>JAKSZT010054055.1:560070-629333 GCA_026826555.1 Tolypeutes matacus | reverse complement strand
TCTGGGAGCTCTTCCCTGAGCTCTCCCCTCCTCCCAGACTGATTTGGATGTCCACCCCCCTGCTCCCTTGGGCACAGCTGGCTGCACTGGTCATCTTGTACGGCTTTCTTGCCCCCCTTCCAGTAGGCTGAGAACAGAGGCCATGTCTTATTTGACTTTATATCCCTCGGGCTGGAACATAGGTTTTTTTGTTTTTTTATTTTAAAGATTTTATTTATTTATTCATTTATCCCCCCCTTGCTGCTTGTGCTCGCTGGGTCAGCTAACCACGCTGTGCGGGCGGGCTTGCCTTCACCAGGAGGCCCTGGGAACCGAACCCGGGGCCTCCCATATGGTAAACGGGAGCCCCACTGATTGAGCCACAGCCGCTTCCCAGCTTGACCTTTTAGTAAATCTTTAGCTTCATTGATTTTGGCTGCTAAATAAGGAGATACTCCCTTGTCTGGGTGATTTAAGAGCATAATTCATGGATGAGCATCTCTTATTTTTCCTTTATTGGCAGTAGGGCTTATACCCAGTATTAATGCTGCCTCCTCGTTTTGTCATTTTAGCCTCAAACCCACCTCTATAATGGCCATCTCTGACGGCAGATTTGGGGAGACTTTGAAAAACTTGTTTTACTTGAGGCTCCATATGCTTCATGGCTTGCAAAACATAAACGGCCTGCAAATCTTGCAGCCACAATGGTCAGTCCAGTGCTACCACTGTACTGGCAATAGCTCCGGCTTGGCTCCCCTGCCTCCAGCAGGGAGCATGGTTCATCCCAGCCCAAAGGCCACGGCCACCCACACTTCCAAAAAGCAACACTCATACCTCCAACAGCTACCTCCGTTTGTTTTTAGGAGGTACCGGGGATTGAACCCAGGACCTTGTACATGGGAAGCAGGCACTCGACCACTTGAGCTACATCTGATTCCCTACAATGAATACTTTTTAGAATAAAAAGTCTCCCAAATATTACATAAGAAAAACATATAAGTCTGGCATCCCTATAATTGATGAAGTACAGAGAGTGTTCGTTCAAACAAGAATTTTGAAGATCATGTTTAGAATGCTGTGTTCTTTCCTCTTGTCAAAGTGCTCTTCATTTAACAAGTATCTATGGAGTTCTAAAATGTCTGTTTTAGGGGTCGGATGTGGCTCAACTGGTTGGGTGTCCGTGTCCCATATGGAGGGACCCCCGGGACCTCCCGGTAAAAAAAAAATAAAATAAAATAAAAATAAAAATAAATAAAATGTCTGTTTTAGCATCTGCTAATATACATGAAAACAGTGCCCCAGTGCTTGATGGAGCCTTCTGGTTGGTTACTATAATCATAGATGCTCAAAAAATGTTTGTTTCCTAATTATCATACTCAAAGTATCAATGTCAGATACATAGCCACAGGTCCTTCTGTAAACTTTATGCAAGTAAAGAATAATGTCTGTACTAAATGTAGCTAGGAAATTTTAAACCTTATAAAGCATGTAAATTTTGTTCATAGAATGGAATAAGTTGTACTTTCTCACCTGAAAGTGCAGCTAGAGGACATCAATGAAATATTTGTACTCTAGAAAAATAGGAGAGTCACGTCATTGAACAAGAAAAGAATTCAAGGGTGCAATCTTCATAAATATGGTAATGTGCAAATTTTAATCAGAAATTAGTAAGCTTTGAGGAAGACTCCAGAGGACTCCTAAACCTAAAATCTAAACTAACAAATTGGTTTGTGAAGAAAAAAAAACGTATTGTTAAATATTTCCTCTTATGTACAGCCTACAGGGATGCTTTCTGACCTGCTTTGGGTGATTTAGGGCAAGTATTGCCATCATCTGACTGATCACCTTGGAGTTCACAGAATTGCCTTTACTCCCTGCCCTAGGAGGTTATGCAAATAAAGCAAATCACATAGTCCTGGAATTTCAGAGTTCAAAGTTTTTCTCTAGAGTGAAGCAACCCCTATTTTACAAAAGTGCCATTCTCACAAGTTATTAGGCAAATCCTTGAAATTTACAGTAGATTTTGCATCTAAATTTTTGGACACAACCTGAGATTTCCTGGAGTAAAATTTTATCCAAAAAGAAGTGTAATACAGTAGAAAAAAAGACTAAACTGGCCCAGGAGAGTCCTGTCCCTGCTCCTGCCATTACCTATACTTAGTGTAAATGTGGTCAAATCTGATTCCTTTTGAGTCACATAAATGGATATGATAATACCTATCCTGGCCATCTCACCATGTTGTTTATTTCAACTGATAATCATTGACAAGCTTAAAAGAGTTCTGTTGACAAGGAAGTATTTTGTGCTCAAGGAGCATTATGTATACAACATACTCTCATATGTTTAGAAAATAGATTAATATAACAAAGGGGGCAAAATGTTAAAATTGGTGGATCCTTAAAATAAAAAATAATAAAAAATAATAAAAAAATAAAAAATAAAAATAATAAAATAATAATAATTAAAAAATTAAATAAATTGGTGGATCTTTTAATGGGGAGTATGTTGGAGTTCTCTGGGTTTTGTTTATTTTTGCAACTGTCTCATAAGTTTGAAATTGTTTCAAAATTAAAAGTTTAAGGGAAGAAAGTTCTGTAGAATAATGAATAGTGCTATTGAAATATAGGATATAAATATTCAAAGATTGGGTAAAAAAACCTTCATTTCTTCTTTCATTCATTTATAGGTGGTCTCTAGCTGGCTTTATGAGGCAACTAAGAGATAATTAGGAATGTTTCTGTTGTTGTTCAATCTTGGTGGTTAATTGTATTTGTCCAGATTTTAGATGTTATCATGATGCCTTCTGCTGTCTCCATTTTTCCCAGATGCATCCTAGGTCAAAAACTTGATATCTTTTAAATAAGATAGAAGAAATTTTTTTTAAATGGGGTAAATTTTGCTGAACTCCTGCCAAGCCCCTTAGTAAGGTAGGCCAGTCATTTCATTTCCTCAGCCCATTGTGCCTCATATCCTCTGCCACCCTGTCATACATGTGGTGGGGATCTTTACATCCATGGCCTCCAGCAGCCTTAATAGCACTAATTTTACTTCCATTCAAGATTAAGAAGTTGTTGTGAAAAACTTCAGTCTCTTAAATTTATAGCTAAGTTTATGGGCTCAAACATTTAGGTAAAAACCTTTTTTTAGTACCCATCTGATCAAAATCAACAAGAATATTTTCAGGGAGTGATACTGAGAATAGATTCTGTTGCCTTCATGCAGAATGTTTTCTGGTTCTTAATTTACTGGCTGATCTTCCCATCTTTTCCTATACAAATCCTATCTACTCCTCCTGGCCCAACTCAAACTCCTCTATTTTTATAAAGCTTTTTCTTAACACTCCAACCTCTTTCCAAGCCTCCCTCATATTCTGTATCATTCTCATGGCATTTATCACCTTATATTTTGTGGTATGAATATATTAACTATATTCTACTTGAGGGTCCTATCTATGTGGGCATTATATCCATAGAGGAGGGCCTTAAAGTCTCACAAATATTTGTTGAAAAAAAATAAAGCCTGGGCAAGTCACTTAACTTCTCTGTGCCTTAGTTTCATTTATTTCAGAAAGTTATGAAGATGGACTGAGGTGTGTGTGAAGGAGTTTTGAAAAGTACAAAATGAAGAGACAGTGTAAGATAAAATTTTTCTTGTTCATGAGTATTTTGCTTTTCTTGTTCATAATTATAATCTGTGATGATGAGAAGCTAAATGATCCCAGAAGAGACATGGGAGATCTCAAGAGGGTATGAGTTTTCAGGTTCTGGGATTTAAAGCAGAGGGTGAGCACGGTAGTGCCATACAAGGAAAGACCTTGTGGTTTAGTGTTGGACAAACATGAGTTTGAATTTCCACTGCAACCTGAGTCCTCTGTGAAACTGGGCCGAATATATCGTGTTTTGCAGAGAGGTTGTGAGAATTAGATATAATGTATGCAATATGCCTTGCTTTAGTATATGCTGTATAAGTGGAAAGCATTAATACTGAAGGACTTGGGTTGAATGTCCCCACGTTATCCTTTTGGCCTGTTAGCAATCTTCCCAATATGGTAGCTAAACTAGTTGATACAAAGTATGCTAAGAATACACTAAAATTAGTTTGTGCCTGGGCTTGGGAGTATTTGCCCAATGAGTTATCGATAAAGTCAGGTTTTTTATTTATTTATTTTTTTTTTTTTTTTTTTTACCGGGAGGTCCCGGGGATCGAACCCGGGTCCCTCCATATGGGAGACGGACGCCTAACCAGTTGAGCCACATCCGACCCCATATTTATTTATTTTTTGAGGTACCAGGGGCCAGTTGAACCCAGGACTTCCTATGTGGACGGTGTATTTAACCACTGAGCCACATCGGCTCCCGTTTGGTTTTTTTCTCTCTCTCCGTTTGTTTTGCTTTTTTTTTTTTTAAGTGGCACGGGAACGGAACTCAGGACCGCATGGGAAGTAGGCGCGCAACTGCTTGAACCACATCTGCTCCTATCTATAAAGTTTTGATTTAAAAAAAATTTTTGCTAGTTCCACTTCAATAAAGCTTTGCTCAAATGGCGAGGGTGGGGAAGGGAAAGGTTATCGCGAGATCCTGACAGGACGCGTTTCTTGCTTTCATCTGCTCTCGCGAGGTTTTGAGAAAGCAGGGAGGAGAGGAGAAAGGGAACCAGGAAATATCGCGATGTTCTATCAGACTCTCGCGCTATTTCGAGGGATTGCCCCCTCCCCCCTCCTCCAAGTGCCGTTTCGGTTTAACCTAGTGTGTGACTGTGAGTCTGTGAGGGAGCGAGTGAGTGTATGAGGCATTGAGGTGAGGCGGAGGCAAGGAAAGGGGCTCCTCTCCGGAGGTACAAAGGGGGCGTGAGGCACCTAGGCCGCGGGACCCCAGCGAGAGGAAGCCGCCCGGAGCCGGGCTACCGGGTAGGGGAAGGGCCCGCGCAGTCTTCACAGGGCCCCAGAGCCGCAGTCGGCCCCACAGCCCTGGGCCGTCGGCTTCCTACTTCCTCGACCTCCCCGGCGCCCGGCCCTGAGTGTTGGCTCGGTGTGGGGAGGAGGAGAAACAGACTTGAGCAGCTACCCCCGGTCTTGTAACTCCACTGCTAAGGAACTCTCGTTTCTCCCTTCGCTCCTTCACCCCCACTCCATGTAGGAGGGTGCTGAGGCGTCGGGAGGGAGGAGGAGCTTGGGCTACCGTCCCTTCCCTCCCCACCCCACCTCCCTTTAGGGGCGCTTTGGTAGGTGTGGGCTTGGGGTTGGGGGGGAGGGTGGGGGTTACTTTTTGGAGTGCTGGGGAACTTTTTCCCCTTCTTGAGGCCAGGGGAAAGGGAATGCCCAATTCAGAGAGACATGGGGGCAAGAAAGACGGGGGCGGAGGAGCTTCTGGAACTTTGCAGCCGTCATCGGGAGGTGGCAGCTCTAACAGCAGAGAGCGTCACCGCTTGGTGTCGAAGCACAAGCGGCATAAGTCCAAGCACTCCAAAGACATGGGGTTGGTGACCCCCGAAGCAGCACCCTTGGGGACAATTATCAAACCTTTGGTGGAGTATGATGATATCAGCTCTGATTCAGACACCTTCTCTGATGACATGGCCTTCAAACTAGACAGAAGAGAGAATGATGAGCGCCGTGGAACTGACCGGAGTGACCGCCTGCACAAACATCGCCACCACCAGCACAGACGTTCCCGGGACTTACTAAAAACTAAACAGACAGAGAAAGAAAAAAACCAGGAAGTCTCCAAGTCGGGATCGATGAAGGACCGGATATCAGGAAGTTCAAAGCGTTCAAATGAGGAGAGTGATGACTATGCGAAGGCACAACTATCCAGAAGCAGCAGCAACAAGGAATCCAGGTCGTCCAAACTCCATAAGGAGAAGACACGGAAAGAACGTGAGTTGAAGTCTGGGCACAAAGACCGGAGTAAAAGTCATCGGAAAAGGGAAACACCCAAAAGCTACAAAACAGTGGACAGCCCAAAACGGAGATCCAGGAGTCCCCACAGAAAATGGTCTGACAGCCCCAAGCAAGATGATAGCCCCTCCGGAGCTTCCTACGGCCAAGATTACGACCTTAGTCCCCCAAGATCTCACACGTCCAGCAATTACGACTCCTACAAGAAGAGTCCTGGGAGTACCTCAAGAAGGCAGTCAGCCAGCCCTCCTTACAAGGAGCCTTCAGCCTACCAGTCCAGCACCCGCTCCCCTAGTCCCTACAGTAGACGGCAGAGGTCTGTGAGCCCCTATAGCCGGCGACGCTCATCCAGCTACGAAAGGAGTGGCTCCTACAGCGGGAGGTCACCCAGTCCCTATGGTCGCAGGCGGTCCAGCAGCCCTTTCCTGAGCAAGCGGTCTCTGAGTCGGAGTCCACTCCCCAGGTGAGTTTTTTGTCTAACGGCCCTTTCTGACTGAGGGTGGGTTACGAGAAACTGGAAAGCAGGCAGATTAGCAGTGTCGAGGCCTCCAGTGTTCTAGTCATCATTGATCAGGACACCTTGCTAATCATTCAAGTGTGTGAATCAGTTCTCGGCTTAACCCAGAACTCGGGAAGTGGAGCATGCACATGCCTAAAAGTGCCGAAGGTAGGTACTGCCCGTGCTGGGATCTTCCGTTGCAAGGCCTCTCTGCTTATGGAGTGCAAAGAGCTGATACTGGTTGCCAGAGCTTGGCTAGCTATTTCTTTTGCTTTGTCTTTTTTTTTTTTAATATCACCTGACTGGAGATTTAAGAAATTAGAAATTTTTGTTGGCATTTTCTCAATGCCATTTGCCATATCGTATATGCTGTCTTCTGAGTCGCTAAGCCTCTAAGTTTATTTATTTCCCAAATCGATTGTATTATTAAACTTACAGAAGCCTCCCTTCTTTTAACTGATTTTTCCAGTGGAAATTCAGCTGACTAGTCCGATTTTTCCTTTTGATGGTATAACCTAGCAGAAATTGGTCCCAAGGACAATTTGGTTTTCTTTACCATATCACCCTTGACCTACCTTGTGACCACTGTCAATTTTCAAAAATCTTTCTCCCAAAAAAAGGTACTAATACCTTCGAAGTGATAGTCTTGTGAGAAAGGCAAGTTAGTTTGAAATTTAATTGTTGGAGTGAATTAGCTATGGAAGATTGTTCTTGTTCCTAGGTGCAACTCACCTAGACTCACCTCTGTTCACGAAAGCAGAACATGGGCTTTGGAGTTAGATCTGAGGGGAATCCGAATGTTGCTTTGTAACCTTTGGCAAATGATTTGATTTCTTTATGTCTGAGTTTCTTTGTGTGTAAAATAGGAATAAAAATTACCTACTTCTAGGATTGTTGTGAGGATTAAGTTCGTTAGTAAATATGAAGTGCATAGCACGTGCCTTGTACACATCTATGAGTGAAGGTAACGTTGTTGAACACTAGTAGAAAAAAAATCCATGAGTGTCTTTTTTATGTATGTCAGTGTGTGTAATTTCTGCTGAATTTATAATTATTCATAAACTAATTTGAATTTATCAAGCTGCAAGGTTTCTGACTGTTAAGGTCTGAAGTTCCTTAGTCTTTTCTCCCCCATTTTATTGCCAAAAGAAAAAAAATTCAAGCACAGAAAAAGAAAATTGTGCAGTGAACGCCCACATATGTTCTACCTAAATTGTATAATATTTGCTGTGTATTTTGTCACGTGTCTGTCCATCTCTCCATCTCCATCCATTCATTAGTCCATCGTATGTTTTTTGTTGTTGATTCATCTCACAGTAAGTTGCAGACATCAGTATCTTTAAACACTTAAGCATGTGTATTATTAGCTAGAGATCATTTTTATTTTTTCTTTTTGAGAGGTGAGGGGTAAAATTTATATACAGTGAAATGCTTAAGTCTTAGGTATACCAATTGTAAAGTTGCTTAATTTTTTTAAAAAGCCTAAGAAATAGTCTCAGAATATTTTATTTTTCTTGAGAGAGTTGTTTCATTAAGGCTGTTCTGAGAGTTCTTACTGTTATGGAGTTTGGGAAGTACATTGAAATACAATGTTCAGAAGCACGTTGACAAGTTTCAGTAAGAACTGATTCTTTGCTGTGATTGCTTTTGGATTCTTAGAGAAAATAGTGCATCTCAGGTTCTCCCTTCCTCTGCTCAGTTAATTGGAACTACTGCAGTAATGGTAAAAATGAATAAAGAATTGGAAACGCACTATGGTATTATAGGTGCAGATATTAACATGTAATATTCCCAGAGCCATGGACACATTTTAATTGACTTAAGTTGAGCATTGTATGATTGTATGTGTGCAGTGCATATTTTTCCGCTTTCGTTGGAATTCCAAACAGTAAGTACAAAAGATTCCAGTTAAACTCGTCTGAGGAACATACAGATCCCTTCTATGGTATTCTCTGTGGGTTTATTTCCTTGGGAGACACAGTCAAAATGAAATAAGCAACATCATTTTAAAAGACTAAAACTCCTTTGACAGAAATGAAATATGTTTTTGCATCCACCAAAGTAGTAGGGATTAATAGTAATAATTTCATTTCATATAGTCAAACCTAGTTTAATTCAGGGGAGGAAATGCATTTGTTTCTGAAGATAAATGTTTTATTTTTGCTTGGACTTACCTATTTGCTCCTCTCTCCCCTCCCTCCCCCCTTTTTTTCTTGAGGAATGGATCTAGAACTCAAATATAGCATTTGTATGACTAAAATGCCATAATTTTATGGCCATCCAAATGTCCTAATAACGGTAGACTTCTGTTCAGACGTTGAAGGGTTTGTAGCAGTTTCCTAGGAAGATTTTGGTCTTGTTGAAAAACTAAAGGGGTCGGATGTGGCTCAACTGGTTGGGCGTCCGTCTCCCATATGGAGGGACCCGGGTTCGATCCCCAGGACCTCCCGGTAAAAAAATAAATAGATAAATAAATAAATAAAATTAAGTGCAACTGACTTATTAAAAAAAAAAAAAAAAAGAAAAAGAAAAACTAAAGAAACAATGGTTTGTAGTGCATGATCTCTAGAATTCTTTCATGTTTGGCGTTTTAGAAGTTTTCCCTAGGATAAGGATGTTGTTTTGTCCCAGCTATATAATTCAAGCAGAGAAAATGTCGTATTTCAGCCAAATATTTACAAAAGGAATATTCATTTTCTTAGCAATACCTATATTTGGTAAATCAACTTAACTATATTTATAATTTTATATTCTCATGTTTGTATGTTTTTGTTTTTGAGTAGTTTTTTTTTTTTTTTTTTTACTGGGAGGTCCCAGGGATCGAACCCGGGTCCCTCCATATGGGAGACGGATGCCCAACCAGTTGAGCCATATCCGACCCCCTTGAGTACTGTTAATTCCAATAATGAATTTGTATTTTAACTACCAACTTTTTGGAGCAAACTTCCAAAAAGCAGTATGGGAAAAAGAAAACCATGGCTGCCATCATGTAAGTTGTTTCTCATACACATGTATGCTGTTTGTTTTGAAACATTTTGCTTCAAGTCAGTCTTACCAATGCTCAAAGATAAAGGTAGATATTGATGATCCAGCCTGGGAACAATTTGTTCTGACTACGGGGCAAATTATGTTTTGTCCAATCACACTTTTAATGCCTTTTTGTTTGTTTGTTTTCCCCTCATTTTGAGGCTTTTGCAGGTTAGACTTTAGTAAAAAGCAGTGATGAGAGGTGGTTTCAATTTAGAATAATCTACCTCATAGGTTCCCAGATTTTATTTCCCAGTCCTTCCTTATGAAGAAAATAAATTGAAACTACAATAGCTTGCTTTATGAATTCCTAAAAAGTTGTTTGGAAATAATTTTATATTTATATTAAAAGCACCAGAAGACATCATATTTTTGAAAACATCTAGTAAATTATATTGGTAAAGCAATTTCCCCTATATATCTGTTTTGTAAATCTTAACATATATGTTGGGGATTTGTTTATTGTAGGTACAACTTTATTATAAACTGACAAAACAGGGAATAAAATGTTTTCCTGGGATCTGCAAATTAAATAGCTCACTAATTTAAAGTTTAGGTTTTGGTGTAGCATATTAGTTGCTTTTAATTTCCTGATATATTCTACTTCAATATATGGTATTTTGCTTTATCATGTTTTTACTTTGTTGACGATTAGAACCAAAATTATAAAAGTAATCATTTATACTGACGATGGCACTTTCTTTGCCAAAGTGAGAAAAAATATTGATCCAGCTTCCTTCAGTTGAATAAGTAGTGGATGATTTTTAGTGTTCTATGATTCAAATATGTTGTCATGCAGAATTTAGTTCTTGTTCAACTAATCTAACTTTTTTGTTAACTTTTTTTTTTAAAGAACAGTTTGATTTACAGGAAAATTGTGAAGATATTACAAAAAGTTCCCATATGTCCTGGTACCCAGGATTCCCTATTAACATCTTACATTAGCATGGTGTATTTGTTACAATTAATGAACCAGTATTGCTATATTATATTTAATTAAAGGTTATAATTTATTCAGATTTACCTTAGTTTGCACGTAATGTCTGTTTTCTATTCCAGGATCTTATCCTAGGATACCACAATACATTTAGTCATCATTTCTCCTTAGGCTTCTCTTCTTGGCTGTGACCATGTCTTAGACTTTCCTTGCTTTTAATGGCATCTATCTATTTTTAAGATTGATAAGTTACTCAGTATTTATTATTATTATCATTGCAGTTCTCCATACTGTGTTTTACTGTTTTATTTTCCTCCATAAATTGCTGTAGTCTATTCATTTTAAACTGCGTTTTTCATTCTCCTGTAGGAAATCCATGAAGTCCAGAAGTAGAAGTCCTGCATATTCAAGACACTCATCTTCTCATAGTAAAAAGAAAAGATCCGGGTCACGCAGTCGGCATTCCAGTATCTCACCTGTGAGGCTTCCATTGAACTCCAGCCTGGGAGCTGAACTCAGTAGGAAAAAGAAGGAAAGAGCAGCTGCTGCTGCAGCAGCAAAAGTGGATGGAAAGGAATCCAAGGGTTCACCTATATTTTTGCCTAGAAAAGAGAACAGTTCAGTAGAGGCTAAGGATTCAGGCTTGGAGTCTAAAAAGTTATCCAGAGTTGTAAAATTGGAAAAATCTGCTCCAGATACTGAATTGTTGAATGTAACACATCTGAACACAGAGGTCAAAAATTCTTTAGATACAGGGAAAGTAAAGTTGGATGAGAACTCTGAGAAGCATCTTGTTAAAGATCTGAAAACACAGGGAACAAAAGACTCTAAACCCATAGCATTGAAAGAAGAGATTGTTACTCCAAAGGAGACAGAGACATCAGAAAAGAAAACCCCTCCACCTCTCCCCACAATTACTTCCCCACCACCCCCTTTACCAACTACTACCCCTCCACCTCAAGCGCCACCTTTGCCACCTTTGCCTCCACTACCAGCTGTTCCACAGCAGCCACCTTTGCCTCCTCCCCAACCAGCATTTAGTCAGGTTCTTGCTTCCAGTACTTCAACTTTGCCCCCTTCTACTCATCCAAGGACATCTGCTCTATCCTCCCAAGCAAATTCTCAGCCCCCTGTACAGGTTTCTGTGAAGACTCAAGTATCTGTAACAACTGCTATTCCACACCTGAAAACTTCAACGTTGCCTCCTCTTCCCTTCCCACCTTTATTACCTGGAGATGATGAAATGGATAGGTAAGTTCCATATTTAACTTGAAAAGAATTCACCCTTTTGACTAAGTACAGTGTATATTTTGTGCTCAAACTTTGTCAAAACTTCTTTAATGCATGACTAGTTGGAATATTTACAGAAAATGCCTTCGATGAAGTCCACATTTATAACTGTTATTAGGAAAGAATGAATTATGATTTGAGTCCTAGTTTACCGCATTTATTCCTAATTTTATTTATTGATAAGACTAACAGCGATTCAAGCTTTAAAGATCAATAGCATTTTCCCCTAAATTTTTATTTTGGACATTTTAATACCTATAGAAAAATTGAAAGGATAATACAATTAAAACCCATATACTCTTCGCTTAGATTCACCAATTACTAACTTTTTGCCACATTTGCTGTAGTTACAGATATCATGACACTTCACTCCTAAATACTTAAGCATGTCTCTACTAAGAATAAGAACATTTTCCTATATAACCATAATATGCCTTCATCACCCTAAAACTTTAACTTTGATTTAATAATATCAATAGTTGTATCAATATCTTAGTATCAGTAATAACAATATTTAGATATCCCCAGTGGTCCCCCAAATGTCTTTGATAGTTGGGTTTTTTCCCTCCATCCAGAGCCCAAACCAGGTTTATTATGATTAGGACTGCTGTTTTTAAAAATTTAATTATCTTATAGGAAGTAAGAGAGAACAATATGTAAAATGTTTGCATATTAGAATATAAATCACAATGGGATGATCGGAAGAGCTCTAATATTAATGAGTCCTCTGAGTATTAAGAGTTGCAATGATTATGAAGCATGAATCTGATTCATTAGGAAATGTATTTATTTAATATCTTGACATAACTAGCTAGGCAAGGATCACCATACCACACATTAGCAATGACATATACCATGGCAGTCTTTGTGTTACTGTTTCTTCTACTGAGATCCTGTCCTCTTGTTCTCTAGGAGATGAATGTATTGCAACAAACTTTAAGTATCACTAATCTTTCATCCCAGACCAATTCCTAATCATCCTCCATTACTTCCCAGTAATTTGGTTGATGATACAGTTCAGTCCTTTAGTCTATAGTCTTCCAGACTCCCTCTGTGCCTTTAAAGAAGGTACAACTGTAGTAAATAGAAAAAATATATATATATATCTTTTTTTTTAAGAGGATGACTCTATTCCTATTCTTAATTGTAAATCTGATTTTAAAGAAAATTTCCACATGCTTTTTCTAATATTCATAGGTATTTATGAATTTTGCCACATCCTGAGAACTGCAAAAGAGACTAGAACCTGAAATATATGTAGAAAAATTTGAGTTACACAATATACTTCTCATAGATGAAAGCTATGTGTGTTTATTGTTTTTGTTAGAAAAGGAAATTGTTGGCTAAGCATTTATTCAAAGGGACCCTTGCCCATTATCTATCCATAGGGACCTTGTTTAAATATTAGTTTACATAGTTGCTAGAACAATATCAGTGTGGCTAAGCAGCTTGATTTTGAAATGTTGTTTATTTGGCAAACCAAGCCTACAAATAGCTATTGAACCTACCATGTGTCAGTGTAGAGTGCAAATTCCTAGAGTTGTAATGTGTTAGGAAGTACATCTTTCAGATTCTGGAGTGAAAGGTAAAGTAAGACCATTCAATGTTTATTTGAGTATGTGTGGCTATCTTTAAGAAATTGTATGAGAGAATGACGTGAGCAGGACTATTTTTGTTATATATCAGTTCGGATTCTGAAACTATTTTATTTCCTAATCCAGTGTACTTATTTTTAAATGTATGACTATTTAATATCAATTGATTATTAATTATTACCTTGTTTCCTGCATAAAATATAAGAAAATTATTAAAGATAGAAAAATGGAAATTATTTCTTCCATTATCAATTTAATTTTTCATTATGTATTAAATTTAAATTCAAGAGGTTTTTTGGTTTTGTCTTTAAAATTTAGAGGGGGTTGATTCTATTCAGGTATTAGATGCTCCTAACCTTTATATAATTTCAAATAATTTTTATGTAGGAAAACTTGTCAGAAAGAAATTGAATGTTGCATAGATCTTTTATTTTCTCACTTGAATCTGCAGCAGCTTAAATGTTGAGAATGTAGCTTACACATCTTTTTATTGTTTACTCTGTCTTAAATGTACAACACAATGCAATCAATAAATATTGGTTATTTGAATGAGTAAATAAACTTCTGAAAGAGCCAAGATCAGGTCTTGTGTTGAAATGGCACTAGGCATGTAGTTGAGAAAGAAGATGTAAAGCTGTAATTGGAGGATTTGTCCTCTTTTACTTTCATTTTGGGAAAAGAATGAAAAGTTTTTTTCAAACCTATATTTTTGGGCAGGAATGTATTAACCCAGGTATCACATGGAGAAGTGAATTTAACTAAAGGCATCACAAAAACCTTTCTGATTCATGGTCTACACTTAATAGTTAAAAAGCAAAGGCTGCAAATACCTACTTCTGACAGTATATTTTTCTTGAGCACAGCTATTCATGGGGATCTCCTTCCTCTTAATCTACTTTCCTTAGAAATTTCAGTTAAACACATAGGGTTTTTTCTCTTCTTTTTTTTTTTCTTCTGCCCTATTTTTTTTTTTTTTTTTTTTTAAAGATTTTATTTATTTGTTCATTTATCCCCCCCTTGCTGCTTGTGCTCGCTGGGTCAGCCAACCACGCCATGCGGGCGGGCCCGCCCCCACCAGGAGGCCCCGGGAACCGAACCCCGGGCCTCCCACATGGCAAACGGGAGCCCCACTGACTGAGCCACAGCCGCTCCCCTGCCCTATTTTTTTTAATAGCCTGAAATATTTGGAGTTAACCTATGTTCTACATTATTCTTTTTTTTTTTTTTTTTTTTTTTAAGGTACCAGACCTTGTATGTGGGAAGCCACCGCTCAACCACTGAGTCACATCGGCTCCCCAGAGTTGGTTTTTTTTGTTTGTTTAGTTGTTTGTTTTTGCTCTTAGGAGGCACCGGGAACCGAACCTGGAACCTCCCATGAGGGCAGCAGGCACTCAACTGCTTGAGCCACATCTGCTCCCTCTACATTATTCTTGAACAGTATATTTTTAAAATTGCTGAGTTCTGTATAGAAAAGAAAGAGATCTGTGTGAGCATTCCAGTTTGATTCAGGATTTTGCTGGTAGAATTTTTGGTTCCCATTTTTTATGTGCTCACTTCAATTTTTTTTTTTTTTTTTTTTTTTTTTAAGATTTTTTTATTTATTTATTCATTTATCCCCCCCTTGCTGCTTGTGCTCGCTGGGTCAGCTAACCACGCCGTGCGGGCGGGCTTGCCTTCACCAAGAGGCCCCGGGAACCAAACCCGGGGCCTCCCATATGGTAAACGGGAGCCCTACTGATTGAGCCACAGCCGCTTCCCTCACTTCAAATTTTTGATACGAGTTTGTAAAATAAAAATGAACTCACTTTTTATACAACCTGCTTTAAAGTGAAAGGGATAGGTGATTATATTTAAAGTAGTTTATGCTGTTAAAACTTGAAAATTATCTATTGGGAAATTAAATTACTTTTTAAATAGTTCAAATGTAAATTCCAGATTCTTTATTAAAAATAAAGACTTCTTATTAGATGTTTATATTGCACGTACAGATTAAGCCCCATTATCATGAATTCCAAGAGACTTAAAATTTGGACAATCCTAGAGCTTACTGTTTTTTTTTGTTTGTTTGTTTTAATTATCATACACAAGTGTTATGCAGTCCACTCTCCACGTGTGAATCTGGCATCAAGTATAAATAGGGAACCAGGAAGTAACTGATAATGATATGGTACATCAGTGCTTCCTGGTACTGAATCTTCATGTAAGTACTTTGACTATAGTATTTGCTTCCCAATATTAGATCCTCTGCATCTATCATATGCTCTCGGGATTTTATAGACTTATATTTTACTGAGTATACTATATTAAAAGATAAAGACCACAATGCTAAGCATTGCATCTTTATAGGCTGTCATTATTTCAAGGTTTTTGGTGCAATGGAATTTGTTAAAATAAGATTTGATCTTTATTCAAATTATGTACCCTGAACTGGTAGTACATATCCTGTCAATCATTCATTCTTCTTTAAATAAAGGTGCTGAAAATCTAATTTTTCAGAAGCAATGTACATTTTCTTAGGTGCAAGCTCTTATGGAAAGCCATAACATAAACTTTGAAGGAAACAAAACCTAAATATAAAATATGGACTTAACTTACTTGAAATGGTGGTGAAATAGGAAGCTGGTGTAGCTCAAGTGGTTGAGCACCAGCATACTACATACAAGGTCCTGGGGTTCAATCCCCGCCCCTGGTATCTTTTAAATGATGGTGAGACAATTCAAATATTTCACTTGTTCTTTTTCTTCTAAGTGAAACAGAACCAAGAACAAATCTATTTCTGAATCACGAGGAATTGAGATTTATAAAGAATTTTCTGACAGTAGTAGTTGAGAAATTATGAATTTTCATTCCCTGAAAGTCATGAAAATTGGAGAAACTTTTTTTTTTTTATCTATATTGCATTCTGGCTCAAGAGTTTTCTGGCAATGGGCTTTGTTCAGGATAGAAAAATCTAAGTACAAATAATGTTTTTTCATCTCTACCAATAACTCAACAGAAAGTTTCAGATGTTCATTTTGCACTCCATTGTCTTCCCCAGGTTGATGTGGTACAAATTAACTTGGAATTCTCTTGTTCTGTCTGATTTACAAGGGAAGGATCAAAATCATGAAAATTGATAGGAAGTAGTAGCTCTTAGGATTGTGTTCTAATATTTTGAATAAACAACATTCTTTTTTTTTTGGAGTAGAGATACAATTTCACACACAAAGACAGCAACACACTTTAAAAAGATGTGCTGCGAGGGATTATACCTATGGAAGTAGTCATGCAAAGAATATATTTTTTGTAATTACCTCTCAGGGAAGTGGAGCAGGAATTTAATATGTGGGATCTTTTTCAACCTCTAATACTATGAAGCAGTAGAAAAGAATTATCTAGCACGGTTTTATTTATAGGCACAAATGAGTATGTTGCACTATAGATTTGTATCTTTTCTGCGGATATACACAGCACAGAATCCTTCCTTTACACCTAAACAAATAGACATGATTAAAAAGTTGGATCTGAAAACTGATATTTTTCAATCTACTCCAGGGACACTATCTTTTTTTTCCCCCCCTCTCACTGACTATTATAATTTACTAATTATAATAGTAAATATACTATTATATTAGTATATTATATAATATACTAATGAGAAGCCTGGTACCTGCCTTAATGTTTCTGAGATTGTTGCTTGAACTCTTTGTTCTTAGAATTTAGTTTGAGGGTTATTTTGGCTGGTCAGAGATGGTTGCCTTCTACTTCCAGACCAATAGGATGTCAGTATGTTTTTTACTAGTTTTGATTTACAGCTTAACTATATTTCTTGCAAAACACTCTAAAATACCATTTCATTTTTCCAAGTTCTCTCAAATTTTGGTAATATAGTAGTGTTAAATTGTTGAGCTCTCATTCATTCTTTAAATCTTTGCTGGTTAAAATATAGAGATGGTGAACTCCTTGAGTTGCAATGATACTTTGTGAATTTAAGATGGTTATTCCTGCATTTATTTCATCTAAGTGAAAATCCAAATAGACTTTAGAAGGACACTAAAGGGAAAGTTTGATAATGGACCTAAAAGTTATACCTCAGATTTTCGTTTTTTTTCTTTAATATGTTATAGATTTTTTACAAAATCCAAGTATTTTTAGCTGTGATAAACTCCATTTCCTTATGTTATATTGCATGTTTTTTTCCTTAAAATTAAAATCTTTATAGTCTTTTGGTAGTCACACATTATAGTCTTCATTGAAAAGTTTTATTTACATATCCTTTAAATAATTGTGATCTTTTTCTTCTCTTCCCTTCTATTGTTTAGTCCAAAAGAAACGCTCCCTTCAAAACCTGTAAAGAGAGAGAAGGAACAGAAGACACGTCACTTACTTACAGACCTTCCTCTCCCTCCAGAGCTCCCTGGTGGGGATTCATCTCCCCCAGACTCTCCAGAACCAAAGGCAATCACACCACCTCAGCAACCACATAAAAAGAGACCAAAGTGAGTTTTTGGAGGGACTTACCCTTAATAATAGCTTTCTTCCTTACCTTTTGACCTAAATTTCACAGTTTTATTCCACAGCCTATGCTGGTAAAATCATAAATGTTTGGTCCTATAATAATTTTTTTAATTTTATCTAATGGTTAGAAGTCTTTCTAGGAGACCTGTTCATCTATACCCACAGCTGTGTTTTTAGATGTGTAATAATTTACTAATTTCACATATACAGTGAACACCAATCCCATTGTGTCTTTTGAATTCATAATACTTAAAAGAGTTTTAAGGAAGGAAAAAGTCCTTTTATTCAGGGTATGTCAACCATGTACGCATAAATGAAAAATTAATATGTGGGATTTTTTTTCATAAAGCACATAACTTGGTGTTTGATAAATGTAGTAGAATCCAGGTTTGATCTGATTATCAGCAGTCCTCTCAATAATCAAAATAGTTACTATTTATTGAGTATGTGCAAATTTTTATATTTTATTTTAATAGTAAACCTATGATATAGAGATTCTTTTCCCATTCTACAATAGAGGAAGCCAGTCATTACTCGAGAGGTCAAAAAGTAAGCAGCAAATCTTTTATTTGACCTTACATCTTCCTGGAGTCAAAAATCTATGTTCTTGGCAGCATAAGGAAGTGACTGACTTAATTTCTCCTCAGCATTTTTGTTTCTCCCAACATAGGACTTGGTAAATAAATACAGTACCACATTTAACATAAAAATAAAAAAAAAAATCTATGTCTTAGCCTCTGTAAGAAATTGTTTAAACTATTTCTTTCCTTTTTAATAAAGAAATTATAAAAGATACAGTGAAATCATCATAAAATAATTATCTTTTTTTTCTTTGAGTAGATTTGGCTTTTAAAAGTCAGTTTTTTCTTGCTTTTATTTTTGTTTTACATTTTTTAGAATTTGTTGCCCTCGATATGGAGAAAGAAGACAAACAGAAAGTGACTGGGGGAAACGCTGTGTGGACAAGTTTGACATTATTGGGATTATTGGAGAGGGAACTTACGGCCAAGTATATAAAGCAAAGGACAAAGACACAGGTAAATATTGCTACAGAATTCTAAATGTCAGGAAGTTAAAAGCTTAGCAATACTGATATCTTAAGGAAAGTAATTTTTTGGTTCTAATTTAGTCTCCAAAAGTTACTAAATAGACTAAGGTTTTCTAAAAGAATAATGTAACTATTACTGTTTAAAACCCTCCTTTTGTTGTCTATTCTAAACATTTTATAGCTTGTTGGAAATTCAAGTTAGGGTAAAAATAAAATTTCTATACTGCTATTTGTTTGGTAAGGGCCAAGTCATTGAAGATAAATGAAGTATTTGATTACTGGAATTTTTTTTTTAGGTCTTACTGACTATTGAATTAAAAATTAACTCCAAGTTTAAAGAAGTCAAAGTCAAGAAGGGGAACGTAGGGATTTATTTTTTTATTTTACTTTTTAAGATATAAAAGTATTTGGTATATAAGCATTAAAGTAAGCGTTAAGTCTCTCTTTCAGAGCAAGGGTATATATTGGCTGGTTCATCATGGTGACCAAAAAATTCTAATTGATAATGTTAATGGTTTGAATTTGTTTTGGCAGGGGAGCTAGTGGCTCTGAAGAAAGTGAGACTAGACAATGAGAAAGAGGGCTTCCCAATCACAGCCATTCGTGAAATCAAAATCCTTCGTCAGTTGATCCACCGAAGTGTTGTTAACATGAAGGAAATTGTCACAGATAAACAAGATGCACTGGATTTCAAGAAGGACAAAGGTACTAGCAAAGAACTATGTTTCTTCAGGGTACATTGATTTTTGAAGTTTTGAATAAGGTAGTACTAAAGTCCAGTTTTTTTCTGTAATCCATGCCAGAATTAAGATAATGGTAGATTTTATAAAATGTCCGTTCATCAGTATACTCTTTATACTTTTAGAAATCATTGTTAGTCATTAAAATATGCATTAGGTAGGTTCTGCTACCTGACAAATACCCAATATAAGACCATTTTCCAAACAACTTTTCCTAGATTTTTTTTTTTTTTTTTTTTCAGATCCAGATTTATTTATTTATTTCTCCCCACCCCCTTGTTGTTCACATTTGCTGTGTCTGTTTGTTGTATGCTGGTTGTCTTCTCAGGAGGCACAGGGAACTGAACCTGGGACCTCAATGTGGGAGGGAGGCACCTAATCACCTGAGCCACCTCCACTCCCTGCTTTGTTGTCTTTCTCATATTCTCTTCGTGTCACTTGTTGCATCATCTTGCTGCATCAGCTCACTGCGCCTGCCTGTTGCATCAGCTTGCTGTCTTGCTCATCTTCTTTAGGAGACACCAGGCACCAAACCTGGGACCTCCCATGTGATAGGCAGGAGCTCAGTCACTTGAGCCACATTCCACTTCCCTCCTAGGTTGTTTTTTTTTTTTTTTTTTAAAGATTTCATTTATTTATTCATTTATCCCCTCCTTGCTGCTTGTGCTCGCTGGGTCAGCTAACCACGCCGTGCGGGCGGGCTTGCCTTCACCAGGAGGCCCCGGGAACCGAACCCGGGTCCTCCCATATGGTAAACGGGAGCCCTACTGATTAAGCCACAGCCACTTCCCATCTCCTAGGTTTTGTAAGTCTTAGTTTTTTAAGTCTCTTTATTATAAATTATATAATAACAGTAATGGAAATTAAAACCCACATTTATCAGTTACTTTTACATCATCCCTTCTGCTTATTGTTTATATGCATCCGTAATTTTTACATAGTTTTGTACTGAAACAATTTAGAATTCAGTGCACAGATTTCTGAAGCAGTCTTCTTCAGGTTACATAGTGGTTTGTTTTCCTGGAGTTGTAACATTTTGTTCCTGTTCGGGGAGTAAAATTTTTATGTTGTTTCCATTGAAGTGGTCTACACATGACATCATCCAACTTAATTTTCTCTATTAAAGCAAATTTGAAAAAGGTATCATAATGAGCAATTGAAAATAGAATTTTTAGGATCAAGTGAAGAGATGGCATCTGTGAATATAGTTTAGAATGTTAAGAGAATGTGATTGAGACACATAAAATTAGTATGGTAATGAATAATGTAAAGCTGGACTTATTTACATAACATCAAGGATATTAACGTTAGAAGAGCTGTACCCCTTGAGTTATATAGATACAGTTTTAAAGTAAACAAAAGGAACCTCTGCTTACACAACAGTATTTAGATAAACTAATGAAAGTCAGACCTGAGTAGAATTAAGAGTACTAAGTATATTTCTGGGTGTATCTCAGTATTTTTCTTTTCTGATTATAAAAATAATAAAATGTGTAGATAGGGGGGCGGATGTGGCTCAAATGGTTGGGCGTCCGTCTGCCATATGGAGGGACCCGGGTTTGATCCCCGGGACCGCCCGGTAAAATAAAAAGTATATATATAGAAGGCGCATGGGCTGCCAGGCTCTGTGTGCCGGTGAGCCACCAGGCCCCAGGAGCCATGCAGCAAGATGATGACATAACAGGGGAGAGACAAGATGAGATGCTCCGAAAGCTCCTGAAGCCAGGAACCAAGGTGGCGCAGGTGGCAGAACACCTCTCTCCTACATCAGAGGTCTCCAGGATCGAATCCTGGTGAAGACTGGAGGAGAAGGATGAGAAGAGATGGCAGGAAACAAACACAGAGAATTGCCCAGCGAATGGACACAAAACAGCAAATGGGGAAGGGGGGTGGTTAAAATGGATAAAGTAAATAAATAAATCTTTAAAAAAAAAAAAAAAAAAAGTGTAGATAGTTTCTGGAAGAATGCCCAAAATGTTAATTGGTTGCTTTTAGAGAGAGACTTTTCATTCGTGCCATTCTGTACTGTTTAAATCATTTATCATGTACTATTTAAATTATTTTTTTAATCATAAGTTAATAAATAGATGGATGAAATGCATGCCCATTGTGGAAAAAATTAAAAATGCTGAATAGAAAGCAAAAGAAAATAGCAAATAAAATAAAAAAGAAAATAGCAATCACCTCTCTACCACTCTATCCCAACTTACTCCTAGCCATAGAAAACCACATTTTAGTTTGTATCCTTCTAGTAACTTCATATTATACATTTCATATTTATCTTAGCATAGCTGAGATCAAAGTGTATTTAGTGTTTTATAACATATCATAAGCAATTCCCCATATTTTTGTTTTGATGGTTGTACATAAAGGTAATAGGACTCAACTTTACTTTTTTTTTTTTTTTTTAAGATTTATTTTATTTACTTATTTCTCCCCACCTCCTCATTGTTTGCATTCGCTGCCTGTTTTTTTTTTTTTTTTTTAAGATTTTATTTATTTATTCATTTATCCCCCCCTTGCTGCTTGTGCTCGCTGGGTCAGCTGACCACGCCGTGCCGGCGGGCTTGCCTTCACCAGGAGGCCCTGGGAACCGAACCCGGGGCCTCCCATATGGTAAACGGGAACCCTACTGTTAGAGCCACAGCCGCTTCCCTGCTGCCTATGTTTTTTGTGTGCTGGTCATCTTTTTTTTTAGGAGGCATAGGGAACTGAACCTGGGACCTCCCATGTGTGAGGGAGGCACCCAATTGCTTTAGCCACCTCCACTCCCTACCAACTTTACTTTATCATTCCTTTGTTATTTAGTTTCCAATTTAAAATATTCTAACACTATTTTCACCTTTGTGCATAAATCTTTACGTTTTTGTAGTGTACCTTAAAAATAAAATTATTTGGTCAAAGGTATTTTCATATTTAATGTTAGATTGCTTTTAAGAAAAATAATAACTTATAAACCTCCCCAACGTTGAGTATATCTTTAAAAATAATTATCATCTTGATAGGTGAAGTATATTATTTAGATTGCATTTCTTCTATTTTATTTTTTTAAGAAGCTTTAGATTATACACATGTTCCATCGAAAATATAGGGGATTCCCTCACTCCCCCCCTCCCCAGGTTTGCATTTCTTACGTTACTTCTGAGGGTTTTTTCCATACGTTTATTAATTTTATTTACTTTCGCTTTTTTTTTAGTTGTCTTTGTCATATGCCCACTTATCTTGGAATCTTTGTTTTTTCTTACTTATTTGTAAGATTAAGTCTTAGGTAAATTTCTCCAAGATAACTCCTTTAATGCAGTGGTTCTTAACTTTTGGGGGTAAACATCTTCTGAATGTTAGGGACCCTACTCTTCTAAAATAGAATTGCACATGTTTAAAATGTTGCATAGTATTTCAGAGCATTCAGAGAGTACTTGAAGTCCACCTCCTAGATTAAGAATCCCTGACTTTATACTACTATGAAAACAATTTTAGGCTGGATAGATGATTGTCTAACTAGATCTAGTATTTCTTATGTTACAAAATTTATCTCCATCATGCATCCTGCCAAAAGTGGAAAGATAGTATAGGTTTCAGATCTTTCACATCTATTGTCTTGGAGTACTTCTCATTTCTTTAAACTTCTAAATTGAGGGGGGGTGCTGCTTCCCATGTATGAGGTCCTAGGTTCGATCCCTGGTATCTCCTAAAAACAAAACAAACAAATGAAAAAAAACAACTCTTATTGGGGAGCAGATGTAGCTCAGTGATTGAGCACCTGCTTTCCATGTACGAGGGTCCTGTGTTCAATCCCTGGTACCTCCTAAAAAAAAAAGTCAGTAGTAATATAGGGAGTGGATGTGACTCAAGTGGTTGAGTGCCTGCTTCCCCCATGGGAGGTCCCAGGTTTGGTCCCTTTGGTGCCTCCTAAAAAAACAAAAATAACAACAAACAGGTTGAGGCGATGTGGCAGTATAACCTGATGAGGGTAGTTGTCCCCTCAAGACATAAGTAGCACTGGTCTGGGAGTCAAAAGATTAACTCAAACAGTAGTTCTGTTTCTTATTTTTAAAAAGAGGCAAGTTATTCAACTACTGCTTCAGGTTCTTCTATAAAATTAAAGGAAAATTTCAGATAGTCTTTTTTTCTTGTTTCTAATTTTTTTTCTTCCTATTTAGGTGCTTTTTACCTTGTATTTGAGTATATGGACCATGACTTAATGGGATTGCTAGAATCTGGTTTGGTGCACTTTTCAGAGGACCATATCAAGTCGTTCATGAAACAGCTAATGGAAGGATTGGATTACTGTCACAAAAAGAATTTTTTGCATCGGGATATTAAGTGTTCTAACATTTTGCTGAACAACAGGTAACATACTAATTAAATTAAATTGAGCATTTTCTTCCTTTCCTCTGATCCCCTTAATTTCAGCTAATTAATTAAGATTATAGGCAGACTCAATAATACAGGTTTTTTGCATTTGCACACATGTAATATGTGTACATTGGGAACAACTTATGATAGGGGTACTCTGATCAGAACAGCGTCCAGACTTGGTTTTGGTAAGAAATTAATAGAGGAAGGATTGTAAAGGTTTTTACATGCAGGCATTTTAGAGAATCACTCAGATCCTGCAAGGGTGTTCAGAAAGCCTTTTGTCATAGCTAGTAAATAATATTCTTGTGGCTCCAAGCAAATTGAAACAAAAGTTGAGTTCTTAATGATATCCCCTCTCATTTAGTGGGGAGGAAATATGCCTACTCCTTAAGCTGCTTTTGAGCTTTTCTCATTTACCATCTTTCAGAATAAACACAGGTATAGTTGTTACTTGGCCAGAATTTCCAGGTTTTAATAGTGTAGACAGACAAGAATCTCGTGGCGAACAGGTGTTAATTTTTTGTTTTTATCATCTGCTTTCTTCCTCCCTGGTTACTTGCCTACTCAATGATATCAGATGTATTATGCACATTAGTCTTTTATAATAGCCCCTACCTAATGATGGATAAAGAGCAAGTCTGATACCATTAAAATCAGGCTAGAGTTTGGTTATTTAGGTAACTGGGCCATTTATATACATCTTTATCTGATTTATCCATTGTTTTAAACATTTCTACTCAATTCTGTTGAACATTATCTAGATAGGAATACTGAATGAGTATGACACGTCTCTTCTCCTTATGGAATGAAGTGACCAGCCATCCAGGTTTGGTTTTAGCACTGTCCATGTTTTAACACTAAAAATCCTGCATAGAATGATGAGTCATCTTCTGGAGCTCAGAGTTTCATAGGGGCATTAAATAAGTAAATTGCTCAATTCCGTAATCATTAAGCCCATATTTTTTCCTTGAATTTGGGAGCTTCTGAGAAGATAAAATCTAAGATGAAGAATTCTGAGGAATGAATAGGAATTTAGCAGAAAGTCTGACAATAGGAGATCAAGTTTCAAAGAAACAGCATGCACAAAAGCACATAGCAGGAAACTATATTATGTCTGGAAAACTGTAAACAGGTCAATATTGCTAGATCAAAAAGGGTAAAGCATGTAATGGCAAGAAATGAAGCTGGACAACTGCAAAGAGTCAATTTGAATATCTTTGTACCTTATTAAGGAGCTTAAACTTTATCTGTATAGGTGACAGACATTGAATGGTGCTGGTTTGGTTTAGTTTTTGTTTTTCAGTTATACAGATAATCATTATTTTAGGTTGTTCATTATATTTATACAGTTACTAATGAGACCAAATCATATCGGACTTCCTAAGAAATGATCAGTGACTGAAGAAACCAAGGCATTGCTGGTAGGGAGGTCAGTGGTGACATTAGTGTGGAGTAGGTAACTGGGTAGCACAATTAATGAGCAGGTGGAGGTATATGTCTTTTTTTTTTTAATTGTTTTTGTTTGTTTGTTTGTTTGTTTGTTTTAAAGATGGCAGAGACTTGGGCATATTTAAATCCTAAGGGGAAAGAAAATGAATAGAGAGGGGAAAGTTGAAGATTCAGGAGAAAACCAAAATAATTAAAGGAGCAAGGTTCTTCAGGAAATGGGATCAAGGCCACAGGTGGAGGAGTTATCCTTGAAAAAAGAAAAGGCACTGACACATCTTTTTCTGTAATTGAAGTGAAAGAGGAAAGAAAGGTTTATAGATACAAGTAAGTTTATAGGTAAAAGGTAGGATGTTAAGGAGCTGATAACTCCTGATAACCTGATAATATTTTTTTCTTCAATGAAGAAGAAGGTTATTTACTGAGAGTAAGAGGGTAGGCGATGGATTAGGACATTAAGGGAAAATACCAAAGGTTTGTAATCACAGCCAGCAGAATAGGAGAGGTTACTGACGAAAGGCAAGTAAAAGAACTAACAAAAAGCATTGAGAACCTAATTGAGCTAGGAAATCACAGGTTTTGCAGTGGCACCAATTAATTTGATGGTGTCATTTTTTTTTCCCCCTTCAGCTTATGTTCAATTCTGTAGGTAGAAGCAGAAAAGGCAAATTAGGTATTTATGAATTAGATATATCAGAAGGTCACAAGTGAAGTAGTAGTTTGGTTAATTGACCAAGGTTTCCAGGATATGTAGGGAAAGATGTATAATGTGAGGGAGGGCTAATAAACTGGGAGAGAATTGGGGCGTGAAATACTTAGAGATCCCTATATTTAGTTTATTTCTGTGATGCTGTGCCCTAATAAACAATATGATGGCATTTCTGTTCTATTTTACATTACCAAATGCTTACAGATATTTCCCATGTCATATCACCATGATAGCTTAATTGGAAGGGGAAAGTAATAATCAGTAAAAGTGCTGCAAGGATGGTACGTCACAGCCTGATTTCATTCAGCAAACATTTATTTAGTATTCACTATATGCCAGGCAGGAAATATACTTAGGTGCTGATGATATTTTGGTCTAGCCTAATTTTCCATAACTGTATGCCTGTCGCCATTTTAACTCAGTCCTACTATATGCCTTCAGTCTGGGATCATCTCAGGCTCTCAGAGTTAGGATATCAGGGAATTAGAGGAATCCTCTTTGTCCCAATATAACGCTCAAGAAGTATTTCTTTACTTCTTCCTCTTTTTGGAATTTGCTTATAAATTAAGAAAAATTTAATGATGTTTGAGGCAAGTGGGTGAGGTATCTAAAATTGTCATTAGGAATGATAAGGGTGCTGTGTAATACAGGAAGTTGAGGCTATTAAAATTAGTTTTAATATCCTGTCTCATTGCTCATACTTTGGGGAGCACCTTCTGGCACAGCCTCACTTATCTTCTGTGTCACTATTCTGCCTGGTAGGTGCTTATCAGGCAGCTGAGTTATCACCGGTCTCCTACAGCTGGCTTTTCATTCCCTAGGACGTAACACAGGCTATAAATATGAATAAATAGGATACACAAGAATTTAGATCACAATGATTAGTCCAAAATTGTTGGTTTTCAAATAGTATCCCAATTTTTAAAAAAATATTTCATGACATCACTGTCAAAGAACACTGAGCAGAGTTGAAACATAGGTGTGATCCCTCTAAAATAATAGTTCCCAAAGTGTGTTCATGACCAAACTCTCCAGATGATTTTTTTTTCACATTATAGTTTGAAAATCCCTCTAAGGTGATAGTCATATATCTTTATGGGATTGGAAGAGATGGCAGCATGTTAGTAGAGGGCCTTGTTATAAAAATTGTTTGCTCAAATCAAAGCTGTGCTTCCCCATTTGAAAAAAATCTGTTATAACCACAACATTATAATTTACATGTTATTATGAAAATATGTCAAAATTACAAAATAAATCAGGACACTAAAATATAACATATTCATTGCATTTAATAATTATTAACATTTTATCATATTTGCTTTCTAGTTTTATACTTGGGTATTTTGAAGTAAATTGTGCAGGCATGACATTTCATTCTAAATATCCAGACAAAACTAATTATTCCCTAATATCTTCTTTTTTTTTTTTTTTTATCCCCCCCTTGCTGCTTGTGCTCGCTGGGTCAGCTAACCATGCCGTGCGGGCGGGCTTGCCTTCACCAGGAGGCCCCGGGAACCGAACCCGGGGCCTCCCATATGGTAAACGGGAGCCCTACTGATTGAGCCACAGCCGCTTCCCTCTAATATCTTCTTATATCCAACCATATTTTATACTTTCTCAAGTATCTCAAAAATGTCTTTGCAGCTGGTTTGTTCAAACCAGAATTAATCAAGGATTTATGAATTGCATTTGGTTGTTAAGCCTTTCAAATCTCTCAATCTAGAATAACTCATCCCTTTATTTCCTCTACAATAAATTATGTGATTAGCAGATCATAGGCACTATTTACCAAGAAATAAAAGAAATATGTCATTAAGGAGTCAAATTTAAAATGCAGTAATAGTTCAAAAAAGGCATAAAATGTTGTGGATTGGAGTAGGCAAAAGAGGCTTAATCTGAGAGAATGACCATTGAGAGTAGAACTGAAAGAGCAGAGGTTAAAATTTATTATTGGAATTCCTATTAACTCCTAAATTGGTGCTTGACTTTTCAGGTGTAGTTTGGAGGCTACTGCTGTCATTCATGAAAATAATTGTTTTTTTGTTTGTTTTACAGTGGGCAAATCAAACTAGCAGATTTTGGACTTGCTCGACTCTATAACTCTGAAGAGAGGTGAGGCATTCATCAAAATTAAATGTGGAAAATGGGAAAGAATCATATTTCTTCTTGGATATTCTAGTATTCTGCAGGTTGCAATAATTGTTAAGAGTTCCCAAATTCTCTGAATGTTACTGTGTAGATTTTAGTTCTTGATTGAAAGAAGTCAACCCAAATTGGAATGGAAGTTCTTTCTTCATCATACTTCTGTGCAATTTACTTTTGAGCTCTTTTAACTATCCCATCTTCAATTGTCAGCTATTTCTATTTGTATTAAATTGTACAAGTATTTTTAATCAGGAGCTATTGTAAATTTATGTCATGGTTTTGTTTTGTTTTGTTCTGTTTTGTTTTGTTTTCATTTCAGTCGCCCTTACACGAACAAAGTCATTACTCTGTGGTACCGACCTCCAGAACTGCTGCTGGGAGAGGAGCGTTATACGCCAGCCATAGATGTTTGGAGCTGTGGGTAAGTCTCTTTTTCTTTTGTCTGTAATTACATATTGTTTGTGTGTACCCTGTTTTTTCGTCACATTGTTTTTTGTGGGTTTTTTTAAGCTTTTGTGTAAGTTTGAAAGGGTATGGATAAACTTATGGACCAGATTTCAGAGAAATCTGCTGAAAATTTCTTAATATCAGGGGCACTTAAAAAAAAAAAAAAAAACACTTCCCCAGTTTTCTTAAAACACACACACCCATACATGCACACACACAATAAAAACACTTTCTTTGTATTGGAATCCAAATAAGAAATTCAGATAATGTCCATAGATTGCAATTAATTAATATGTCTCAAGTCTTTCCGTTTACAAATTTCCCCTCCATCTATAGGTTCCTCCTCCATTGCTCTTGGTTTTTTTTCCTTATAATTTTTTGTTGAAGAAACTGGGTCATTTGTCCTGTAGCTTCCCACAGTCTGGATTTTGCTGATTGCATCCCTCTGGTGTTTTTTTGTTTGTTTGTTTTTGTTTTTGTTTTTTTGATGATTTGTTTTGTTTTTGCTTTCAGTATGGTTCTCCTTTTTATTTCTTAAAAATTTTAGTTGAATTCAAGTTTGATTCTCAACCCATTAAGTTTTGGGTACTTCTAATAGAAGTTAAATACATAGTGTACATCAAGGTTGGGTTTAGGGGCAGTGGAAGCCTCTGCCCAGAGTGCAAGCAATAAATGAGTGCATTGTCTGTAGCAAATTTAAAAACAATAACACAACCAAGTACAAATCAGTCTGCTTCTTATCACCAGATGTGGCCAGTTCTAAATAAATGTCAGTGATAAAATATTCATCCCCATTTGGGCAGATTTACGCACTCACATAACCCTATAGTAATATATAATTGTTTCTTTTTGAGCCATTATCTGCTATTGATGGTCATTGCCCAGATCCATTAAACTATTTATTTGGCTAACCCCAGGTTACAGATCACTTAGGAAAGGTAGGGTAAAGGTTTTTAATGAAGTACTTTTGACACAACTGTAGAAGTCTTTGAAAACATTCCTGATTTTCTGATTCTAGGCTATCTTGTTCATTTCCTGCACCAGACCTGGAATCAGCCATTTCCCTGGTTCTTTTTAATGAAAAATGGTATTTAGAGAACACAATTTGAATGTTAGACGCATAGACGTTTTAAACGGGCCATGTTAGTTGTTTCTTAAATCATATGATTTATGCATACTCATTGTCCTCAACCTCCATACTTTACGATTCTGACTTGTATACTTCCCAGGGGAGTATATCACTTTTTCCCATTCTTTCTCTCATCTAGTAATGTTTTTTGTTTTGTTTTTGTTTTTGTTTTTGTTTTAAGGAGTGCTGTAGGGTTTGTTTTGTTTTTGTTTTTGTTTTGCTTTGTTTTTCAGAATTTAAGAATATTGGAGAGGAGAGCATAATTTCATAATTTCAAATCAAATGAGGCTTTAGTTAAATTTTAGTGACTCCAACTGGGTGTGTTTGTGTTCTGGACTATTTGTTTTAACAGTATTAGCATTTAAATTGTCACAACTAGGCTCTAAAGTTAATGCCCCATTAAGATGCATGGGGAAAGTTCATAGCTCTGTTGATACTATTATTTCAGTCTGTGCAACTAGCAACCTGCTTGCAATAGAAAAGTGTTGATTATGTAAAGAAACGTCTTTCCCACCAAAGAGCTGGAAACAAATTATAAAAAAACATGATTGGAAATTAACTTTCTTTAAAACCCAGTGAATCATCGAATTGAGATTTTGCTTGGCTTTTGACATGAGCCTACTAGTTCAGTGATCTGTCGTGTAGTGTCTGCAAAGATATTTTTGTGATGTGCTTTTTACAGAGAACTGGTAGAGCAGTTCAGTTTGCAAATCAGGAGAGAAACTAGAAAGACTAGTATAACAAATTATTCTTGGAGCCTGAAAACCCAACTTTTTTTTTTTTTCTGCCTCTTGTATTACTACTGGTTGTCACAATACTATATTTGGAACTTGATTTAGCAGTTAATGTAGGAAACAGAATTAAATTTTACTGGTAATCTAAGCACCTCTTAAAATATATGTATGTGTGTATATATAAACAACATTTTTGTAAGCAAAAAAAAAAAAAAAAAAGAAATTTTACTTTTACTTTTCCACTCTGGAGAAAGTTTGAGAGGATATTGGATGTTCAAATTTGTCTTTTGTCGTATAAGGTCAATATATGCACTCTATATAATAAGAAAAGCTAGGTTTATTTTGCTTTCCTAAATTTAGTTAAGCTAAAGAATTTCAAAATAAAACTGTAAACTTTATTTTTGAATACTTGTAAATAAACCTCATTTTAAAACAGGCCAAAGCAGAATCTTTGTCCATTTTTTTCTTTTCCCACTTTAAAAAAAAAATGAAATATTTTGGACATACAAAAAGGTTAGTGTATTCATGTAATTTTTTCCTTTATTTTTTTAACAGCTTTGAGATGTAATTCATATACCATGCAATTCACCCTTTTAAAGTGTACAGTTCAGTCGTTTATAGTATTAGTATATTTATCAATATGTACAACCACCACCACAGTCAATTTTGGAACATTTTCCTTTATTTTTAGTTATTAATTTTATTATTATTTTTTAGAAGGTACTGAGGATTGAACCCAGCATCTCATATGTGAGAAGCAGTCACTCAACCACTTGAGCTACATCTGTTCCCTTATTTTTAGTTATTTGGAAATAATTTCAAATTTACAGAAAAGTTGAAAGAATATTATAAAGAACTTTGGTATAGCCTTTATCCAGTTTCACTAAGTCTTTTTTAACCTTTTTACTGAGGTATACAATAAACTGCATATAATTAAAGTATACAATTTGTTAAGTTTTGGCATATGTATACCAGTTAAATCATCACCACAACCAAGATAATGATCACCCACAAAAGTTGCCTTGTGTCCCTTTGTGATCCCTTTCTCCCATCCACATCCCCCCCCATGCAACCATTATTCTACTTTTTGTCACTCAAGATTAATTTCTATTTTCCACAATTTTATGTAAATGGAATTATACAGTACTTTCCCCCCCTTCTGACATCTTTCTCTCAGAATAATTGTTTTGAGATTCATTCATGTTAGATTCATTTTTAACATCTTGCCACATTTCCTTCATCATTTACTTTCTACATGTATACATATAGAATATATTTATATAACATAATAGACATAGAATAGAATGTATGTGGATATATAACATATTTTCCCAAAACTATTTGAAAGTATATTGTATATATTATGTCTTTAATATTTAATGTATATTTACTAAGAACAAAGATTTTTTCTTACATATCTTTGGTACAGCTATCAAATTCAGGAAATTTTACATTGATAGACTATTTTTATCCAATACAGAGCTTTACTCTACAGTCCATATTCCATTTTCGTCAGTACCTAGTAATGTCCTATAAACAACCTCCCCCACTCCCACTTAATACGGGATCCAATTCAGGATTAAATGTATTACATTTAGTTATCATTCTTTAACCTTCTTTAATCTGAAACAGTTCCTTAGTCTTTCTTTTGTCTTTCATGACATTTACCTTTTTGAAGAGTACAGGCCAGTTACTACATAGAATGTCATCCACATTAGATTTACTGGTATTTCCCCATGATTAGATTCAGGTTATGTGTTTTTGGCTGGAATACAACATAAGTGATGTTACATTCTTCTCGTGGTATCACTTCTGTAGTTACATGGAGTTGCCTTTTTTTTTTTTTTTTGGAGTTGCTTTTTGCCCCCTATTAATGATGTTCATTTTGGTCAAGGTGTTCTTTCTTCCCCACCCCCACCCCCACCAGATAGCTATTAGTTTTTCTTTTGTAATAAGTAATTTATGGGGAGAGACTTTGAGACTATGTAAATATGTTCTTATAGGTTTGAAAGCACTTTTCAAAATGGTAAAGTTGTTTCCTCATAATTTATTTGAAAAGCCTATTGAAACTTAATCCAGCTGATGACAGTAAATACAGTGCCAAGAGGGCTATAGTATAATATACATTCTACAAAGCAGATGAATGAAAAAAGCTAATATTCTTTTTATAGAAACCACCAAGTATTTTTGTAAAATTGAAGGATGGATTTTTTTAGTCTTTAGTTATTTCTGTAGTTTACAGTGGAATTGATTTAAAAAAAAAAAAAAAGGACTCAAGACTTTGTTTATAGCAGGGGTTCTTAACTTTTTTTTTGTTCCACACACCCTTTTGCTAGTCAGGTGAAAATTATGGACCCCTTACTAAGTCCACATTATACTGTTCATTATTTAATAAATATTATCACACCCACACTAACACATCCCCACAAGAATGATGTTTGGTTTTTTTTTTTTTTTTTTTTAATTTCAGTTCAAGCTCAGGGATCTCTTGTTTAGAACCCCTGGTTTATAGACTGTCCTTTATAGATGGAAAGCGTTTGATCTACTGGCAAATTTAATCCTTTATAATACCTGTTTTTACTGCAAGAATTGTTTTCTTTTCATCTATGAAACTCCTGGCCTCTCAATTATACTCTTTCTAGATGCATCCTTGGGGAACTATTCACAAAGAAGCCTATTTTTCAAGCCAATCTGGAACTGGCTCAGCTAGAACTGATCAGGTACAGCTGTGCATGTGCTCTAGGTACCCGGGTATGATAAGTAATCTCTTCCTCTAATTTCTGACACTTTTCAGTCATTCTACAAAATGATTTTACAGTCCTTATGTCCAAGTAAGTTTATTTGTCATGGACTATATATGTAACGAACTTGTAGTTCACTGAATTTTTATGTCTTACCTTGCATATTTTTTTATTAGTTCTTTATATAAAAGCTTGCCATTATAACTCTTACTATTTGTTAGGCAGTACACTCTATACATCCGCTATAGGGATGGTATAGGACCAACTTTGCCCTTCAATAATTATTGTGTAAATTAATACTAACTGAACAAAATAGGTAATGAAAACCTATTTGGGATAAAAAACATGTTTTACAAAACCAAATGTGTGGATCATTTTGGATTATTGTACCAGTATTTTTTCTTAACTATCTTGTAACCAATTCCTTCTGTCCTATTCCTTTTGTCCTTAAGCAGTGAGGTCAAATTCTGCCTTTCTGCATGCACTCTAATGTAATAAGCCAAGATTCCCCAGACCTCAGGAGACAATTATTTCTGCTTCTAGAACCTCCAGATTTCGTGGTGCTGACTCATTCACTTCCTTGCTCTTGCTTTTTGCTTTGTTTTCAGCCGACTCTGTGGTAGCCCTTGTCCGGCTGTGTGGCCTGATGTTATCAAGTTGCCCTACTTCAACACCATGAAACCGAAGAAGCAGTATAGGAGGCGTCTACGAGAAGAATTCTCTTTGTGAGTTTGGCAAAAATGTACCTCTAGTTTCTGTGTCTGGCTTGTGTTGGGACTTGACTTCTTCCTGGCCTGGGGACTTAGTGTTATCGCAATTATTATGGCAGGACGCCACAGAAAACATTTTCTTTTTGAAATATATAAGTTTTATTATAGCCCTTTGTAATTTTTTCTTCTGAACAATATGTATTCTTTTTCTCATAGTCCTTTTGATCTTCCCAAGACAAAAAAAGAGTGGAGCTGCTTAGCTTCATTTTTCCTACCTGTAGATTTTAGCATTTCCTAAATCCTGTATGGGAGCAAATCTGCTTATTTGCGTTAGCCAACTCCCAGCTTTTTCCACAGTGTCACATGGAGCTGAAAATTCAGAGACCTTTTGCACAAGGTTACAGGTTTGAGAACTGTGGGATCATTGTGAACTTGTCCTTTCTCTGTTCCTTTCCACAGCATTCCTTCAGCAGCACTTGATTTACTAGACCACATGCTGACACTAGATCCTAGCAAGCGTTGCACAGCTGAACAGACCCTACAGAGTGACTTCCTTAAAGATGTCGAGCTCAGCAAAATGGCTCCTCCAGAGTAAGTGGTGGTGGCCATGAAGGGACCCTAAATCTCAGCCTAGGCCATAGGAGATGAGAAATTCAAAATAATAGGTTTTTGAAAGAAACCACAAATGGCCAAGTAAGTCACAAATAAAGAGGGGTCCTTAAGTGTTATGGTTGATAAGGAGGTTTGTTTTATTATTTATTTTTTAACAAGTAGTTAGCTGTGATACCAGGAGATTTAGGTATGATGTATGTTCTAATTTGATTCAAGCTATTTTCTTTTGTCCCTGGCATATTGCTCTAAACAGATTCTTTGAAAATATTTCTTCTCGCTTTTGCTCTTAACCATTTCATCTGCTTGAATACCCTATGTCTGTGAAAACCATGTATATCCCAGACTTACAAGGAAAATTCTAATTTTAAATAGTCTGTATCACTGTCATGTCATGTGCCCTGAATTCTGTAGGTCCCCAGGGGTTCTAGACTCATCCCACATTCTTGCAGATTAAAAAAAAAAAAAAAAAAAGTCTTTTGTTTTTCAATTTATCACTGACAGTGTTATAACTTTCATGTCAGATTTTTTTTAGATATTTTCTTTCGTTAAAAAAGACTGTATGGGGAAGCGGCTGTGGCTCAATCAGTAGGGCTCCCGTTTACCATATGGGAGGCCCCGGGTTCGGTTCCCGGGGCCTCCTGGTGAAGGCAAGCCCGCCCGCACGGCGTGGTTAGCTGACCCAGCGAGCACAAGCAGCAAGGGGGGGATAAATGAATAAATAAATAAAATCTTTAAAAAAAAAAGACTGTATGTTAAAGATATGGATAGGATGTTTGTACCTAAGTACATAGCAACTATAAACCTGATTGTTCCAAAGAAATGTCCAAATTCCTTTACTGTATTGGGATTTTCATACATTGACTGTGGCTTGAAATATAAGATTTTCACTGAAGTTTGAGTCCTTCTGTTAATAGAGAATTTTGGTTGTGGTAATCTTTATTGTGGTTAAGGTTTGACCTACTTGGACTGTTTGCATTACTGAGTTTGGGGAAGTCTAGAAAATATACTAAATGGTACATTTACTAAACCCCACAAATTAAAAAGTTGATATCTAGTCATGAAAAGTCAGTGTGCAGAAGAAAGAACCAGTTTTTGGTCCTTGCTGACCAAATAACACATGAATTGATTTTACATAGAAATGCTTTAATCATAATGTGCTTATGTGGTTCCAAGATTTAAATCGGCACCATTCTCCTTCCCTAGACCTTTTGTAGGTATTATTAAGCCATTTATCTCCGTCCTCCTGTTTTATTTCCAACTAGAACTTAACAAAGAAAGCTCTCCTTTATTCTTGTTAGGCCAAGCAAGAACAGTTATAAGATTGAAATATTTGACTATAATGTGGGAGTTTATATAACAGATGTGTGTATGGTATTAGCAAGAGCTTCATTTCTTACTGTAGAAATCTTTTGGACTTTTGAACTTTTATTTCCTCACACTACCATTTGTCCTGATTCCTTTTACACTACTGCTATCTATTTGCTAACTTGACTAGGTTTTTTTGTTTGTTTGTTTTGTTTTGTTTTGTTTTTTGGAGGTACTGGGGATTGAACCTAGGACCTCATACATGGGAAGGAGGCACTCAACCACTAAGCTACATCCACTCCCCAATGAGAGTTGGTGTTTGTTTTGTTTTGTTTTTTGTCTTTTTGTTTTTGAAGTACCAGGGCCAGGGATTGAACCCAGAACCTTGTATGCAGGAAGCCAGCACTCAACCACTGAGCCATATCAGCTCCCCTGAGTTGGTTCTTTTCATTTGTTTGCTTGTTGTTTGGGTTTTTTTGCTTGTTTTTAAGGAGGTACTGGGGATCGAACCTGGGACCTCGTATATTTGGGAAGCAGGCACTCAAACACTTGAGCTACATCTGCTCCCCACGGGGGTTTTTTTTTGTGTGTTTGTTTGTTTTCATTTTAAAAGCAGTTTATTAAAGTATATCATTAATACATGAACATTCATAAACAAAACATGCATAACATACAGAGTTCCCATACATCACCCCACCACAAATACCTTGCATTGTTGCAAAACATTTGTAACAAGTTATTAGAGCATCGTCAAAGTATTACTGCTAACTATAATCCATATATTACATTTTCCCCCCAGCCCACCCTATAATTTTTTGTTGTTGTTGTTCATAAACCATATAATTTACCTAAAGTGTACAGTCAGTGGCATTTGGTATAATCACCTGAGTTATGCATTCATCACTTCAATCAATATTAGAGAATTTTCATTACTAAAAAAAAAAAAAAAAAACCCACTATCATATTAGCACTACTAATTACAAATTCTATGATGTATTTTCATTTCCAAATAGAAACAACTTTTGGTTATTTTTTTATGCTTTGCTTTCCCACTGCTCTTTGCCTTCCTATTTTAATTCCTCATTTACTCCATTCACTCACTTATGCATTCCCATACGTATTTTCTCTCTACTTTGTCCTTTTCCAGCCTCCCACATTGGCAAGATTGCCATGAATTGTGGAGCAAGAAACGACGACGACAACGACAAAGTGGTGTTGTAGCGGAAGAGCCACCTCCATCCAAAGCCTCTCGAAAAGAAACTACCTCAGGGACAAGTGCCGAGCCTGTGAAGAACAGCAGCCCAGCACCACCTCAGCCTGCACCTGGCAAGGTGGAGCCTGGGGCTGGGGATGCAATAGGTCAGTGCTGGGATGGGGCCTTTGTGCTTGTATAAGCAATTTCTATAGGCTTTTGAAGGTCAAGTGCAGGGAGTGTGTGTGTGTGTGTGTGCCTTATAGTTTTTATCCGTTGAAGCATTAGTAAAGTGATGGTTTGTCCTCATGATGGAAAGAAAGAAGGAGATAGACCCAAGTTTGTAGATGTGATGCAAGAAAGTCTACAATAGATCATTTTCTTTTCCTGAAATAAGAAACACTGAATTTCGATTAGATGGGTGGCATAAATCATTGAATTAGGTAAGTCAGATTTAATTTAAGATTAGTTCACCTGTGTCTCTCTAGCACAAGTAATTTGGAACCTTGTTTTTGTCAGTTGGATTTGATAAGAACATTAGAATCTAATCATATGAAATCACAATTGCTAAATGTAGTTAATTCCGTAGACTATTTGGCCTCAGTACATGCAAGATTGTGTAATAATGACCTATTATAATAATTCTCCTGTGTACCAACCATTTTTCTGAGCCATAGATATTGTTTTCCTCGTTCACTTTCCCTTTCCTGTCCACCTACAGCAGTGGTTCTCAATGCTTGCTACATATTAGACTCATCTAGGAAGCTTTAAAAATAAATACCCCAAAACAGTTTCCCAATAGCTGGGGATGGGGTCTAGGGCGTCTGAATTTTTAAAATTTCTCCTAGTAATTCTGATATACAATAAGGGTTGAAAATTACTGACCTAGAAGAATAAATGAAATCACATTTGCACACAATGCAGAGATCTTTCACTTTAAAAAGTCCCTGTCTTTTTAAGTGAAATAAAGAACAACAATATTAACATTAATATATTTTAAGCCCAAAAATACTATTAAAAATAAAACATATATTTTTATATGTCATGACAAATTGAGGCATGAAAAATGAGGTGTTCAAAATGAAACTTCATTCTTTGGATATTATAATTTACTATTGTCATTTGAAGAAGGCAAAGGCCCATGTCCTGCCTGTTCTCTTATGTTGGCTTCACTGTCTCTACAGGCCTTGGTGACATCACACAGCAGCTGAATCAAAGTGAATTGGCAGTGTTACTGAACCTGCTGCAGAGCCAAACTGACCTGAGCATCCCTCAAATGGCACAGCTGCTTAACCTCCACTCTAACCCAGAGATACAGCAGCAGCTGGAGGCCCTGAACCAATCCATCAGTGCCCTGACAGAAGCCACTTCCCAGCAGCAGGACTCAGAGCCCATAGCCCCAGAGGAGTCTTTGAAGGAGGCACCCCCTGCCCCAGTGGTCCAGCCTTCAGCAGAACAGATGACCCCTGAAGCATCAAGCACACCAGCTGACATGCAGAATATGTTGGCAGTTCTCTTGAGCCAGCTGATGAAAGCCCAGGAACCAGCAGGCAGCCTAGAGGAAAACAACAGTGACAAGAACAGTGGGACACAGGGGCCCCGAAGAACTCCCACAATGCCACAGGAGGAGGCAGCAGGTAAACAGACCGGTCATGAATCTCATTGAGCTCAGGTGCTGTTGATCCTCTTAAAAATCTCTTTAACATTTTCTTTTTCACATCAATGGCCTTGATTTCAGTTTTTCTGTAACCTAGTCTCCAGGAGAACATAGCACCAGTGGTTTATTTCTTGCCTGGTTTCTTTTATCTAAATCTCAAAGCTTCTCAAAGCACCTTACATGTACTGATTGTTTTTCCACTTCCTAAGAGGTAGGTAAGTAAAGCCCCCCGTGTTCTAACCAAGAAAACCACAACCATAGTTGGTGATGCATCTTGAACCCACTGTGTATATTGTGGCCAGTTAGTACTAGCACTTGAAAATCTGCCTTCCAAACAAACCATTATCAGATTGTACTTCTTTACCTATAGAGTAGTGGATGCTGAATACCAAAGTTTTACCTGGAAGATACAATCAAGAATACCCTAATAAAATATCATTGTTAACCTCCACAAGAATAATTTGAGAATATTTCTAAATAATTAACACCATACATTTTTTTCCCCAAAAATATTGGCATATAAAAATAATTCCTTTAAATCCATGTTCCTGAAAGGGACAATTGAATGGACCCCAAATTAGGAAGTTACTGTTATATAAAGAAAAGAAAATCTGAAGGGGGTGGGGAAGGAATCTCACATGACACAGCATGCAATTAATTTGAGGGGGAAAAGAAGTTTAAAATTCTCTTATCAATTCTGATTTGCGTTCTCTTTGCAAAATACTTACTTACCTGAAAGTGTTTTCAACTCCTTGGAAATTTTCACTGTCTATGAAGACGCTATGAATTGGGGAATGAGAAGAGATGCAAGGGCTGACGGAGTACACTAACCTTCAACTTTAGGGTCTTGTGTCATCATTTCATACGGGATAGTGTAGAAAGTATATGTCTATTTTTACCGGTTTAGGGTCAAATTCATAAGCTATTTTTCAAATATAAAAGTTTTTAAAACTGGAAGATGACATAAATAAAATTAACCCCCTAATTTTACAGATAGCAAAACTGTAGTTCAGGGAGTTTAAACAAGCCTGTTTATGATCCTGCTGGTTATTGGCAGAGGCAGAAATAGAACCTTGTGTATTGTATTTTTTAATTCATTTTGCTACTCTGTCATGCTGATTCCAGTTGTTGTTGTTTTTTTTTAAGAGATTCCAAGATGTGGAATAACAGAGAAAGTTAATCTATATTTAATGCAGGAATACTCTGTCCCCTCCCCTTCCCCCCCACCCCATCCTGAAAAAAAAAATTCAGCTCTAATCAGAATAACTGAAAGAAGTGGTTCAAATGATTTCAAAAGAAATTCACCCAATAATGGAGCCAACAAGCCATCAGCCAAATGGTAAAATTGAATTAAAATTAAGGCCTAGCCTGTGGCCAGAAATTGTTGAATTTGCTTTTCAGAGGGGAACGTAAAAATGCCACTGCTCTGATTATTGCCGTTACCCGTGGATTAATCCAATTGGTATCTCTCTTAAATCTACCCTGTCTTGCTTTCCCCCTGCTGCCTTTTACTTGGCCATTTCACTGTTCATTAGCACTTCCACCAGAGGGCAGACTGGATAAGTCAGAGAAGGTGAAAGTATCAATTTGGCTACTGTTAAGCTACTCTGTACTTGTTGGGAAAGGGTGGTGGTTGAAATCCAGTGAGTCAAATGAAGTTTTAAAGTTATTTGTATATTTTATTAATACCTCCCTCCATTAGTACAGACTGTTAAGGATTGGCAATATTGTTAACACCTTTTTTATAATAGTATCATTTATAAAAATGTGATCTTTGTAATTCCTTTAAGAAGTTTTATTAATCTTAATTTAGTGGTTCTTTATAATTCTTCTGCTTTGCTACTTTGGAATAGAGTTTCCCTCTCCTTATATGTGAGAAAGAATTTGAAAAGGTGATTTGAACTCAAGAATTAGTTCTATTGAAACATAATTAGGCTGTTTATGTAAAAGTCAAAATTTAAATTTGAAAAGTGGTATAGCTGGAAGAATGTAAGTTTAGATTTGCCCACTTTTGCAGTTATGCATTTTTAAAATTATTTGCCCTCCATCTTAAAAAAATCCGGTGTTCCATTTCATGTATAACCAAAAAAATACTTTTTAAAATAACTGGTATGCTGATGTTCTTATATAGAAAGATATGTAGTATTGACAGAAAAAGGCTCTGAAATCTATAGGTGTTTGTAGTACACTTAGCCTTCCTTTTTCAGAATACCTGCTCTTCAAGTTGTGAATTATCCATGACAAATTTTTTTTGTCCTTAAACTCATTTTCCCCTGCCTCCTGGTCAACCAGCAAATCAGTCAACAAGTAACTTGAGGTGCTGTATATCGGGTGACGAACTCATCCCCAGACTATCCCAGCTTTAAAATGGAAGGTCCACAACCTGGGAAGCCCCTCAGTCCTGGGCAAGCAGGGATGGTTGGGCAGCCTTCCTGTATATTATATAGAGCACTTGACCTCATCTCTCCACTGCACAACTTTACAATTTTGTAGTGTTTTCAGAGTGCTTTCATCTGCATACTAAGGAAATGTAAACTTACTTTATTGATTTTCTTTGCAAAATATAATTAAGGTAAATCTACCAAAATACTAATTATAACTAAAGACTTTTTTGGCTTGTCTGGGTAATGACTTTACTTCATGAATTCAGATAATGAAGAGTTGACATTTGAAAAGATGCTTTCATAGGGAACAGAAAAATTGGTCATTTGGAAGATATACCAAAACAGTGGACCTTTTCTTCAGCAGGGTGATTCCCAACTCTCTAAAGGCTCTGTTCTGATCATATTTTTGTCACAATGGGTCTGTGTCTTCAAACTCATGTCATTTTACATCTTTCTCTCCTGCCTTAGCAAGAGTTCATTATTAGACAACAATTGCCATGCTTAGGCAAATTAACCAGCAGTGGGGGAAAAAAGTCTGGAGAATGGTTCAAGAAAGACAAAAATCTTTGAAAGACCAAGTGTAACGTTAGTTCAATACATTTCTAAATATTCCATTCTTGTCAATCGTCTCCAAGATAGATGCTTGTTAGTAGCCCATTCTACATGACACTAGGTGCTATAGTAATTTTTCCATAGCATGGAAAAAATACCAGTAGGAAAATAAAATAGAAAATTATGATAGATTACTTTAATCTTTATAATTACTTTAACATAGGAAGCTGAATGACAGTATGGTATGGCTTATAACCATTTCTTCAGAATGTGATTATAGGGGGAGGGTACTTAAGTTTCAAGAAGGAGGTGTATATTTATACATGATGGTAATGAAAGATTTTTACTTTATTTCATCTCTACTGTGTATTCTTTAAGTTCTATTTCAGGTTAACCTTATATCATCATTAAACTTTTTGTAAAATGTGTTAGCTAAGTCTATGCAAGGTCTCCTGTTGTACAGCAAGATTATGTCCTAGAAATGTGACCATAGCATGTGTATTGTTCCCTTTCATCTTCCCTCTTTCTATTTTATTTTCATTAATGTTTTGATCCACAGCAAAAATATGTGGGGTGGGGAGGCTGCCAACAGCCTATACATATTAGAACACTTCCTTAAGGAAGGAGATGGAAGAAATCTCCTCAGACAAAAATCAGGACAATAATTTGAAACATAATCTTTTTACATCAGGTGTTAGATCCAGAACGCAACTGTTTTGCTTTGCAATCATTTGATTTTATTTATAAATTGCAAATTCCTGATCCCAAGATTTTATTCTTTATATATCTGATTACTTGTATTGCTATTTGTTTATGTTGGGCAGTGTGTGTGTGTGTGTTTGTGTTTATAATCACATGTGATTTTTAAGATGGTGTTTAAAAGAAGTAACCCTTCCACAGCATGTCCTCCTCACATTCTTCCACCAGAGAAGAGGCCCCCTGAGCCCCCCGGACCTCCACCGCCGCCACCTCCACCCCCTCTGGTTGAAGGCGATCTTTCCAGCGCCCCCCAGGAGTTGAACCCAGCCGTGACAGCCGCCTTGCTGCAACTTTTATCCCAGCCTGAAGCAGAGCCTCCTGGCCACCTGCCACATGAGCACCAGGCCTTGAGACCAATGGAGTACTCCACCCGACCCCATCCAAACAGGACTTATGGAAACACTGATGGGCCTGAAACAGGGTTCAGTGCCACTGACACTGATGAACGCAACTCTGGTCCAGCCTTGACAGAATCCCTGGCCCAGACCCTGGTGAAGAACAGGACCTTCTCAGGCTCTGTGAGCCACCTTGGGGAGTCCAGCAGTTACCAGGGCACAGGGTCAGTGCAGTTCCCAGGGGACCAGGACCTCCGCTTTACCAGGGTCCCCTTAGCATTACACCCAGTGATTGGGCAACCATTCCTGAAGGCTGAGGGAAGCAGCAACTCTGTGGTACATGCAGAGACCAAATTGCAAAACTATGGGGAGCTGGGGCCAGGAACCACTGGGGCCAGCAGCTCAGGAGCAGGCCTTAACTGGGGGTCCCCAGCTCAGGCCTCTGCTTATGGAAAACTCTATCGGGGGCCTACAAGAGTCCCGCCAAGAGGGGGAAGAGGGAGAGGAGTTCCTTACTAACCCAGAGACTTCACTGTCCTGAAAGACTCCTTCCCTATCCATCCTTCCATCCTGTCCTCTGAACCTTTAATGAAATCATTTGCCAGAGCGAGGTAATCATCTGCATTTGGCTACTGCAAAGCTATCCGTTGTATTCCTTGCTCACTTTGCTACTAGCAGGCGACTTACAAAATAATGATATCGGCACCAGTTCCCCCAGATGGGCTATAGCCAGAAAATTTACTTCAACTCTACCTAGTAGATATAAGTAGAGAATACGGAGAGGGTCATTAAATTGAAAGTAAATATTAGTTCATTGCCTGCATTTCTTCAGAAGAGAAAGAGAACAGTTTCAGTTTTGAGATGAGATGATTAGGAGAGGCTCTCTTTAGGTTTTTAAGCTTTGGGTTTTTGGGTTTTTGTTTTTTATTTTTATTTTTTTTTATTTTTTATTTTTTAATATAGTCTTTTTGTTGTGGGGGGGGATCTGTTTTTGTTTTTTGAGACTAGTGTTCACAAAATTTGAGCTGTTCTTAGGCTTTTGCTCTAAGGGAAACAGAATGACCTGGCTGGTTTAAATAAATGTTTCCTTCTTCTCCACCATCTCAAGTTTTTGCTTAAGTGAACTCTTTTTTTCCCCCCCCATTGAGCATCTTGAATATATCTTTTTTCCAAATAAATTACTCATTCTTAAAATTTGCTCCCCTTTGACAAAAGGCATGTTCCCTCTTCCTGCACATAAAGCAGGTTGTAGAAAATGCCATTCTTGGTCAAGTAGGTAAACTTTATTCCATTTCCCATCTTTTTCCTTTTTGCCCCATTTTGATAGTTTTTTCTCTCTCTCTCTTTCTCTCCTCCTCCCTCTCACTCTTTCTCTCTTTTTTGAGGCATTTGTTTGGAAAAAAAAAATCGTTGAGATGCCCAAGAACCTGGGATAATTCTTAATTCTTTACCTTTTTTCAAATAAAGGAAAGGAAATCAGACTCCTACATTGTTCTCTGTAACTCTTCAATTCCAAAGTGTTTTTTGTTTTTTTAAAACCATGTCTTGATGGGGAAGTTGATTTGTAAATGTGGACAGCCTAGGACATTGCTGCTGAGCTGGAGTTAGAGATGATTCCTCCATACCTAGAGAGCTAATAAGAGCAGTTAGCATATTGTTTACACATATATTTTTATGTCAAAAAAAAAAAAAAAAACTTTCAGAGCATTGTAATATTGTCAAAGAGAGAAAAATACATCCTGAAAATACATGGAAATATAACTCAGTTTAGGGTGGGTATTTTTCTGAAGATGTATCAATACCTAATACCTAATACCTACTTTTTAAAAAATAACTTTAAAAGAGCAGACCCTGACAAAGAACAGTATTGACATATACACATCCCAGCATGTATCTTTCCAATTCTTTTAGGGATTTTCCTTCAGAGGGATTTGGTTTTCAGTGTTGGTAAAAGGGGTTAAATTTTGGCTTCCTGGCAAAAACTTTGCCTTATCACAAACAGGAAATGGGATGGGAAAGGCTCTCATGGTGGGATAATTTGGGAGGCTTCTCATTCTGGCTTCCAATTCTATGCGAGTACCAGCCTATAATAGAGTGTTTTAAAAACAGATACACATTCATATAAATTATCTGCACAGACTTAAACCTTTATGAAACATATGTTAGCCTCCTTTTACAAAGAAAAGGCAAACATGCTTCAGCACTTGAAGAATAGTTTACAGAATTCAAGTGAAGTTTTGTGTTTCAATGCCAAGTTCATATATTAAAAATAAATTACTTAAAAGAGAAAGGTGCACTAATAAAGTGAAAATCTTTAAAGAAGTGAAAGAAGAACCCTCTTCAGATACTTACATGCTACTGAAATAGGTAGATAACCGGTGTGTGTATTTCTTTATTCTCTGGTTTTTGGTCTGACCTTGCCCTAAGGGCCAAATATTGATTAGAAAGATATCCTCCTAGCCATTTTGGCGTTGATGGCCTTTTATACACCAGTGTGTCTGATTAGATTTGCTAGGCTCACTGAGGTGATATTGGTAAATTGCATTAAAGTTCTTTTGAACCTTCTGTCTGTTGACTTTTTAGTCCTCAGACATGGGCCTTTGTATTTTAGAATATTTGAATTTGAGGCATTTTGGCCCCATTCTCCTGTTTTTCATTAAAGAACCTAAGCCTGGGATACTTTCACAAGTATCTGTTTGGTGAAAAATTGGTTTTTCCCATCAAATATGAATAAAATTCTCTTTTCATTGTATTTTGGTTATCAGCAATCATCAATAATGTTTTTCTTTCCCCCCCTCCTGCCCTTTATTTATAATTATGCCAGATATCCTAGATAATATACTTAAGCCTCCATTCCTCCATCCCCACTAGGGAAGGGGGTGAGTGTATGTGTGCATGTGTGTATGTGTGTGTATGATCCCCATCTCACCCCTACCCCCATTTTGGAAGTCTAAACAAAAAGTTTCATAATTGTGAAAACTTTCTAAAAGCAGAGGAAAAAAAAGAAACTCACTTAAATATCCTGGAATCTGTGTGAAGGAAGAAAAGGTATTTGTAATTTTTCAGCAATGTTATCTATACACATGATGAAAGTAAAGGGTTATTCTACTTGACTATTAGAAAATTACAAACCCAGTAAATTTAATTCCACTCAGAAGTGGTATGGTTTGGTTTTTTAATTATTGCACGACGGGAGATAAGTCTGTTAAATACATTATTTTGAACAGATGAGAAATCTGATTCTATTCATGAATGAGATGCAAAACTGGTTTGACCAGGATCGTTTTTGTGGTTTTGAAAAGAAATTTGCTTGGCCCAGTTTCCTTAGTATTTTCTTCAACTGTCCACAGGAATAATAAGGATTTCAAAATGAGAACAGATTGGTATGTTTAAAGGAGAGCAGTTAGCACAAATTTGTAAGTAGTACTTCTGTTAGCTTATGCCATAGACATCACCCAACCACTTGTATGTGTGTGTATAGATATAATATGCATATATAGTTACAGTGCTAAAATGGTTACCAGCAAGTTTTGAGAGAGAATGCTGCATCAAAAAAAAGTGTCAGTTGACACCTCATTCTTCCTGATTTAGGTTCCTGACACTGTGTTCCTTTCTCTCTCTTGTTTTTGCCCCCCATTGGGTGTACCTTGTCTGTGTACAGATATTTTGTAATATATTAAATTTTCTTTCAGTTTATAAAAGTGGAAAGTGGAGATTGGAAAATTAAATATTTCCTGTTACTATACCACTTTTGCTCCATTGCATTTACTTCTTAATCTGTACCCTCTGAGCAGATCTAACTGTGTATAAAGGGGATTTTTTTTTTTTTTTCCCTCAACTTTGTTAGGAGTTTTCTGTCTCAGAATCACTGTAGACTTGTAAACTACAAAAAATAAAAAGTTACCAGGGTTTGAAAAGGTACTTAAAAAACACTAAACTTAAGAACTAGAAAACAAAAAAAGTTGAGGAAACCGTAAGATGTGATTTATTTATTTTTAAGTAGAAAACAGTTGACACAAATATGCCAGGCCATCAGAAGAGTTGAGCTTCATATACCTCGACTTCTCCTGATAGGAGAGGTAAGTGGGTTTGAGCTCAACTGCCATCAAGGGAAATTGGTAAGAGGCTGTTTAAACACAAAAGATAGTCTCTTAGACCAAACTGCCCCCACCCGTAGTTCCCATGATGTTGTAGGGTAGGGCCAGCATAGGAATTAGTGTTCATTACTCTGTTGAGATTCCTTGATGCATTGCCAATCCAGAAAGTGAGCCAAAGGCATTTAATGGGTAAAATCCCTATTTAATCTCCAAAATCTTTCCCCATCTCCACCTAAGGAGAGAATTCTTTTCCCTTCCCTTTTATGGTTTAGAACATTGAGGATTAAATTTTGCCTTGTAATATGTGCTGTAGTCCTGCTACTTATGACATAAGTAGGCAGAGGGCAGATAAAACCCAGAAGACAGGAAGGGGGGAAGATAGGTACCTGGAAGTTTGAGTGGAGTGAGTAATCATACAAGGTTAAGGTGTACACCAGAACAAAGAAAATTAGGAAGAAGTTGGATTCAAAAACTGGTGACTGATGAGGATTGCCAGCCTGTCTTTGAAACCCCAAGGTTTAAGTATGGTGTTCCCTTGACTGTGGGCTAAGTCATCTTTTTGCTCAGAAGGAAAATGGACAGCTCAAGAAAGTTCCAATTTCTGGAATCTTGTGTTTCCGATTAGTGTCCAGAGACAAGGAGTTAGTTTTAGGTCTTTATGTTGCAAGTTCATGTCTAGTGGTATGAAACTCAACCTCCTAGAGTGTTGTTTCCACTTCATAGCACTGACTGTCTTCTAAATTCTGGACCTAAAGGCTGAGGACCTAACTAACCTGAACTTTTTTTCGATCACGCTCAAAGTCATTCCTGACTAGAAACCTTAATCTTCAGTAACCTAAATTTCTTTAGGCACTATCTTTTCCTGGGCAAGTATCCTTAACTATATGGTAAGGTTAATGCCTCAAGAAAGTTGACAGTTAAGACTCTTGGTACTGAATTGGGATTTCCATTGTCCTTAAAGATTACCCCATAGCTGGGTTTTTATAGGCATAAACGAATTCTGTCTTCACAACTTAGTCATCCTGAAGGGCTAGGCAGAATGGGAGTGAGGAGTTCCTAAAGTGAGAAAATACTCATTTCAAGTGAGAGGCAGAACTGCAGGTCTTCAGGTTGGGCTGAGAGGGAGGGTAAGCATTTTTGGACACTGGTTAGTTTTACTGTCCAGTTGTGGCATTTTTCATCTATTGGGACACCTCTAAGCTTGGAAATACTCTCAAGTGGGAGTTTTCTTCAAGCCAAGGTTAACCGACTCTGGGAGTATGACACCTGGAGGAATTACCAGTGGTACTGGACCATGTGCAGCTGTCTCTCCATCTCTTATCCACCCACCTTTTTACATTTCCTTTTTTTTTTTTTTTTTTTTTTTTTTTTTTTCTTCTATTTTCTCCCCACTCACCACCAAACCCCCATGCTAACAGAGATGTTGATTGCTTAACCCTGCTGGGTATTTAGTTACTACTGTTTCATGGTTTTGAACAGCAATGAGAACCAATTCAGAAGAAAATTGTCCATCCAGATCCTCAATTTATAGGGTGGGAGGGAAAGGAGAAATCAAAATAACCATACTTTCTTATTGCTAAGAGCAATGAAAGAGATTTATGTTGTGTGGAGTAAAAGATTCTGTGACTAAGCTATGATAGGCAAGGAGTCATCTTCTAGTTTTCTTGCTTCCCCTCTTTCAACCTTCACTCTTCATCCCCTCCCCTCTATCCTGAGGCTCTTGCTTTTACTGATGACATTTCTAAGTTCAGTTGCAGATGGTATCTGTAGGAAGAAAAGCTTAGTGAAGCAGATGAGGGCTGCTTTGATGCCCTGGTGATTAATGATTGGGTGCTGAAACTGGTTTTGGCCCCTGGATTGCTCTCATTCTGTCTCAAAAATTAGTAGTCCAAGGCTGAGAGAAAGAGACTGATATGGAGTTAGTCTTTAATACCCTTTACATGGGCAGGCAGGTAGTGAAGCTTTCTCAATATTCAGTTCTCAGCTGCAGCATACTTCTCTGAAATGAGAGCTAATGGCCATGAAGTCAGTTCCCTTAGACATAGGTTCCCTAGGACCTGGGCTTTTTTGATGTCTTACTTTAGCATGGGTGTAAACTAAAGAGAATGTTGATAGCTCTAAAAGAATGAAGGATATGTTATCTAAACCAAGCCTTCCCTAAGGGAAGCAGGATGGAAAGACCTTAAAGAGGCCACGATGTAGCAGAGCCAATTCAAGACAAAAGCCTGGGTGCCTTTCCTCTACCTAAGGGGTCTATCTGATAGGCTACCTGTAGGAGAGAATACTTCTCCTTCCTGTGTCTCAGAACTACAATAGGGCTTCATGAGGGACACAGAGGTAAACTTCAACTTGTAGACGAACAACCGTCACCACAAAAGTTAATGCAATTTTGAATGCTTTTGGCCCTGGAGATAAGGCTGAATTGAAAGATTTAGAGAAAGCTTAGTAGTCTGTCCTTTTATAAATTAAGGAACGTCCCAGTTTGGCCCTGTACTAGCATTCACAATTTCTGTTAGAAGACCAAAGGGTACACACAAAATGAAACACTATAATAGGAAGGGAGAGCTAGAGCAGGCCACAGGAAGAGTCTTAGAGTATACATGATTATAAAGAAGAGATAGGGATGAATGGGAAAATTATGGTATCCAAGAACTCCCCTTGATTACAATAGTGTTGTTACCTTTAGAGTTGGAGAATGGGCCTAGAACTGTTAGGGTGGGTGACGCTATGAAGACAGATTTCCCTAGAGAAGTTAGACTAGACTCACATAGGGACATTTGTTTAGCACTGCTATCTGTATAGTCCAAGAGAGCAATTAAGGAATAAGGAGGGAATGACGATACATCGTGTTAAAAAGTTTTTGTGTTTTTGGAGTTTAAAACTCCTGCAAGTGGTTTTTATGTATTTTAGCTCAACCTGGAAACTTGTATATTCTTCTCCCCCTCATTTTAGATCCATGCAAGGGCAATGCATAGAAGAGCAAGTAAACCAGAATATGTGAGTTAGAGTTGACTGTTAGAGTTACGAAGAGATAGTAAAGTTTGTCTAGGTGAGTGCTCTTTTTGACCAGTGGAAAAAAAACAGGCTTAGAAAGGTTGAGAAACTTGTAGTGTTGGGAGAGAGAAAGGGAACTAACATTTGCTGGGTATCTACTATGTGTCAGGCACTGTGCTAAATGCTTTGCATTTATTATCTTGATTCTTAAGCAACTTTGAGGCTAAGGAATGGAAAGAATGCTCACCTTCCTCTAGGCAAATCCTTTTAATTATCCTGAGCAGTATGTAGGAGATAAAGGGGAATGGTAGACCACTTTTCCTCCCTAATAACACAGGGCTAAACCAGAGAAGTAAAGAGTCAGCATATGAGAGTGAGGGTTAATGTGAGGAAGTACCAAACAGTGAGAGACTCCTGAATAGCTTTTCCATTCCTAAGTATCTTCTAAAATGTGATTTTTAGAGGTAGGTAGGCCAGAGGGCAGGCTGGTAGGGAATAAGGCTACTATTGGTTCTGGAATTGGTTTTCATTCTAGAAAATCAGGTCATGACCTGAGAATATAGCATTAATTTTAGAAATAGGGAACAAAATGAGGCTTTTCATTCTAGGATATCTTCAAAGAAAATGATGGTATTTATATCCTATAAATAAACCTCTATCAAGGAGGTAAACAAAATCTTTTGGTGGCCATGTGTGTTTTTTGATTTTGTGTTTTGCTTTATTTTGTAACATACTTTGAAGTCATGAAACTGAATTTGTAATTTTGAAAAGACTCAGTGCCAAGTTCAGGGTTGCTAGGGGCAGGTGGTAGTGTGAAAACTGACAGTATGATTGTGTTCCTAATAGTTGTTTGATGTGACATGTCAGGAGTTACACCATTCAGTGGGGAGCAGTAATACCATTAGGTGTGCCCCATCATAGCAGAGTCCTGCCCTGAGAACAGGGCAACTTCTGGAGGAAGAAGATTGGGGAGGGTCCTATCTTTAGGACACTTGTAGGTCTAGTGAGAGAGACAAGTACTAGGTGGGGAGTGGGGAACTGGTATAAGTCAGTACAATAATGCAGCTTATAAAATAGGACCCTAATACAAAGGGAGCCAAAGCAAAGAAATAATCAGGAAAAGTGGGGTTAATCAGAAAAGATTCTTTGAAGGTAGTGAAGAAAGAAGACATGGAACAGAAGAGAGAAGGTAAAGAGGGAGAAAACTCATGGAAGAGAGCTCATATGTGTTCTGGAGCACAATACACTCATAGGAACAGAGGGCTGTGAATGGACTAGCAAGAGTGGTTATTAGAAAAGGAATATTAGAAAATGAAGTTGGAGGAGTAATCTTGTGGGCCTGAATGAGGAATTTGAATGTGATTTGATGAGCAATAACAGGGAACAGAACATAAGGGAGATGAAACTGATGAGGATTTTGCAACTGTACTGGGTCAAGGAAGCAGGAAAGCTAGCTAGGATATTTTTGTTCTTGTCTAGATGTGAGGCAGAGAGAGTCTGCCTTCACTAGAATAGGACAGTGCAAATCAGAAAGAAAAGAGATGTGTCTATAGGAATTAGCAAGTCTTGGACATAGGTTGGAGATGAGGGGAGGAATAAAAGATAGTCTCAAGATGATGATCCCAAGACATATTTGTGCTGTTGATAGTGAGGAGAGCTTGGAAAGTGGAACTTGCTTTGTTTTAAGAACCAGTTGATGAACTATGTGTGTCTGTGTTCAGTATTGCAGAGCCTGAGAGGGGGCACTGCCCCTGGAGAATAGTGAAATGTGCTGTGTGCCCAGAAGATGAACCTGCACCCTGCCCTTTTCAGGTTGGCGAGAGAGATTGTTGCTGGGGTGTGCCAACAGACTTCAGGAATGCTATCCCACTCTGGATCTGGGAAAGAAAATTTTTTGCCAATTTCTTCCCCTTTAATGCTCTGAAAATGGGATATGACTAGCCTGTGGCAGCATGTGCCTGTGGATGCACAATTCTCTGGCTTGATTCTTGGAAGGCCTTTTTCTGTCCCTCCCTGGGGGTCATTTGTAACTCTGGTTCCTGCTCCCAGAGCCATAAAATGGGAGCCCCCATTTATTAATTGGGTTGGGACTGGGGAGGGGGTCGGCGGGGGACTCTTTAGTGCAGCAGGCGGGGGTCTTCCCGAATGAGTCCATTAGCCAGCCCCAACGGCAGCTGAAACGGGGCTGCAGCCAAGTCCTCTCCGTTTCAAAAACCCTCCATCGCCTGCAGCAGATCAGAACAAGGCCTGCGGGAGCTCTTAGCTTCTGATTGCAGCTGTGAGGAAGGACAAAACAATTTATAGGAAGCCAAGTAGCTCCTGTCTTACTGTCTCTTCCTTTCTGACTTTGTGGAGGGGAAGACTGGAATGTTGTATCCCCTCCCACCATGGCTTCTTACAAGGCAAGCATAGGCCTAAAGTAGGAGAGAAAAGGAGGGAATGTATGTGCATTGATTGTACATTTATATCGATGCTCTGGATATGTTTACATGTGTCCATGCTTGCTTCTTCCCATCCCCATGCAGTTGTGTTAGATAAGCAGCACTACTTACATTGGGCTCTCTAGGGCAAGAGCTAAGTGGATACTCAGACTCTTAAATGGTATGGGGAGGGGTGATAATGACATACTTATACTCCTCCTTCCTGTCCCCATACCTGCCTTCAGTCTCCTATCTGTTTTATCAAAGATTTAGGTTAGAGTTAGATTGCCTTCTTAACATTTTTCCTCTTAATAGAAGTTTGGTGCAGGAGAAAGGCAGGCATCTTCAGCGGGGCTTCTCTCTGCATTGAACCAGAGAGAAGGTGAGAAGAGCAGGAGTGGAACTAGAAAGGCTCAGTGGAGATCACCTAGTCCAGCCTCTCAGTTTACAGAGTAGGAAACTGAGGCTTAGAGAAAGAAAGTGCCTCACCCACCACCTCACAGCAAGTTAGTAGCAGCCAGCCAGGACTAGGATCCCAGAGGCCAGAATCTTGGACCATGAGGTCCAAGAGTATACATGAGTATACAGCCCCCAACTTTAAGGTCACCCACTCCTGAGGGCCCTGAGCATCCTCAGGAAAGGCTGGAGGAAGGAAGGGCTGTGAGATTTGAAGGGGGAGGAACAGAGATTGAGGAGGAAGGGTAGATTAAAAATCGTAAGTAGAAAAGAAACTGAGAAGCTTTGTGTTTTTACCTCAAAAGACTAATCTTTCAATGACATGTGAATTACATAAATGTAATATTTAGATTCAAGAGCCCTGGTTCATTGGGAAGCAAGAGGCAGCTGTGTGCAAAGATCCTGCAGCCCTCAGAGTTACCCGAGGTTAAGGAGCACTTTGCCACCATCTCTGGAATTAAATTGCAGAAAAGATCCTTAGAAACAATGTGAGGAATTTGCTCTAAATTCAGCCTAAACTCAGGCTCCTTTGCATTACAATATAGCTATATTGAAAAATAAAGTCAAAAGGAAAGAAAGAAAACACATCTCACCTGCTGGGAAACAGGACAAGGCTTGGGGTAGGGAGAGTAGTCTCTTGAGTGAGTGGAGGGATCCTAAAACTCTGAGCAAAATGAGATACTCTTTGAGATTACAGGAAAATTCTTGGGGGAAGCCTCTACCCCTCCCATCTCCCTTAGTGTTTTTGTTTTGAGCTGTTTGGTGTGCTCCTTGGGTGCGGCAGGAGGAAAGTGGTGGCCTGAGTGGCCTAAGCCCTGACTGGCATGCTCAGGCTGGATGCACAGCAGGTTCCAAGTCCTCTCACTCTGGTGCGTTGACTCCCTCTCCCTCTTTGGACCTCTACACATGTATCTACAATCCCTTCCAGTGCTTCTGGTGCTTATTTTCTCTGAGCATATGAATCTGGGGATTACTGATGAGCAGAGGGAGGAATGCTGAAATGTCCCCAAGCTGGAAGCAGAATCTTAAAGGGTGAAAGGCAGTGTTAGGCAGCATAGAGGAAAGTCATGAGTGTAGGTCAGGGTCAGGAGATCTGCAATATGAACATTTCTTTTGGCAAAGAAATAGAATCTAGTCCATAGCGTTCATATTTTCTCCATCATACCCTAATTGAGAGTATAGGGAGGAATGTGGGGTTGGTCCTCATGCAAATTCATCCCTCCCTAAGGAATGTATAATAGACCCACTTTCCCAAATTACATCAAATTTGCTGTCCTGCAAACCTTCTTTCTGTCCTATAGTCGATACCCTTTTTTCCCCCAGTCTTTCTTGAAGAAGCTATTATGGACTAAGTCTCAAATCCAAGCTGGTGATCTGATCCAGGACTAGGCAGCCTCCTCTGAATCACCTTCTTGCATTGACCTTGGTCAACACAATCTCTGACTTACCTTCTTCTTCATTGTCTTTTGTAATTCTGGATTTTATAGCTTCTATTTCTGTTGGATTCCTAACATCTAAGTATAGAGACCATGGTTTTGACTTTATCAGATTGGGACACAGTTCCCTGGAGGGAGAAATCTTAGAAGAGTTATAATTCTCTCTGGGAGCATAATTAAAGACCCGTTGGTCCATCTGAACCCCTCTGGGCTTTGTGAATTCCAGTTTGAGGGAGTTGGAAGAGTGGTAACCATGACCATCACTGTTTACCTCCAAGACCATACTCGAGTGAAAGACCAAAGACTCTCTTTGGGGTCTAGTCCCTTGGCATGTCTAATGTAACCTGTTATTTTCCTTTGCAGATAACTGCAGCAACAGGAGGGACGGCCCCTGAATAATGCTATGATATCTATCACTAGCCTGGCATCCGGAGCCCTGGCACATTCTGTCTCCACACACTTTTCTAGAGCTTTCATGTAATCTAAAGCCAGGTAGGTACCTAAGGCCAATGAGAGGACACTAGCCTGCTTTTGTATGGGATAGTCCCACCCCCACCCCACCCCAGGTCTCAGGAAAATATTGTTCCCAGAGATCTAGAAAGGAGTTTCCTTGGCTTTTTATTTGATCCTATTCTGGTGTCTTACTTTCTGATTAACAAGTTTTCCCTCTGTGCTAGAGCATGTAACCCCTTTCTTGGCACTGGCAGGCATTTCATTCTTGTTCTGTCCTCTTGGCCAGCTATGCTAATGGACATTCCTCTACTATAGGATGTTGATGTCAGTTACTACCTGCCCTCTCCTCTACAACAACACCACACTCATCCACCACCATCCACACACACACACACACACACACACACACACACACCTTTTTCTTCCACAAGAAGCTGTTCTCTTTCCATTCCTTCTGAGTCAGGATACCTTAGTGCTGTCCCTTCTCTACCTCCATTCCAGGTTCCATGGGAGATCCTACCTGACCAAACTCTGTGAGACACCAGAAGTAGAGGCCTGCGAACCTGCTTCCCTCCCACTGCAATGCCCGGAGCCAGGCAGGTCACCAGCCTCCAGTGCCCACCCCCATCCTTCTTACATGCAGGTAGGTGTGTTCCTCTCCCTACCCACAAGCCCAAACCAGGGTCCTAATGGGAACATTTCTTTGTGTTGCTAAACATTTCCAATGAAGGGAAGGGTCTTACTTCTGTTGTCAGCTCTCTGTAATTTCCAGCCCTCATGTCCTACCATCTGGACAACTTCCTGAAATCAAATCTCCATCCCTTTTTCTGTAGTTCAGAACTATTTTTCCCATTTAGTGGGTGTGGGAAGAAGGAACCAATAAACAGATGGTATTGATACTAGAGAGGATCTAATGACCAGGGGGTTAGAAGTTTGAAGCCCCAGATGTGCATTCTGGCCTAGCATCCTCATCCTTGGAGAGTGCCTGGATTTTTTGAAGGAAAGGCATTTCATCTGGTATCCATTCCCATTCCCTAGGGCAAGGGGCTCAGGCTCTAAGAGTCTATCCCTACTCATCCCATATCCCCCCAAGGAGTGGAGAATTGATAGCCGTAGGTCAGAATAAACCACTAGGTGTCACTCTGTCTCAGGCTCAGGTGGCAACTCTTGTCTGGGGCCTATGGAGAATTGCAGGAAGGTCAGAGCTCTCCCCTGCCCCCTGGGCATTGGAGGTGATATTAGTTTACCCTCTTGACCTTAGGCTTTCTCTCACAGCAGTGTCCTCTCCACCCCCCTTCCCCCTGCAATTGAGACAGCACAGTGGTGTCTAAATGGTACTCCCTCCCCACCTGGTAGGGAGTTTGCGGTAGAGCAAGTTGGATGAGGTAGATGGGGGGATAGAGCAGGTAACAGAAAGCAGGAAATGTCACTGGAAATTGTCAAGTATGCATGGGGTTCCTTGATGGCACAGAGAGCAGAGACATTTATAACCCTGCCCACTATCATCTCCAGCATCTGATCCCTCCAAGCTGCCAGGCCCCTTAGGCAGCTTGCAGTCTTGGTTTCTGCCACACGAGGGCGCTGCTGACCAATTAAAACTCCTGCCCCTTCACAGAACAGTCTGAGTGAGGGGGGCACCCTTTCCCCAGGACAGGGTTCAGAAACACCTCCAGAGAGTTGGAGACCCCGGGCCCAAGAAGCCAGAAGAATAATTGGTACTACTTGTGCTTCCTTAAAAATGGCCTGAGACCCAGAACATTCTACCTAAATGGCCTGGCATCTCGGTATGCTCCCCAGCCAAGCTTAGGTAGCTCTCTGGCTCCAGGCACAGAACACCTTGCACAGGTGCTTTTCTCCCTCAGAGTGTAGCAGGCTCCAGCTGTCCACCCCACTGTCCCCCTGCCTCCAAGCCAGTTTCTGTCCAGCCCAGATGGTGGGGGTATCTGTGGATTTCAGGAAAATGATCTCTTACAGTTGTTCTAGAAGTGTCTTTGTTAGTGAGAAAGTGTCAGGGGTGAGGAGTTTAAGAAGACTGGGAAAGTAGGAAAGTTCAGCCTTTTTTCTGTGTCCCATTGCCTCCCCCAGCACAAACCTACAGCACTCAATACAGTCTAGTAGATATTTGCAGTCTGGGTGGCTGGAGACTGACAGACACCCCAAGGCTCTGAGCCAAAAAGGTGTCAGAAAGCAGGATGAGGTAGAGGTGGGGGGCTGCTTTAGCCCATGAGCTTCACACCCACCCCAAACCATGTAATGGTTCCCTGCCAGGGATGCCAAGTGGCCATAGGGACCCTGTGAGGGTGAGGACCCCGTGGTTGACCCTCGGGCTTCATGAAACCCTGCCAGGCTAAACAGGCTAAGGGAGATGACAGAGGTTCTTCCCCCACCCCACCCCCCACCCCATGCCTGAGGGCCCCTCCCCAGGAGGACAGCTTGATTAAACAGTCGGTGCTGCTGGAATTACTGCACAGCTGGCACTACCCCCAGCACCCCGAGCAGAGCAGCAGTGCAGATTAAAATCTCCAATTAGCGTTAAAGTGAAGTGAGGAGGTGCTGAGGCTGCCAAGGAGGCCTAGCAGAGGCCCTGGGTCAGCAGCGGCCCCCTCCCAATCCTGCCTGGATTCTGAGTGTCACCCCTAGTCACCCCTTCTTTCCTAATCTCCTCTCCCAACAGCTTCCAGTGCCCATTAGCTTTGCATTGCTTAGGGCCAGAGAGCTGGGGCAGGGGTTCCCTAACCCAGCAAAGTGCTGGGGACACTGTGAGTGTGGAGCAGAATGAGAGTGGCCAGTGCTCATGAAAAGAGGTATCCTACCCAAAGCCTACTAGGAAGCCAAGCCAGGGAACTTCATACCACTGCTGCTACTTTTCATCCAGAGAAAGGGCAAATAGGACAGGTCCCTCAGGGCCCTTACCTGTAAGGTACTAGGGGATGTGGTACCACCCAAATGTCCATTTCTGTATATTTTATACTATCTGACCTATCCCCACCCAAATTATGGCTTTTTCCTTCTTCCCTCCCTCCTTCCTTTTCTCAGTTTTCCTGTGGGCTGGGGTAGGCACAGCCAGGCTTGGAAACATCGCCATGCCCTGCCACCTGGGTCCCAGCCTGCACCTTGTTATTGTTATCTTCTTCCCAAGAATAGAAGCCTCAGACTCTTCCAGCCCACCCCTGAACATCACACCCTGTCCTAGAGCCCCTCTGCCATTTACACTTCTGCCCTTCACCCGCCAAGCCCAGAAGGAAGGCAGACACAGCCAGCCACACCCTCAGACTTCCCTCTGCCCCTTTAAGGGAGATAGAGGTGGGTACCCAGCTGACTAAACCTACTCACACCTCCAGAAATTAGACACCAGGGCACAGTGCCACCCTCCCAGGCTGGCACATGCTACCCTGGCAGAGGTTCAAACAGACACCCCCCCCCACATACTCCCCTATGTCTTCCTCTTCTCTCTCCCTCTTTCTTCCTCCCTCTCTCTTTTTTTTTCTCAGCTCAAAGCACAGCTGAGCCTTAAAGGGGGAGGGGGGAGACCAAGTGGGGCAGGGGATGGAGAGCTCCAATAGCACGTTTTCACCTGCCATTTAATTGGATGTATTTTTAATTAATGGGACCTCAGGGACCAACATGAGACAATCTGATCTCTGAATAGGGACAGGGGAGGGATTGGGTAAGGGAGGAGGATTGGGCCACTGGGTGCGGTTACCAGGAACCCAGGCCCATCAATCACTGGCCACTTTGCGTTCTGGCATGGAGAATAGCAAGGTGGAAGAGGAGGAGGGGCGACGCTGAGGAGAAGTGCCAGAATCTCCCCCTCAACTTCCAGGACCCCCAAAAAGAATGGAATGTTCTGACTGACTCGGGTCTGGAGTCCAAATACCTAGAACATTAGGTGAGGCTGTTTTCTTGCTCCTCGGGTTTTGTCACGTTGGGCTTGTCCCAGCGAGCACTGTAAAATTTTGAGATAGGGACAGGGCTTTGAGGTCCTTGAGAGGACAAGAGCTAGGGACCATAGAGCCAGAGACTGTGGTGGGAGGGAAGAGAAGGGCAGGGTTTGGAGATATTTCTGCATGTTTTGACACAAAATAAGTGCCGTGGAGATTTACATGCAAAACAGCATTCAAATGAAGCCTGGTGCTTTTTGGGTGTGAATCATAGAACCTTACTGTTGCAAGGAAGGGAACTTGATGCTTGTCTTTCCCTATCCCTTCGTTTTACAGGTTACATACAGAGACACAGAAAAGGGAAACCCATTGAATCCTGTCCTTGAATTGCTCTGAGTTCCTGGATTTGGAGAGCTCCTGGGAACACAAGGAAAGGAAAGGTATGTAGATGCAGAAGGAGGGAAGTCAAGGGAAGAGAGTGGACAGGATGTTATTATCCATGGCTTAGAGTCCCATGTCTCTGTCCTGAGTCCTGGAAACAACTCAGGGAAGAAAAGCAGGTACAGCTTCTATGGAGCATTATTAAGGAAGCATATCCTTCATACAGCATGTTCCAGAGGTCAACTCATCCATTCCCCTGCTTCCAAACATATCCCCTACAGTCTCCCACTCCCATGGGATTTTACCATATTCTGTAAGGTCCACAGGGAAGGAAATGCTCCACCAACCCAATTCCAAGGCAAAAGAAACCAATCTCCCAATCAAGACAAAATATTGAGCTTTTTTTTTTTATATCATATCACAAGTTTTCCTGCTGCTATATAAGCCTCTGCAGAAAGTGATACCAAAAAATGTAATGGGGAGTGGTCTTATACCTCTTGTGCTCCATCTAAGCCTAGAACAGAGACAGAATTCAAACTCAAGGCCCTGAAGGCTGAGTAAGAAATGCCCCTGAATGCCTCAGAGCTCTTAGACCCCATCTAGTTTTATGTGGTATTATACCCACTGGAGAGAAAGGCAAGTTTCCAGCTGTCCCCATCTCCACCTGACTGCTTCCTTCACTGTTCAGCCCCTAGGGCTAAGGAGGAAAGGAATGAAGGAGAAAGGGGACTTTCCCATAAGGTTGCCAAAGGTGGCATTTCCTGGCATCCTCCTCCTCCATAAAAAAGTTCAACATTCTTCGTTCTTTGCTTCATGAGGTTAAGCTGGGGTGGGGGCGAGGATAGTCACGGGGCTTGCAGAGTAATGCAGGTGGAAACTTTGCCACACTTCCTAGGCCCCCAGCACCTTTCCTTCACCTGCATAATTGTTTTTGCCTCTATCTTCGTGTACTGCATTTTATATCCCCAAAGCTTCTGAGGAAGAGCAGGACCTGTCTCTCTCAGTGTCCCCAGCCTCACCCTACCCTGCCCTTAGACCCTGAGAGTCATCTGCTCCTTGGCTGCCTGACTCTGCCTTCTCTACTACTGAAAGGATGGGGAAGATCCCCTCATATCCTCCCCAGGACAGTTTGGAAAGAACCTAGCTATTACCCCTCCCTGCTTCCAAGGACCTATAAGGGCATCAGTGGGGGAGGAAAACTAAGCCACAGGGTTGGAAAAGAAGATTCTTTTATCAAAGAAGATCAAGGGGAGGCCTAAAAGTAGGGAGAAGATAGGTTAAATTTGGAGACTGAGGCCTGTGGTCCCACCTGTGGGACTAGCTGCTCACACAGGGCAGGACATTCATATTGAGTGTTATTTGGGGGTTTCATTAGGTGACTGATATTTACAGAGCTCCTGTTTCTACTCTGGGAGGTACAGCAGCAGCAGAAAGAGGGGAGAGGGTGGCAGGCTTTTTGTAAGCCCTCTTTCTCACCCGTTGTCCATCCCTACCCCAATCCAGACATATTGGAGAAACTAAAAGGTCTTTAAATCATTTAACCTGGATTCTGAGTGTTTCTCTAAGGAATAGAGCCCCCAGTACAATCCCCCACCAGCTCTGCCTCATACTTCTGAAGTTGAGCCAAAGGTACCAGATCTATAAGCCTGGAGTAAAAGCCTTGAGCCTGCTCTGAAGTCCAGAAGAAACCCTAAGCCTTTAGCAGGGTTGGAGTGAAATGAGTAAAAGGCAAAGGTAGTGATATCCAGAATTCCTTGCACTCTGGAGAAAAGGGCCTCGAGGAGAATAGTTAAGAGTTAAGTGTTGGTCTAGGATTTAGCTTTTACTCTGATGGGACCCCTTTCTTCCTGTCTCAGTTTGTTTATACCACTGGCTGGTGAGAGATCTGGACATCTGAACTGCCCACCACGAAGGTTCTGTGCACATCCCCTTTCTGGCTCCCAAGGCCATGGAGCTAGGGAAGAAAGACAGAGAAAGAGGGTAGATGTCCCAGAGGTGACAGTGCCATGAAGTTTCTCAGCACACAGGGAAAGAGGCCAAGTAGCAGAAACAGTGACAAGAGAGTGAGCCAGGAGGAGATGCCTGCTCCTGAAAGAGCCTCCTCACCCCATCCTCTCCTGCTCCCCCTCTCACATACCAACAAGGCCATGTGCCCGGGTGTGCCAGCTTTCCTGGTTGGTGATCCTGCTCTGCCATGCAGGCAGCTGGTTCCCTCTGTACCAGCACAAGTCTCTCGCACTGCTTTGCTCACTCAGTCTCAATGTGTCTGTCTTACAGATTCCTAGGAGGTGAAGGAGGAGTTGAGGCCCTGTGGGTGCATATACTGCTGGCCGGGGGGGGGCTGCTGGCAGCTCAGCTGAGCTCAAGGTTCTGGTGACCCACAGCAATGGGGGCAGCTCATGAAAATAACAGAGAGGAAGGGGGTCCAGGCCCGTTAGAGCTCCTTTTTGTCCAATTTCCTTCCACTCTGCTCTGTGGATGAAGGTCTTCCATCTGTATCATGGGGTAAGGGGAAGCACCAGCTCTGATAGAAGAGAGGGAAATGGGCAAGAAGAGAGCGAGGGCTTTCCATTGAGGAAGAGATAGAAGAGACCATTTATTCTTGCCTGACTGTACCCATTGGCTTCACAGAGGGTACTGGGCACCCATATGTGCCAGGGCAGCTCAGTGCCCCTGGTTACCTTCCAGAAAAGAGGCTTTCCAGGAAGACCCAGCCCCTGTCCTCACTTGCCTGTCCAGAGATCTGGGTACCCTACTCATACCACATGACTTAGAGGTTTTTGTTTTTGTTTTGTTCGTTTGTTTGTTTACAGACATTATAAGACCAGGCCCTGGAATGATTACCACCTAGTCCCAGTCCTCTCTCCCTGAAAACAGACACCTGGGGTGAGGGAAGAGAGAGCTCCTAGGCTGGCTAAACTAGGGTGTTGGGGATACAGGCTGGGAAGTGGGCACAGAACCACAGATCTTCAAAGCCAGGTGGGCAGTGTGCATCCCCTCCATCCTTTCTGAATCAGGGATGATAGGATAGGATGATAGGATCTCTTTGAGATCACACCAGGAAAAAGAAGCCAAAAGGAGAGCCATCCATGCCTCTGACCCCAGTTCCAGGGAACTCCTTGTCTCAGCAAAGGGAAACAGAGATGTTGGATGCCAGTGTATCCAGACACATAACAATAAATACCCCCTCCCTCTAACCTCATAGAAGAATGGGCTATGTGGGAGGGAAGCCTTTGTGACAGATCCCAAATTCTCATGTGCCTGTTTATTTTCCTTTCATTATCGACAGCTCTGCTCTCCAGCCTGGGCAAGGGACCCCCTCTGCCAGGCTGTTCCTGGAGATCCAGAGAGGGCTTCAGTTGCACAAAGGGACAGACCAGCCACTCTTCATGCAGGAAGATGAGATCAGCTTCACTAACCCAGCTCTCCCTGGCAGCTCAGGAGCCCAGAGTCCCCTGCTAGAACACCACTAATAAAGCTTGGTCCTGAACCACATCTCACCCGGCTCTGGGTATAAAAGTGGTGCTGTGAGGTGAAGCCTGGGTGTACCAGGTGGGGTGGAAGGTGGGCAGGTGTGGGGAGTTCAGCCCCAAAGAAATGTAGGAATCACTCAATTCCACATTCTCCCTGATCCTCCTCTTTCTCAAACCAGCTCCTCTGCACCCCTTTTCTTCTACCTGCCTTCAGCCAGCTCCACTCCTGGATGCTTCATGCCCTCCATTTTGAGAGGACTTGGTAAGTAGTTGTCTGTTCCCTACATTTTACTCTCCCCTTCTCCTTCCAACTGTGACCCTCTTGGAATTCATGCCACCAGTGAATGCCACTAAGATCTGAACCCGGAACCCCCAGCCTCTGCCACCCACTGTCCTTGAGAATGCCACTGGTGTGGGGAGGATACATTAGTCCTCGTTCTCCCCACAAGTATTCCTGGGCCGAAACTGGTATGTCCACTGGCACTAGGGGTCCTGCCCTGGAGCAGAGGGCAGCCCTAGGGGCAGTGATGCCCAGCCCCAAGTGCATGTATGCCTGTGCATTGAGCACACTAGTTTATTAGTGTTATTTCAGCATTGTGATGCAGAGAGAGTAAGTGTAACAGCTGCTCCTTGCTTGCAGTGTTTATTGTTACCTAGAGACAACCTCCTGGCTTTTTCCCAGCAACCCCCTCCCCCCCCCAGCCCAACCCCCTCCCTGCCAACAGTCCTGCTCTCCCCACACTGATAGGAAATTTATAGCTTGCCCATACCATGCCTTTAACCCTCTCCTGCCCGTAAGGTAGGAGGTGGGCAAAGGAAGCCAAAGTGAGCAGCAGGTATGTGTGGCCCCAAAATATAGGGGAGGGAGGGAGGGAAGACACCCCACACCCCCATTCTGTTTGTACAGACTCAAGCCCCAGTTGCCTTCTTGGGCTGTCATATTGAGAGAAAAGAGGGAAGAGTTTTGGAGTTAGCCTTAGGATCCCTGCAGAGCCCCTTTGGACCTAGCCTTGGGATTCTGGCATCCTCCCCACATGATTATTCTCTTCCCTGGGCATCTCTAAGCTCCCAATTGGACTGCCTGGTCCTGAGCAAATACAGCGAGATTGTATTGAAACAGGAGGGGTAAATACAAACTGGCAGAACCCCAGCCCCCTCCTTTCTGACTGAGAGAGGTGGCTATAGAGATGTCATATCGACACAGATGAGAGACTCTGGCTCTAGGGATGCTGGCCAGACCTCCACAGCTGGGTAGATGTCAAACATGAATCTGGCTACTGAGTCTGGTGGGCAAAACTGCCCACCTTAACTTCACCCTGAGCCCAGAACTAATATCCCAAAAGACTCCCAGGCCATTCTCCAAGCCAGACTTCTTTTCTGCTTGTACTTCCTTGTCTGTTTTCTCCTGCTTATCTTTTGGTTTGATGCCTTGGGGCAGATCCCAGAGACCAGGGAGACTGAGGCATCCCTCATGGCCTCAACAAAGCTGGGGAAAGAGAAGCCTCCCTCATCCCCTTCTACCCTAGGACCTTTTCATAAAGGGGCAACCTGTCATCTATTCACCATCCATACTGGAAACAGAAGAAACGGGAAAAGGAATCAGATTTGAGCAGGAAGGATGGAGGTTAGATGTATGGAAAAAATACTCAAGGTATTATAAGACTTCAGGATGGGCCAGCTTCTCTTTGAAGATTTTTCTTCTGCCTCGGATGGGTTTAAGCCTGAATCTGCCAAAGAGGCAATGGAAGAACAGACTTAATTTTCCTGGGCTCCTTCAAATGTGTGACTCAGCACAGTTTCCACACAGTGCACCCTTCCTGAGTCCTAGATGCAGATTGTGTGGTGAAGATCTCAAGCGCTGGGTCCCAGTGCCAGCTTTGTGGCCTTGGGTAGATTACTTAACCATTTGACTTCTTTGAACCCTCACTTCCTTATCTGTGAAATGCAAATAAACAACTACCTCTTAAGGTTGTTGTGAGAATTTAGTGAAATAATGTGTATTAAAGCATCTAGGATAGTCCTGATACTCAGCAGCTGCTCATTCAACAGTGGTTGCTATACTAGAGTACTATTACTTCTACAGAGTCAGCAGGGCTGACATTGCCAGGCCTCCATGATGGCTCCATGATTCCCTTGAAAGTATGGGCAAATGCTTGTACAGTATGTGCACCTGCTGAGGAGAATGTCCTTAGCTTTCTTTGTGATGAGGAGCAGAGAGAGATCCCAAAGGTGGCAGTCCCCTGGAAAGGAAGCAGCTTCAAACTCTTGACTCAGATCCCCCTATTCCTATGCCTCTCCAACCAGGAGCGCTATAGGAAGTGTGCTCAAGCTTCATCTAGGATGGAACAGGAGACAGCCATTAGAATAATAGTGATGAGTAGCATTTGCCGGGCACTTTACAGCTTGTCAAGTACATTTACCTATATTGGCTTCCATTTATTGAGTGCCAGGCATCGTGCTGGGGATATTTTTTAAGTATGTGTGGAATTTATAGGGTATTTTACACCTAGATATGTATGGTTTATAAGGCTCATGCCCTATTTTTAATCATTTAGATATTTTTATTGTTATAAATACCACAATGAGCATCCTAACACAAAACTTCCTGCCTTTTTCACAGTAAATTCCAAGAAGTGGAATTACTTGGTCAACAGATACAAATATTTTTTCCCAATGATAATGATCATTTTATTGATGTACCCCAATGAGAGTAATATTTATTAATCTTCCTCTTTGGAATTCTGCAAAGGAAACACAAGGGAAGCCCCTTCTCCCTTCTTCCTCCTCTACCAAGCAGAGACATGAATAATCTGTCACAGCTTTTTTTTTAATGAGATAATTGTAGATTCACATGCAATTGTAGAAAATAATACAGAGAGATCCCTTGTACACTTTGCCCACCTTCTGTCAATGGTAATATTTTGCAAAACTACAATATACATCACAACTGGGATATTGACATTTATACAATCTAGATTTCCTTATTTGTATCTCTATGTGTGTGTGTAAAATCTATACAATTTGGGGGGCGGATGTGGCTCAAATGGTTGGGCGTCCGTCTGCCATATGGAGGGACCTGGGTTCGATCCCCGGGACCTCCCGGTAAAATAAAAAATATATATATAGAAGGCGCATGGGCTGCCAGGCTCTGTGTGCCGCTGAGCTGTCGGGCCCCGGGAGCCATGCAGCAGGATGATGATGTAACAGAGGAGAGACAAGACGAGATGCTCCGAAAGCTCCAGAAGCCAGGAGCTGAGGTGTCGCAGGCAGCAGAATACCTCTCTCCTACATCGGAGGTCTCCAGGATCGAATCCTGGTGAAGACTGGAGGAGGAGGATGAGAAGAGATGGCAGGAAACACACACAGAGAATTGCCCAGCAAATGGACACAAAAACAGCAAATGGGGAAGGGGGGGTTTAAAATGGATAAAGTAAGTAAATAAAATCTTAAAAAAAAAAAAAAACTATACAATTTTATTACTCAAGTAGATTCATATATCCACCACCATAGTCAAGATACTAAAGAGTTCTGATACCACAAGTATCCCTCCACCCACTCCCACCCTCACCCCCCTCTTTAACCCCTGGAAAAACTAATTTGTCCACCATTTCTAAAATTTTGTCATTTCAAAATGAAATCTTATGGGATGTAACTTTGTAGGATTAGCTTTTCTCACTCAGCCTAATTACCTGAAGATCCTGAAGTTGTTGCAAGTATCAATAGTCACTGCCTTTTATTTATTCCATGGTATGGATGTACCATGATTTATTTAACCATCTACTTGTTGAAGGACATCTGGGCTGATACCAGTTTTTTTGACTATTATAAATAAAGCTGCTATGACCATTTGTGTACAGGTTTTTGTGTGAATATAATATTTTTTAACATTACCAACTTGCTCATCAGCAAGGTTTTGTCAATTTATAAACACTAGCAATGAATGAAATAGCTCATTTCATTTGGTGTGCTCTTTTATATACACAGCTGTTAAGCTTCTTAAACCTTTAGGCTTAGCACTATTATTGTCTCCATTTTACAGATGAGGAAATTTGAGGCTTAGACAGTAAATTATTTTTTTCCAAGATGGCAAAGAAGAACCTGGAATCCAAGATTCCTACTTCTGGGAATAAGGCTCTTTCTTTTTTTTTTTTTTTTTTTTTTTTTTAAAATTTTTTTTTTTTTTTTTTTTCCCCCCCCCCCCGCTGCCCGTGCTCGCTGGGTCAGCCAAACACGCCGTGCGGGTGGGCCTGCCCTCACCAGGAGGCCCTGGGAACCGAACCGGGGCCTCCCATATGGTAAACGGGAGCCCTACTGATTGAGCCACAGCCGCTTCCCATAAGGCTCTTTCTACCACACTATGCTTTCTCATACAGGAGTCCTTTCTGCACTTGACTAGGGTTGCTGGGAAGAAAGTGTGCTCTAGACCAAAAGATAGAAGTTGGAGGCGGGGAAAGCATTGGAGCAGTGCAGATCGATTCAGGTCCTCACAGCCATCTTTGGCTCTTGGGTTGGGAGAGCATCAGTGTCTTGGCATGTGCCTTTGACGTTTCCCCTGTGCCAGGGAAGAACAAGGCCAAAATGAATGGAGCCCTTGAGCAATCTGCCCATAGATCTGGGACTTGGAATGGGGATGTGGGGATCCAGCCTTTGGATATCTGTCAGAGGATGAATGGTCAAGGTCTTCCTTGGAAATAGGAAATTGAATGCACTTCTGATGATATCTCAGGAAATTGAGGCCCATGGTAATGAGTGAGCTCTTTCTTCTAGAGAGATAAGGAAGATGTAGCAAGTTTTTTGTTTTGTTTTGTTTTTGGAGAGGAGGTGGTGAACCACATGACATTTACACACAAACATACACACCTTGGGTAGGCTCAGAGTTCAAGACATGGTGGAAAGGGGGCAAGCAGAGTCAAAACAAAAAATATCAGTTACCATTATTTAGTCCTAACTTCACCATGCTTTTTTCCCCCAACTGAGGTCATGGACAACTAAATCAGAAGGAGCTGGAGCAATCATTTGGTCTGTCCCTCAGCCTCTGGGCACTGGTTGAAGCTGACAGGTGGAAACCTAGATTTGGCCCAGACATAATGGATAATAGAGATGCCAACTTGCAGGAAAGGAAGTTTGGCTCCTCTCCTGGGAACTGTCTGGCCAAAGGCTGCCACCTCCCACCTCCCATTGGAGCTGGCTCTTTTATAGTTTATGTTACCATTGCTTCTTTGGCCTATTCCAGTGGCTGTGGACTCAAAACACTTCCCCCCATGTACTTAGGGCTCCTGACCCAGGCCAAGATCACATACCACTTTTCCATCACCCTTGGCCCATCAGTAATGGCACATCTTCTCCCAGTGGCACCTGCCATCCTCACCCAGTAATTCCAGCTATTGGGGGATAAACACTGAGCCCTTTAGGATTCATAGGGACCACACTGCATCATTGAACCAGATATCCTTTTTTGAGCCTCTGTCCTTTAGTTGCAAGTTCTTAGACAAAAGGAGTCCACTCTTTGCTGGCTCTCCCCCCTCCTTCTCCACTGAGATTTCCTGACTCAGAGGTCCTGAATGTAGCTGGAAATGCTTGGAGCCAAGATGGTTCCTAACCAGGAAATCTGGGGAGGCCACTTATTTTCTGTCCTTGTCTGCTCCTCTACTCCATGTTCCCTTCCCTCCAGCCACCACTCCCTTCCTACTCCTTTCTCTTCTCTCTCTCTCTCTCTCAGCAAGTTTTTTATGTGATTACAGGCACTGCATGGTAATTAGTGCTAAACTCATTTGCACAACTACAGTTAATTGGCTACAACAATTAATTAATGTGTTGGAAATTTGGCACTGGAAAAAAAAAGTTTGTCATCAAAAAAAAAAAAAAAAAAAAAAGGCAAAAATTTGTAGAGTGAGGTACCCATAAAAATTGAGGGCAGGCTTCAAAAGCCCAGCTGGGCCTCAAACTTCAGGCCGGCCTTAGATGCCTTCCCACACTCAACTTCAACACATTTTTCCTCTTTCCACTTTCATTTTTTTCCTCCTTTCTCTCTCTCTATTTTTTTTTTTTTTTTACAACTTACGCAAACTCATTTCCCTGATAAAATATAGCATGACTAATGGCTAGAGCATGTAAAAATCATTGGGAAAATGTCCTTGGAAGACGAATGCATTTTCAGCAGAATAATTAACTTAATTAACAAATTCACATGCATATTCATCAGGCTATTAATGTCTTCTCGGCTCAGCTTGATGAACATTGCGGTAATAACCATCTCATTTACATACTGCATTCTACTGCGATCCAAAACAGACAACATACAGACGTATACACACACACACACACACACACTCGCACGAATACACACAACATGCCTGGGCGCTCTGGACCTCCAGGATGGCTGGTAGCGTGTGTGTGTGTGTGTGTGTGTGTGTGTAGTGGGTGGGTGGGGACCCCGACTGCGTAATGTGATCTTTAGAGGGTCATGAGTGAGGTGGGCTAGGGTTGCCCACATGTGGATGTCTGAGAGAACTTTAATCATCTCTCTCTCTCTCCTGCTGTCTCACTCTGCCTCTTTTTCCTCGTTTCCTTTTCTCTGTGTCATTTTCTCTCTCTCCTTCTCTCGCTCCCCCCCCACCCCAAGTCTCTCTAGGGAAAAACTTGGTATCCGTGCCAACTTTTTCCTCCCTCCCCTCCTCCCTCTCTCTCCTCCTTCCCCTCTCCCAACTGCTGCCAGCCGGCATCAGCGCCGAATTGCCATCTCCTTGAGCTCTCTGTGGAGCAATCTCGGAGAGCAGTAAGGTGTGACGCGGAGCTCTGCCGGCTTCGCAGCACCGCCTGCGGAAAGAGCGCAGGATGGCGGAGGAAGATTAAGAGAAATCGCGAGCAGGGCTCGGCTGCCATTGGTGTGTGCAAACGCCGAGGAGGAAGGGAGAGGGAGCGCGAGGAGGGGGGGCCGGTGAGGGGGG
>JAKSZT010054055.1:486493-560060 GCA_026826555.1 Tolypeutes matacus | reverse complement strand
GGGGGGACCAGCAGCTGTCGGCCTAATTCTTCTAACACTCTGCTTGTGGTCATATTAGAAAAACAGATTATGCCCCTCGGTGCCACTCACTTATACTTGACATACGTTAATGTTCTATATCTCCATTTTCGGGTCTTGACGGTGGACTTCGGGTGGAGACGAAGGTGGGGGTCGGGTGGCAGAGGGGCTTGAAAAGGCCCTGCCCCCTCAGCCTTTCTTGACCTCCAACCCGTCTCTACTCGCAAGCATGTTAGAAATAAAGCCTGGGTCCACAATTTGCATCAGATTCCACCATCTGGGGCTGCTTTTTGCAACCCCTTAGTGGGTGCGGAGGTCAGAGAACACCTGGAAGCCCTTTCCCCCAAGAGTCACACACCCACTTCAGAGTCAAATAGGTCACTTTAAGGCCAGGTGAGAACAGCTTTGTGGCATCCACACCCTCAAACTTTCTATGGGTCCTCCCCTTCAAATCAGAATCTGAGGGTTCCAGAAGAAGGTCCATGATAACCCATGCTCCATGAGGGCACTACAGAGAAGCCATAAGCAAAACCAGGCCAGGATTGTTTCTGGGTTGCTATGGGAACCAGGTTCCCTCCTACTGGCAGGGAAGGAGGAGTGCCTGAGGCCTTCCTCCTTCCACCAATCCTGAATGTGGTACAGGCGGAGTTTGCTCAGGCCTGGGGAGAGCGCTGGTCTTGGAGGACAAACTCACCATTCCCGGCAACCCTGCCTGCCAGTCCAGAGCCCTTTGGCCCACCTTCCCTACCCTCCCACCTCAATATTCAGTCAAAGGAGGCTTTTTCCTCTAGGTGCCGTGTCCTCTATGGAGACCTGTTGCTTAGCAACCACTAGTGCCTTTTTCCTAATAACTCACAGGGACTGAGAGATATGTCTGTCTGGATATTCAGTTCCCTTCCCATCTATTTATATTTAATAACTGCAGCCCTGTCTTGGGTTCCCTTGGCACCCGCTTTAGAGGGCTCTTAGAGGGATTAAGCCGCAGCCTGAAGAAATAAAACTATACCTAAAGAAGGACTTCCAAGCAGGGAAGAGTGAGAGAAAAGACTGCAGTAGATAGGGGATCAAGGGAAGCTGTGGAATCATCTTCCCTTAAATAAAGAGAGAGAACACTCTCCAAATATTTAAAAGTTGTAATGTGGAAAGAGGATGTCCCCAGGGATCCCCAAGAGTCAGCTCTGGGACCTGCAGTGGACCCTAACAGCTGCTTCCCAGTCTGGTATTTTCTGCTCCCCACACCCTTCCCTGCCGCTCCTTCCTGACCTCTCCCACTGGATGCCTTTCATATCTCCATATGTGGAGGTCCATCCCTCCAGGGATCTCCAGTTTCCTAGCGTCTGGATGTTGGTATCCAAGCATGGGGGCTGTGCCAACTACACCCAGCAAGGCCCAGGCATCTCCCAAAGTTCTTCAGTCACAAGGGCGAAGTTTTGAACCCTCCACTAGAAAACCCAGGCCTGACCTCCACTGGGAGCTGCATATTCGCCAAGAGTGAGGCGTGAGGAGGGCCCAAGAGGAGCTAGTACAGAGCCAGAGACCCAGGTTTGAGGCCCTTCTCCTTCCTCTCCTGTTATGGCGGTTTGCTCAATCTTTTAAAACCTTGGTTGCCTCATCCATAGACCAGGAATAATACTAATGTCACCTCACTGGACTTTGGTGGGATCAGGTAAAGTAATGTGTGGAAAGAAAAACACTATGAAGGCTGTCAGATTTAAATACAATATTATTTTAAGGCCTGAAAAAAAGGTCTGAGTGCTGTGGAGAGGGAGGCAGCAGGAAGCCAGCCTGGCCCTGGGCTGGGGAACGCCCCTTCCGTCAGCCCTCCGCCTGCCACTCATCCATTAGATTGTTGGCAGGAGGGGCGTGACTCTTCGTCCTTTGGTCGGTGGGGCGGGGAGCTATAAATCAAAACCAAACATGAAGGAGGCTGTCTGGGAAGAGTCAGGCAATGGTGTCCTCATCGTCCTCCCCACCCCCAGCCTCGACCTCTGACCTCTGATCCTCAGCAGCTGAGACAACGGCCCTGCAGACACCCCAGCCCTGACTCTCCATCCTTTTCCGCGGCCAGTGCCTTCACTGCAGTCATGCTCACTCACAGACTGTACAGTTTCACCCACCATACCCCCCTTGTTGGCACCCCCTCCAACCCATGCCTTCTGTGGGAGACAGATGGGGTGTCTGCGATGGAAAAGGCTCTGGGCTCTCCGCCGCCTTGGGTGGGCAGCCCCCCTCTCCATCTCCCTGCTACTCCCTCTCTCCACCTAAGACACTCAGATTCACCCTGGGCAGCATTTGGGAACTGCTGAGGACACCAACTCTTTTCTCTCCTCAGGCACGGTCCCACAGAAGCAGGGCCAGAATAGCATCTTTCCCGAGGCCCAGACCCCAGCCCCTCTTCACGGAAGACCAGTGCAGAGAAGGAAGAGATCAGGGAATGGCAGGGCTCCGGGTGATGAGACTAATGTGGAGAGGCAGAGGGCCGGGGGCCCCCTCACTGAGGACTGGATGGCTGGAGCTTGGGGCCTGAGTTGACAGAGGGGGCTGAGCCTGGGTAGCTCCTTTGTTCCAGATATCTGGGGTCCCTGGAGGGAGGCTCAGCTTGGGGAAGGGGAGAGGGAGCTAACATTACTGAGCACCAACTGTGAATCAGGCACAATGCCAGAGCCTTTCCATACCTGTACTCACAGCTACTGGGTGGGGAGTCAGGGCAAGGAGGTGTCTTAGGAGCGCTCAGTATCTGTCAGTACAGGTGACCACCTCCTTCTTTGATTCTGTGATGTCACTCTGCCAATTCTCCTCCTTCCTCTGCTCTGGCTGCTCTTTCCCTGTCTCCTTTGCATGCTCATCCTCGGCTCCCTAGAGTCAGCTAGTCCCCAATGATCCATGTTCAGGGCACTGTGCAGCCTTCCTTCAGGGCACTTAGGGCAGATAGTTCACACTTACTCTTGAAGTCATTTCAACAAGGAGAATATCTCCCCCACCAGAAGGAAAGTTCCAGGAGGGCAGTGACCACACCTGTCTGTGTCCACCAGTGTGCTCCCAATGCCCAGCATAGTGCCCAGTGTAAAGCAGTTGTTCGGTAAATATTTGCTGAATGAATAAGTAAATGACAAAAAGACATCTCTCTAGTATAAAGTCAGCTTCTTAGCCACTTTTTCACCCCAGAGCTGACCCACCCTAGTGTGTGGACCAGGGAACAGGTGCCTGGGATGTCAGGCCACCTCATTTTCCCTGGAAAAGGTAATCAGGATGGACCAGTCCAGGTTCCAGGATCTCCTGCCCTGCCAGAATCTGGCCCTGCCTGTCTGCTCAGTGGATTCTCCAGGGACTGAGCCAATTCAAAGTCCCAACAACTCCCTGCATTGGGGCCTGAAATCAACTCGTGTGAGCTGGAAGGGGAGAGTTCCATCAGAGAAGGATGCTCTGCAGAAAACCCCTCTTTTCCACCTTAGCTGAGATGCAGAGACCATCTGCTGCCACCCCTCTGATTGCTTCTGTCCTCTTCCTTTGGGCATCAGGGAAGGAGATGCCTTAACCAAGTAGGAGGGATAAGCAGTTGAGCTGGAAGCAGGACAGGCTGCTTGTTCCTTGAAATTTCTGGGGAGGTGGGTGCTGAGCCTCAGCCAGGTGATGGCAATAGAGGAACACAGGATCCAGGAAGAGCACGGCTGTGGGGCTGCACTCTCTAGACCTTGGGCCACAGAAGGTAGACAAAATGACCTCTGGAGGGTGTCTGGCCTTCATTCAGCCCAGGTGTTTATTGGATCCCTTGGTTGTCCTTGTTATCTGACCCCAAACAATATTCCCAAGTCTGAGGGGAACTGAAGTTAGGCCAGGCCCAGCAGCTTCTTGCTCTCCCTGGCCACTCCCCATCCCTAACCTTGTGCAAGCACAGGGGCAAGTTGCCAAGTTCCCAGCCCACAGCATGTCTCTGCATGTCTCTGACCCAACCCAAAGCCAATACCCAGTCCTCACGATGCCCTCTCTCCCAGTCCCCTTATCCTGACAGTGCTTCTCAGCACCCAGGGATACAGGGTCATGGCTCCACAAGCCACTCTGGGCAGTGTTGCTTTCTGACCCCACCTGTTCTCTGGGTCCCTAATGAAGTAGGACAACCCAGGCTGTGGGCCAAGTCCTTGTGTCCTCATCAAAGGCAGTATCTGTCCCCTCCAAGAAGATAGCCCTGGGGGCAGAGGGGGAAGGCAGGCACAGGGGAGAAACCCCGATCCTGCCTGGGCCCTCACCCCAGATTCCACTGCAGGCACAGGCTGGGGGCGGGGTGGGGGGCCAACACTCACACGTGTCCCTGCACAGGCCCTCAGGCCTCTGAGCCCCCTCATAGGAGGGCTCCTCCCAGGTTCACCCAGCTACCTGGGCCGCTGCTGCTGCCAAGTCGGCCTTCTTTTATTCATGCGTTGTTTTATTGCTGGCAAATGCTGCTGCTTGCCGCTGTTGGAGGCGTTCCTGCCAAATCCATCCCAACATCTTGGCCTGGCATCAGGGCGGCATGCTAATGTGGAAATTTAAAGAGCCGCTCGGCTTTAAATCAGAATTTTAAATGAGCAGCAGTGCTCCAGGGGGACCCAGGCAAAATCGAACAGTATCTGATCCACCCTTCCGATCCCCACACCCACAGCATCACCCCAAGTTCCTCTCACCTCTCCCTTTGATTTGGACCCTAGATGGAGTGTGGCATGGAACTCACTAGAGGAAGAGGGAGGCAACAGAGCAGAGGTTGTCTTAGACCAGTAAGGAGCAGGGCCTCCCCCCTGCTCAGGAACAGGGAGGAGCCACTGCTTGCTGCCATGGGCAAATGGAGGCAGGGACCCTCTACACAACAGAGCAGGGCTGGGTTGGTACACTGAGGTTACTACCCCATTTCCCATTTTACCAGGAAACAAAAGAGAAGACCCAGGGCAAAGAAGAGGGCAGGTGGAATTCCACGAAGACACTCAGGAGCAGCAGACACTCGAGCACACTGGGCTACGTGCACACAGCTGTGCGTGCAGGTTGGAATGCTTACCGAGGCCCCTGTGGCCCGTGTACGTACAGCTCACACATCGCCCATGCATGGAGAGGAACTGTTCACACATGCAGGGCAGCCTTTGTGCCCATATCCAGGCCACTGTGCCCACTCAGAACAAGCTGGCTTCTGCAAGCTGCTATCTTGAGCTGTACCCCAGGTTTCTCCATAGATCCGAATGCACCAGCATTCCCTGGCTCCTGGCAGCCACCTTGAGTCAGCCGTAGTGCCGGAGCCCCACGGCTCCTCTACCAGGTGACAGGCTCAGGCATCTCATCTGGAGAGGTGCCGGCCACAGCCTTGGTTTCAGAGGGAAGAGAGACAGAGTCGGTGTCTTTCTGTGATCACCCTCCTCTTCACCTATCTCCAGGGTCAGGTAACCCTTCATTATCAGGAAGCCTTTACTGAGTATCTACCCTCAAAGAGACACTGCTTACCTTAGCACAGTGCCTTTCTCAATTTTCTGGCCTGGGTTGATGGCAACCTCAAGAATCTGGAAGCACTGTCCCCATTGGCAGATCCGCGGTAACACGTGATGACCTCAACCTTACCCATGTGAGGTTGCCAGGCCAAGGGGTGCTCCCTGGCCTTCTCAGTATTATCCCTCCCTCGAAGAAGCGGGGGAGGGGAGGCTGGTGTGGCTGCCAGCCAAGAGGCTTAGGGCAGGCCTGGGGCAGACAGCTGGCACCTGCCCACCAGAACCCCCAGGAGCACCCCCACCATTTCCCATAGCCCCATTCCGATGGCCCCTGGGCTGCAGACCCTTCCCAGAGAAAACCTCAGTTGGAAAGCCCAGCTCCTCCCTTTCCACTGCAACCGGCTCCAAACTCTCTACCCAGACTAGATATACTAAAGACTCACCTGGCAATTTTTCCGGGCAGGACCAACCACTTAATCCAGTGGGGGTTGGGCTGGGACTAGGCAGAGGGACCTGGAGGAATGAGGACTGGGCTGGAGTTATGGAAGAAGTTGCTGAGGTCAAGGGAGGGTGTGTAAGGAAGGAGAGCTCTCGATGGGAGTGAAGTAGGACAGAGGGACATGAAAAGAAGGGCTGAGTGAATCTGCCTCTCTCATATAATTAGCAACATGCAAATAATATGCAAATCTCCCCTTCTTTGTTTAGAGACCCACAGGGCCAGGCTGGTTTTTTTTGGAAGTGGGTGGCAGAAGGAACACCAGGCAGCATCTCCGAGACCCTCAGACATGGGGCGCCTGGTCAAGAGAGAAGCCAGAGTGCAATCATCTGGTCCTAGCTTATACCCTGGATGGGCTCACTCTCTGAAGGCCTCAGTTTCCCTATGTGTGAAAGAGCAGGACTTGATTGGATAGTCTCCATGACCTCTTTCCAGTGCTGAAAGTCCAGGGATCTCTGATTTAGGGGCCCAGTGCCAGCAGAGGGTGGAGGCGCAGATTCCACTCTTGGGGGAAGCCAAGGTCCTTGGCTCTCTCACCCCTGCCCACCCAACTCAGCCATTCAGTCATGCACCCAAACGCAGGCAGTTTTCCAAATGTAGAGCACTCTCCCACTCGGTTTCCTCTGCTTGGAATGCCCTTCCTGCTTTAGCCCCTCACCTGTTAACTCCTCCAACTCCAAGAGGCCTTCCCTACCTTACCCCTTCTCTTCCCAGTTCTGGCAAGGTGCCTCCCTTTGGGGTGCCCCTCTACAATGTCTGCTTACTTCTGTCCTTTCTCACTAGACTGTGAACTCCTTGAGGGCAGGCATTTTGTCTAAGACTGAATCTCTACTATAATTGCACTAATTTCCCAAAGCTGCAGTAGCAAATGAACAAGACCCTGGTGCCTTAAAACAATAGAAACTTATTCTATCACAATTCTGGAGGCCAGAAATTCAACATCAGTTTCACGGGCCAAATTCAAGTTGTTGGCAGGGCTGTGCTCCTTCAGGAGGCTCTAGGAAAGCATCTGCTCCTTGCCTCTTCCAGCTACCAGTGGCTGTGGGCATTCCTTGGTTTGTGGTCACATCACTCCAGCCTCTGCCTCAGTCTTCGCTGCCCCTTCTCCTCTGTGTGTGCATGTGTCTAGTCTCTCTCTGCCTCCCTGTTAGGACACTTGGGATGGCACCCAGGGCCCACCCAGATAACCCATGGTGATCTCCCCATCTCAAAATCCTTAAGGTAATCACATCTGCAGGTAAACTTTTTCCAGATAAGGTGACAACCACAGGTTCTGGGGCTTAGGATGTGGACATATCTTTAGCAGCCACTACCAGCCTACCACAATAAGACATTTTGTAACTCACCATTTATGGAGCATCTACCGTGTGCCAGACGTGGTACATACATTTTTCCCAACTCTTTTAAGTCTCACAGTAATCCTGAAAGATAGATATTAATACCTCTATGCTACAGATAAGGAAACTGAGGCTCAGGGAGACTGAGTCCCTGCCCAAGGTCACAGAGTTGGTAAATGTCAGTGCTGGAACTTGAAACCAGAGGAGCTTGGCTCCAAAGCCAACATGCTTTTTGCCTCACCATCAGCCTCTGAGCCTACTCCAGGCCCCGACACAGATTTTTTGTGCGAACGGATGTGAAGAAAGAGAGAGTCTGCTGGAAAAGAGAAGGGAAGAGGAGGCCCAGCCTTCCTAGTGACACTGACTGAGGCTTTCTCTTGCCAAAGCTCCCTTACCACCCTTCCAATCCTCCCTTGCCACCCCTGACCCCCTGTCTCAGAAGCCTGGAACCCCCCCAGTTTGCAGCCCTCTGCCAACTACTGCTGCCCAGAAGGTGGCACAGTGCCTGGACTTCAGGCAGGAGCTATCAAATCACAGAACCAGAGGGACCTCTGGAGGTCACTTCTAGCCCTCTGACCACATTCAGGCTGCCCATGATGGCAAGGGCGGGCAGGGTCAGGACAGCAGGCAACAGAGGAGAGAAGTGGCCATCTCTGCCTCCAGCTACCCTTTCTGGCTTCTTTCACAATTTGGATTGGGAAGTCCTCCCTCAGGTCTAACCTTCCAGACATCATGCTGTAATGAAACTGGCAGAGTCAGAAGCCCTGTGAACCAGTCATGGATTATTCAAAAAACTAGACTGAAATTTTGGCTAACTCCCTTCACCTCTCTGGGCCTCTAATTCTTCATCTTTAAGATGGGATCTTTAATGATAATAATGATAATCCCTGTCTCCCAGGGCTGTTGGTGGGATAATAACACAGCCCAGGAAAGACATGTCTAACCCAGAGCCTGGAGCAAAGCAGGTACTCCAGGGATGTTTTATAAAAAAGCTTCTGAGCCTTCGAGCCGAAATCCCTTCATCCTGGGTGACCCAAGGCTCCCTTCACCTCAGCCAGTCTGGTCTGCCTTGCACACGAGACGGTGAGCTCCGCTTGGCAGGACCTTGTTCATTCTTTAATCACAGCGCGTCTCCCTGCCTGGAGTCTAGCCGTGCTTGGGCACTTTTGTTAGCTCATTCTACATTTGATAAATAAGCGAGTGACCCCAAGCCCCAAGAGGCGCAAGGGCTGACGGCCACCACCAGCCCTTCGCGGCTGCGGAGCGCTGCAGCTTTAAGAGTCCTCTCCCGCGTCCCAGTTGCCCGGGCGCGGTTGCCAGGGGCCTGCGCGGGGCTGCGTCCGGCCTCCGCGCGCGGGCTCCGGGCTTCCGCCGCCGCCGCCGCCGCCGGGCCGCGCCGGGCTGGTCTCCTCCGAACCGTCTGGCGGACTTGGCACCGGCCCCGGCTCCTCAGTGCCCCCGCGGTGCGTGGCAGGCTGCGGCTTCATTATCCTGATTGATTCCTCCCGCTCCCCGACACCGTGGGGGCCCCGGCCGAGGAGGGGGCACGGAGGCGGCATCTGCGGACCCCTTCCCCGATCCTCGCCCGCAGCCGCTCCCCCAGGCACCGGGGTGCCTGCCCTGGGCCGCGGACGCTGGTCCCGGGGGCCCACCCGCAGCAAAAGCGTTGCGCCCTCTCCGGGGAGGCTGTGGAAGGGTGGAGGCAGGGCAGGGGCGCGGTGATGGGCTGAGAACTTCAGCAGCAGAACAACCCCTTGGCCAAAGGGGAGCGCTGGGGGCTGGGGCGAGTGAAGCCTCTGTTCCCGCGTGCGTCCCTGGATGCCTTACGTGCGTTTCTCGGGGGAGGCAGGGACAGGGTCTGCCCAAACAAAATAGGACATCCGTGAAGATCTGAGCGCAAAGGAAGGTCAGGGGCCTCTGTAAGGGTGAGGACGAGTACCCAGATCCAGCGGGGCATGGTCTGGCCACTACATCGTGGTCCCCAGGAAACCAAGTACTGAGGCATCCTTAGAAAAAGTATCTGCTGGGCCAGACCTGAGATTGGGCCTAGTTCTGTCACTTACCTGGGCAAGTCAGTTCACCCTTCTTAGCATTGGTTTCCTCATCTGTAAAATGGGGGTAAGGGCTCCCTGACAATTGTCAAAACGTTAATTGGGATGATATGTTGATAGCTGGGCCCTACCTGAGTTCTCTGTCAAGAAGGAGAGAGAAAGGTGGATGAGGGCCCAGCCTCCGTCCCTGCTGCCACGGTGTTGGTGGGTTCTTCCTGTAGCCTGGAGGGAGACAAGTGTCCTCCATATTCTTAAATCCTTCCTTAAACTGGAAGATGCCCTGAACCTTTCAGCTAAAGCTGCCCCCTTGTCAGAGTGGAGGGACAAAGTTGCTCTCTGCTTCATTGCCGTGGTCTGGATTTAATTTCTAAATCCACTGCAGGCTCCCCTTGGGGCCTCTCTTCCTACAGCCCTCTAGGACTAGCCCACTCTGTCCAAGGGCTAGACCCAAGGAATTTCGGATGATTTCTTGGCTCTTTTGGATGACGACACCCTTTAGCCCTCTTCAGCCCTAGGAACAAGGGAGCTGGTGGAGAATTGACGACCATCTCCTCCAGACCCAAAGCCATCCTTGTGATCTGTGAACATGATCTGGGCCACTCTGGCAACTCAGTGTCTATCTCTGGGCCTGTTTCCTCATGTTTATTCTTCCAACCCATACTTAGTGGGTGACCGACCAGGGCAGCCTGGTGCACCCAGAAGGTGAGGGTGTGGGAAGGAACCCAGCTGCTGATCTTCTGGGGAAAACAGGCAGACACACCAGCCAGCCACGCCAATGGAAGAGTATTTGCGGCAGGAGAGGAAACTCCCAGATTCTAGAACACTCTACAATGTCACGATGCTGCCCCCTTCCTCCCTGGATACAGCAGACTTTTTCCCTAGACTCTCTAGCCAGAGGCTAATTGCTTTCCTATAGAAAAAGACAGAGCCTGACATTTTAATCTGGGGCTTTTGTTCATACTTTTTGTTGGAATTATCTATTTTTACGACAATCATGCATGACTTTCATATTCAAGGGAAGAAAATACAGTAAAAACATTCCCATTTGGGAAAGAAAAGATGTCAGAGAGGATTTTTTTTTCCTCTGGTGACAGGGGCAGGTCAGCACATCTAGGCCTGCCAGGCTGCCGAGGATGTTGAGCAATGGAGCCCTGTGTGGCTGCCTCAGACCACGTGCTGCCCTAGCTGCCCACCCGCCCCCAGCCAGCCTGCCCCATCGCAGTGCCTGTAGGCCTCAGCTCCACTTCCTATTAATATGAACCACGTGGGAGCCTTGCTGTGGCGTCTCCAGGCAGAAGAGGGAGCCATGGCCGCCTAGCGGCTGCCAGGGAAGCTGACAGGAAGGGGCATCTCTACCCAGCGTCTCCTGGGAAACAGTGAGCTCCCTGGAGAAGGGACATTTGGAAATAAAATTCCTGCCATTGTGTGTTTGTATGTGTGTTGAGCGGGAGGAGTTAACAAGCCTCTCTAGTCTGCTCTGCTCTTCTTTCTTCTTAGGGAAAGCTTCTCTGGGCAGCTCTCCTCACTGCCTCCCGAAATTCCAGTCCCCTCCCCAGAAACAGTGTAGGCTCTGTTGGGACTGGACAGGTAGCCTAGAAGATGTCCCTTCCAATTATGGTGATGACAAGTAATGGCCTGAGAGGCAGAGGCTCAAGTTCCAGGCTTCCCTGCCTTGCTCTGTGACCCTGGCCAATTACATCCCCTCTCTGAGTCCTAGGTTTCCCCTCTGTGAAATGAGGGCCCTGCAGTTAGATTTTTCCAATATTCTTAGTCCACATTGGGGCTCTGCAAGACTCAGTGAGACATCTAGGCCATTCCGACCGGACTTGGGGGCAGACATCTGATAGAATCTCATGATTCGTTGTGTGACCTTGATGTGTCTGTCACTTAAACCAGCCTGGGCCCTTTCTCTGCCCAAGGATTTGTGGGGTTCTTATTGAAAGCAAAATCTACACTGAGAGGGTCCACTGAGCAGCTGCCCAAATTTCTATGCAAGTCACTTCAGCTGCCCCATGCTGAGGCCTGTTGCACACTGCATGCCCTTTTCCATGGGGATCCCTTTCATCAAGAGCTGGAGGGCCCTGGAAGCTTCTCTTCCCATAGTGCCCAAGGTCAGCCTAAAGTAGGAGCCATGGTGCCTCCTGGGGAACAGGGGTGATGTCCCTGTGCCCTCCTTTCTCCCCCACCCCAACTGTGCCCTTTACCCTCCCTTGCTCTTGATGGACCAAGCCCCTATTCCCAGTCCAATCCACCCCCTACCCTGATGAAGTTATGGGATGCCCAGCTTGGGACAGGAACTCTTTGGAATCCACAGGTAGAGGTCAGAGATGCCCAAGTAAAGGCAAATGGTTGTCTCCCTGCTGGAGTGTCCCCTTCTTCTGGCCATCCCTCCTAGAGTTCCCCCTTCCAGGCGGGGTAGGAATTGGGGGAAGCTGAGAGTTCTCCATGATGGAGACAACTCCCACAGCATTTGGAGGTGACAGAGGAGCTCCAGGAGGGAAGAGAGCTGGGGGCCCTGCAGAAGCCCCAGGGCCCAGGTCTCCCTCAGGTGCTATGAGGAGCCTTGGCTCCCCCTCCTTGCCTGGCTTGACCTTGTGGCTGCTCAGTCCTCTGTCTGCCCTCAGAGAGGGGCAGGGAGTTAGAAGCGGGGAAGAGAAAGGAGCTGCTGGCTAGGAAGCAGCAGCAGAATCAGGGAGAGGGAGTGTAGATCTGAATTCTAACTTGTGACCTCTATTGGACACCTACTGTGTGCCAGGCCATGGGCTCCATCCCAGTTTTGGCTGGACAAGTTCATCCAGTCCTCACCCCAGTCCCATGCCAAGGTGTTATTATCGTGCTCTGAGACAGAGAAGGAAACTGAGACTCAGAAGCATTATGTAACTTGCCCAAGGTCACACAGCTTGTCAGGAGTGAAGCCAGGATCCCAGCCCAGGTCTGTCGCCTCCAGTGGGTTCTCCTTGCTGCCAGAGTCCTCCTCCTGGAAAAGCAGGTCTGGGGTTGGGGTTTTCAGTCAGAGCTCACCAGGATCCCCAGAGGCAAATCTATTGTCATCCGCCCTCTTCCTCACCCATCTGCCAGGCAAGTAGCAGGTGAGGCCCCACCAGGGCCCCAGCCCCAGGTGCCAGCTCAGCTCTGCCTGGCTCCCTGCCTTTCCCTGGTGCTCCCAAGGTGGCTCTGAGGTCACCCACACCCTGGTGCCTTCCATTCTGAGTTTCCAATCTCAGAATGCACAGGAAAAAAAAGCCAGAAGAGAGAAGGTCACATGAAGGCTAGAGACGGGGTGCTGGGCTTGGCCAACGGATTGGGGGTGGGGGTGGGGCCAGGCTGTCTCCCTCTGTCCAAATGAATCTTTTCCCCAACTCCCAACCCTCAGGCCCAGAGACAGCCAGAGCTTTGCTTAGTTAATGAAATACAAAAGAAGGACTAGAGAGCGCTGGAAAGCGAGGGAGAGGAAAAAGTTGGGTCTCTTCCAAAGAGTTAATGTTCCACAGTATGATCGATTAGGTGTCAGATGTAATTTCAAACCAATACAAGATGAATGGCATAATTTTCCCTCTCTCATTTTAGACAGAATTAAGAATCCATTAGCTAACACAAATTTTTGGCAAGTTTAATAGGAGCTCAAATCTACATTCGGAGGAAATGCTCCCCAAAGCCTGTTTCAAGCTTTTACTCTTCAGGCCCCCTGGTCTCCATGTCCTCCCCGATCCTCCCCAGTCCTCCCCAGCCCTCCCTCCTCTGTCCTCACATGCAGCCCCCTCTCCTTTTGCCTGCTCCCCCTTCATCCCCCTCCCAGCCCAGGCCGAGATTAACTGGTCTGACCCCTCTCACAAAGGCCGGGCCTGCCCACCATTGTCTTCCAGTGGCAATGGGGTGGGGAGCAGAGGGGCTGGCAGTGGGCCCAGGAATGGGGGAGGTTGCTGACTTGGCCCCAGGCTCCAGACAGACTCTAGGGAGAAGGGTGAATTGGGGCACTGGGACAGTTTAAGGGTCATCTACTTCCCAGTTTCACCCCCAGAAAAGTTCTTGTTTTTATTCTAGACAAAGCATTACCCAGTTCATAAGGGGACCACAAACACCATTCTTCCTCAGTATCTCTTAAATTTGGATATATTAATCCACATCGTAAACCTGAGAGGTAGAAACAACAGCTACCATCCCATTTTATAGGTGAGGAAACTGAGGCTCAGAGAGGGTGAATGGAGTCAGCCGGGCCCAAGAGTGGACCTTGATTCTGTTACCTGCTCACTCACTAGGGCCCTAAGAAACTCACTTTTGGGCCTCAATTTCCTCATATGTAAAATGGGAACTAGGTTAGCAACCAGCTCATGGGATTATCCTAAGGACTAAATGAGATGACACCTGCCGGAGGCTCAGACAGAGCCTGGTACACTAGGAAGCTTTCAGTAAAGGAGAGTCTTCCTGGCTGTCCATCAGGGGGAGGTGCTGGGTGTCCCCAGGCTGGGCATGAGGCCTGAAACAAGCAGCTCCAGCCGCTGCCCTGGAGTGCAAGGGCAACTGGAATCCTAACTGTGGCAGCTTGCCCTTCATACCGAGTATGGGAGCAGATTCTTTATGTGTAGTAACTACACATCTACTCCTCCCAACAACCTTGTCAGATTTCACTCCCATTTTACAGATCAAGAAACTGAGGCACAGGGAGACAAAGTAACTTGCCCAAGGGCACTCAACTAGGAAGCTGCAGAGATGAGACTCTAACACAGGTGGCCTGGTTCTAAAGCCCATGGCTCTTAGCCTGATGCTAAGTAGAGGGAAGGGCTGGCCTGGTGGAGCAGCAGGAACGTTGTCAGTGGGCCTGGGCAGGCCTCACAGAGGACGGGAGGCTTGAATTAGGTCCTAACTGATGAGTAGGAGTTTGCCAGGTGGACAAGGAGAGAAAGGGTGTTCTAGGCAGCAAGAACAGTGTGTCCAGAGGCAGGGAAAGAAGACAGCATGGGCGACGGTGAGTAATGCACTGCGCCCTCCGAAATGTGGGGTTTGTGTGGAGGATGGTGGGAAGCAAGGCTAGATGGGCAGGCCAGGTGCTTCGTTGGACAGCCCTGCCTTAAAAGTTGGGAAGTCCTTCTTGTTGTCTATCTCCTCTGGACATGCCGTGCAAAGGAGCTGTGACTTTATCAGGTGGTCATAATTATAGATGTAGCTAGCATCTTCCATGTGCCAGTTGCCTTAATCATCATGATAATCATTGGAAGCAGATCCTGTTATCCCATTTTTCTGATGTGTAAACTGAGGCTCTGTGATGTTAAGTAACTTGCCCAAGAGACACAACTAGAAAGTAACAGACCTAGGCTTCAAACCCAGATCTGACCCAAAGCCTGGCCTGAGTTATAGAAAAGCATTCTGACCTGGTATAGAGATTAATTGTCTCACGGTGAGACTGGAGGTGGGGCGCCACTAAGGAGACCTCTGTATGTGTCCTCATGCAAGTTCCAGTTGGAAAACAATGGAGAGAGGGCCCCCTGGAGCCTAAGTAACAGTAATCAGATGAATGCTAACTATGAAATGCCCACCCTGTGCCGGGAACCTCGTGAGTCATCTCCAACTTGCACGTGCCGTGGGGCAGCTGTTATTAGCCCCATTTTACAGATGAAGAAGTTGAGGCTCAGAGAGGTTGACCGGCTTCTCCAGGCCACACAGCTGTGATGCAGCAGAGCCCAGACTGGCCTGAAGCCCCAGCCTTTCCCTCCCACCGTACTGCCAGGAAGTATTGAGCTGCACCTCAGAGGTCAGCTCTTCCCTCTCACCCTGGCACACATGTGAGCTGACCCTCATTTTGACCTCAATGAGTGGCCTTGAGCTGAGGGAGGTGGGAAAAGGGAGGAGGAAGAACCAAGAAGAAGTGATGGTGGAGAGGGATGCAGTCCAGAGCTCAGAGAGGAAAGCCGTCGGTCATTTCTACCTGTTGCTGACCATTCAGGAAGGTGTACTGGAAGGCAGCGTTTAATTCTCTTAACATTAAGAGGAGATGCCTCATTCCTCTCCTTCATTTCCTACCTTTTGGGAAGTTCTTCCTGTTATCTAACTAGCATCCTTCCTAGCAGAGTCACAAACAACCCCACTTGCCAGTTTCAAGACAGAGTCCTTGCCACGCTCCCCTCCATGAGGACATCTGTTTTCATCCTTCCTCATGGGGCAGGTGGAAAGGAGAGGGCGTAGTCTTCCCAAGTCCTGCCTACTTCTCTTTATGGAGGTGGGGGAGGTAGCTTGGTTACTAGGAGATCCCACAGAAAGGAGTGGCCCAGGCCCTTCGCCCCAGCCCTGCCTCAGTAAGGAAGGATGGCAATATCCCAGTGGGGAGGAAGAGGGAGGAGGGAGGAGGAGGTCTGCTCAGGCCACAGCCTGCAAAACAGAAACAGGGCTCCTGCCTTGAAGGGAGAGGGATCTCTGAACTTTAGTAAAATGTAATAAAATTCCTCAGCATCACAGCTGAGGCCATAGAAAGGAGTGCAATCCCAGCCTGAGTGAGAGAGTGGGAGCAGGGACCTCCTGGATCAGCTCAGGGACACCCTAAGGGAGGCAGCTGGGGAGAATGTTTGCAAGAGACAAAGAGGTTTCCAGAGAAAGAACTTGGATTCAGAGGCAGAGGGGCTGGAGGTAGCTTTGTGGGTTCTCTGGCCACAAAGGTAGAAGGACCTGAGGCAGTTTTGTCCCTTTATTCCTCGTGTTCCTTGATATCCTGCTCTGTGCCGGAGGCTGTATGAGGCACTGGGACAGTTCAGACCAAGATCCCTACCCTCGAGGAACTTTTATTCTAGCTGAGGAGAGAGACAATGAACAAGAAACACAATACCTCAGTAAGTTATATTTCTTTTAGGTGGTAGTAAGGGCTATGGGGGCGGGGGGGGGTTCCTAAAAAGGTGGTCTAGGTGGTGTGTGTATTGGGCAGGGCTCGGTTGCCCTTTTGAGGATGGGTCCGGGGAGGCCTCACTTAGGAGGCTGCCATTTGAGCCAAGACCTTCTGGAGCTGAAGAGGTTGGCAGCAGAAAGCAGGGCGCCCAGTGCAGACTGTAAGGCATGCGGTGCCCACAGCCCAAGGCCAGTGGACGGGAGCAGGGAGTAGGCGGGATCTGTGCGGGTAGAGCGGGACACAGGCTGCATGGGGTCTCCTAGGCCTTTGTAAGGACTTCGGTTCTCTTGATGAGTGAAGTGGGGAGCCCAGGCCAAATTTCAAGCAGAGGAAATACACAGCCAGACAAATGTTTTCAAAGGATAGCCATAGCTCCTGTTGTGAGAATAGTGTGGGGCTGGAGGAGAGGGGGAGGGGGGGCCAAGGAGGAAGCAGGAGAGTCTCAATTTTCTCACCTGACAAATGGAGATAAAAATGCACTGCCCCCAGGAGAGATTCATTTCAGTCAAGAATTTGGGGGTTGGGAAGCGGCTGTGGCTCAATCAGTAGGGCTCCCGTTTACCATATGGGAGGCCCCGGGTTCGGTTCCCGGGGCCTCCTGGTGAAGGCAAGCCCGCCCGCACGGCGTGGTTGGCTGACCCAGCGAGCACAAGCAGCAAGGGGGGGGGGATAAATGAATAAATAAATAAAATCTTAAAAAAAAAAAAGAATTGGGGGTAAACCCCTGGCCTCTAGCAGTTCAGTAGGGTCTTGTGGAATGAATAAATGAATGAGTGTTATTCCATGTCTCCTCACGTATATAACCGCTACCTCTGAAACAGCTCCTCAGAAGGTTCTAGAAACCGACCAACCTGGATCCTCATCCTGATTAGCCACTCTTCTTCATCTGTAAGATGGGAATAATAACACCGACTCCCAGGATAACTGTAAAGATTAAATGAAATAATGTGTCTAAAGCTGCACTCGCCCAGTATGAAAGCCACTAGCCACATGGGGCTATTTAAGTTAAAATTCATTAAAATGAAATGAAATTTAAAACTCATTTCCTCAGTTGTATTTGCCCCGTTTCAAATGCTCAGCAGCTTAATGTTGGCTGGGACTACTGTATTGGAAGAGAATGAAACACTTCCATCTTTGCAGAAAGCTGACAGAGCTGTTGAAGAGCAGTGGCCTAAAGCACCCAACACACAATGTCGGGCACAAGTGAGCACCATCATTCCAGGAGGCATCAGGCGGGGAGGCTGTCCCTCCAGGAGCCTAGCAAAGACCATCCATTTGATGTTCTCCAGGGTTGAGTTAGAAAACCGAGAGTGGGGAAGAGTCAGGGACTTATCAGAGGAGAAGGAAGAAGGCCCAGTCTAAGTTTAAGGAGTTGAAATTAAGGACTGCCCGGGGGATGGGGCTTGAACATATGCCTAGGGCAGGAAGGAAAAGAGAGACCCCAGGATGGATCGTCATTGCCTGTCCCTAGAGAATGTATGACACTTTTGAGATCCTCGATCCTAATATTTTTATTATAAGGTCCATTAATTCACTTATTCACTCAACATTTCTTTATTGGGCCCCTGCTATGTCCTGGTCCAGTCTGGGTACTGGGCTGCTACTAAAAACAAAACCCTCATCCAGGGGAACTTGTGTATGAACATGTTGTGGGGGAGATAGACAATGAACCTAAAATAAATATGTAAAATATATAGTATGTTAAATGGTGAGAAGCACTAAACAGAAAATTAAAGCAAGGAAGGGGTGGGGGAGGACGTGCAGTTTTAGATGGGGTGGCCAGGAAAGGCCCCCTAGAGAATGTGCTATTTTAGCACAGATTTGGAAGGAGGTCAGATACCTGAGGGAAGTGCTTTCTAAGCAAAGAAAAGCAAGTGCAAAGCCCCTGGGGCAAGAGCTTTCTCAGAGCGTTTAGGGAACAAAGTAAGCAAGGTGAGAGTTGTAGGAGATAGGTCAGAAAAGAATCCTGGGGTCAAATTGTGCAGGCCTTTGCAGGCTTTTACTCTGAGGGAAAAGGTGCACCTGAAGTTTCTGAAGAGGAGAATGATACGATCTGACTTAACATTTTAAAAATCACTCTTGTTACCTAGGGCTGGAGAGGCTTTAGGGGAGGGTGGATAGGGAGTTACTGCTAATGGATATGGGCCTTCTTTTTGGGGTGAAGAAAATACTCTAAAATTTGATTGTGGTGATGGTCACACATCCCTGTGAATATACTAAAAACCACTGACTAGGACACTGTAAATGGGTGAATTGTCTGGTGCATGAGTATATTTCAATAAAGCAGTTATTTTTTTTAAAGTGTCTCTGGCCTCTGCATTGAGATTAGACTGAGGGGGTAAAGGGCAGAAGCTGTGGTCATCCAGGAGGGAGGGGTAGGTGGCTTGGACCAGGGCAGCAGCAGTGGAGATGGTGAGAAGTGCTCAGATTCTGGAATTATTTTGAAGGATAGAACAGAGAGATTTGCTGGTGAATCCCATGTGGGGTTAAAAAAGAGTTGTCTTTTTTCAAAAATGATTCCAGCATTTTTTTTTTTTTTTTTGGTTCAGGAAGCCAAAAGAGTTGAAGAAACAGAGCCCTGGGAAGGGGTAGGGGCTGGCTTGAGGGCACTTGGCCATCGAAGGCAGCACTGAGACTCTAAAAGGAGGCAAACCTATTAGCTGAAGGGTTCTAAGACCCTGGGTTGTTTGTTTGTTTGTTTGTTTGTTTGTTTGTTTGTTTGTTTGTTGAGTTACTGGGCTGGGGATTGAACCTGGGACTTAGTATGTGGGAAGTTGGTGCTCAGCCATTGAGCCACATTAGCTCTCCTGAGTTGGTTTCTTCATTTGTTTGCTCGTTTGTTTTTCTTTTTGTTTTAGGAGGCACGGAGACCGAACCCAGGATCTCGAAGAAAGCCATCAATGGCTTGAGTCATATCTGGTCCCCGACCCTGACCTTTTGATTTGAGTTCTAAGCCTACCACATTGCAGAACCTCCGGGAGCCTCAGATTCCTCAGCCTATATTCAAGGGGCTGCAAAGGTTGATTGAGATGGACCTGATTCATAGAAGGTGCTTGGAGACCATTGGTTCCTTCCCTTTCCCTTTCCTTTCTGACTTTCTAACTGAGACAGCTCTGAGCCAGGGGAGAGAATGAGGGGATATATCACAGACCTTAGATCCCAGAGGGCTCTGGATGTGGCCACTGCTCCCAGCTGGCCTGGTTCCTGGAGGAGAGCTGGAGGAGAAGGAACATTGCCCATTCCCCTGAGCCTGACCTGTGGGCAACCTGGGTCCTCTGTCTCCCATCTCTGCTGGCTGCAGGAGAGCTGGTGCCTACACATTTGTGGCTGGCAGAGAATTATCTAGGAGCCATTTCTCCCAAACTGTGGGAGAATCTAAGAAGCCTGTAATTACCGCTGAAGAGCGGATGCTAGGTTAATGCAATGATTCGAAAGGTGTATTTTTCAATTACATTTAACGAAAAGATTTATAGTTAAGCAAAATATAATTAGGTGGCTGCCAGCAGACAACCCTCCTGAGAGAGAGAAAGAGAGATGGGGTGGGTTGGAGCCCAGGCTATAGGACCTGCCCACCCCCACCCCCACCCCCCCTCTTCAAAGATATCAAAGCAGTCATCAGTTCTGCCATTCAACATATTTACTAAGTACCTACTCCCTGCTGGGCCCCAGGGGTCCATCCAGAACAGAATAAATAATGTGGTCCCTGCCCTCAGAAAACTTCCAAACCCACAGGGGAGACAGACACAAACCATGTTATATAAAGTGCTGCAAAAGAAAGAATAGAAGGCTGAACTAGAAAATAACTGGGGGACCTGCTTTGGCTAAAGGGGTCGGAGAGGTTTCTCATGGATGGGGGGTGGCATTTAAACTGACACATGGGAAGCGGCTGTGGCTCAATCAGTAGGGCTCCCGTTTACCATATAGGAGGCCCTGGGTTCGGTTCCCGGGGCCTCCTGGTGAAGGCAAGCCTGCCCGCACGGCGTGGTTGGCTGACCCAGCGAGCACAAGCAGCAAGGGGGGGATAAATGAATAAATAAATAAAATCTTTAAAAAATAAAAAAATAAATAAATAAATAAACTGACACATGTAGGATCAGAAGGAGTCAGGCAAGCAAAGCGTGGGAGGGAGTGGCATGAGGGCTGGACCAAGAAAGCAGCCCAGGCCCTGGGGGGGAAGGCCATCTTAGTGCCTGCTGAATGGAAAGAAAAGCCAGTGGGGCTGACACATAAAGAGAGAAGGGAAGGGATGGAAAATGGCACTGGGGTAGGAGGCAAGGCCCAGGTCTGGCTGGTAAGGCTGGATTTTATTCTTTGTGCTAAGGAAGCTCCTGGAGAGTTTTAGATCGAAGAGTGAAATTTCACTCTTGTATTTTTAAATGATTACTCTGGATGCTGTGGAAGAATGGATTAGAGGGGAGATGCTTTGGGAGGTTAGAGCAGAGACTCAGGTGAAAGATAATGTGACCTGGGTTGGGGAGGTGGGCATTGAAGAAAGGGAGAAAAACCTGGATTTGGGCTACATTTTGGAGTGAGAATCAGTGGGTCTTGGTGGAACTCTATATGGAGGGTGAGAGACAGAGGAACTTAGGGATGGTTCCCAGGCTTGAGCAACTAACTAGGTGCTGCCACTTATTGAAATGGGAAAGCCAAGAGAAAAAAAAAAACAAGACAGACATCTGTGGATAGAGTTGAGTTGGAATCGATACCCCCCTTGGGCTCCTTGATGGATGGAGGTCTGAATACTCCATCCCAAGACTGTCTCCTCTCACCAACCCACTCTGTTGTTTCCCAGCCTGTCCTTCAGCTTTTTTGAATGTCTAATTCCTGTTCCTCCTGCTGCCCCTGGAAATGCATGCCTCTAGTTTGGAACAGGAATTCTGTTACTCTCAGCTCCCTTTATCTGCCTAATTTCCTTAAATTCTACTACTAAATTCATACTATACTTGTACCCATTGAGCACCCAGTATGTATCAGACACTGTGCTGGAAGCTTTGGCTACAATATTTCATCCAATCTGGCCAATCACTCTTTCCATAACACTAATATAGTAACAGTAATAGTGACCACTTAATGACTACTCACTTGAGCTAAGCCTTTTATATGAATTAATTGTCACATTTACATCTCACTAACAAGTAACCTGCCCTGGGCCACACTGCCAGTTAGTATTGGACCAGGCTGAGAAATATAGGATTGTCTCCAGTATACTAGACTGCCTGGGGTGCTGAGGATTTAGGCTGCATGCACTGTGGAATGGAGGAGCCATTTTGATGCTTTCCCCTCCTCCTCACTCATTCTTTCCCAGATGAAACAGAGGGAAGCATTATCCTCCCAGACTGCACTGGGTGTCGAAGGGAGGCATCCCTGATGGCAATCCCAAGACCTGCACTGTGTTGGAGAAATCTGTCCATTTCTTGAAGAGGGAATAGCTGTCACAGGAGCTACTGGACCCTTAGAGGTGTTGCCTGGTATCACAGAAGGGAGGCACCCATCCATGTAATGTGGGATCCTGCTCTGAGATACAAAGGAGGTGATTCTTGCATCCTCCATCATTTAAAAATGCTTGGCTGTTTGTGTATGTGTGTGTATTTGTGCAGGAATCTGTACAAAAGGCCATGTGGTTTGCACACATGTGTGCAAGCCAGGACAGGCCTGTCTCCTGTGCATTGACATCCAGATGTGTGTGAGAGATGATGGTTATCTGGTTGTTTGGACCCTTGCAAAAAGCAGGTAACTTGTAATTTTCCTCATTTGTGCACTTGTGGGTGGAGTCCATGCAGGTTGGAAAGGGACTGGCCCCAGAGTTGAGTTAGGAGCTCAGCTCCCCACCTCTTCTTGCCTGTCTCCAGCTCCCTGCATCCCCCCATTCACCCCACCCCCAAGCCGGGCAGAATGCCCTCAGCCTGTGCTGGCTGGCACACATGCCACATGGTGCCTGGCATGCGTCTGGGCAAGGATGACGCCCCCAGGCCCGGCTGGGATACAAAGCCACCAGTTACCTCCCCCACCTCCAGAACGGAGTGTCCCCATCCCGTCCCCTTTCCCAGCCAGGGACGCGGGGAGCAGGCAGGGACACAAGCACAGACAGATACAAACACACAGATGCACCCGGAGACGCCCACAGACGTGTGCCCCAGAGAGGCACAGTCGCAGGCGTTCACACAGGCTCGGGCGCACGCACACACACCACTCACAACGCCCAAAGAAACTCAGGGGCAGTCACCCACTTGCACCGATCTCCGCAGAAGTAGACCCGCCAGGCTCGCGTCTCCACTGTTGGAGGGAACCCTCCCGTGTCCCTGGCCATGGTGCTGAAACCAGACCGTTTGCCGGTCAGGAAGAAGAGACAGGGAAGAGATGGGAGAAGCCAACCTGAGAATGGGTGGCGGTCAAGAAAGACAGAAGGAATGGAGGAGACAGAAAAGAAGGGAGAGATGAACCCAGAGTTAAAGTAGAGAGAATTGAGAGAAAAACGTGGGAACCAAGGGATACCCAGACACAAGGAACTGAGGGAGAGGTGGGGATTGAAGGCGATTCTCAGCTCCCCAACTCCTTCCCTACGTATAGACTCAGAACGGAGGATTTATTACATTTTTGCTTCTCTAAGCCAAGAAGGGGGAAAGTTTGGTAAGGGTTTCATGGCACCTGTGGGTCACTTTGTTGTGTGGTTTCTGTGGCCTCTAGCCTTCCCTTTCTAGGTGCCATCTGAAAAAAGTAGAGGAAGGAAACAGGCACCAGGGAAGCCTTATAATGACCCTGTAAATAGCTCCCCACCTGATCTCTTATCCCAATTCTTGTTGGGCAAGTGGACAACAATGTTGATCTGGATTTGTTCGGGGATTTCAGGGACTTAGTGACTGCTTAATGCTTATCCACAAGATTGGATTATGGGCCCCTCTCTCCTTCCCCTTGAGATAAAAATTCCCCCTCCAGTGAGGTTTTCTGGTAGGGATGGCTTGCTCACCAACAGCCTTTTAGTTGTGAAATTTATATAACATGAGGAAGGCCCACCCTTCAGGACTAAGGGACTTATCACATAACTGGGTGAGAGGGGAGGAAGAGAAGGCAAGGGGGAAAAAAGAGGAAAGAGAACAAGGAGAAAGAATGCTGCGTGAGGATGGATGAAAGAAGGCAGGGAAGAGGAAACAGAATGAATAAAGAGGAAGGAGGTGGGTGGAGATGCAGATGGAAAGAGAGAGATGAGGGTTGCTGTCCCCAGTGTTACCTGGGGTTAGGTTCAGGGCACTTCCTGGGCCTTAGCAGGGCATCAGTGACCCAAACAGACCCCAGTGTCCAGAGAAAGGGCAGAGGAAGTGGGAAGTATTCCAAGCAGAGCAAATTGCCTTGGGTTTCCCAGGGACCCACATTAGGCTGGAATTCCAACCTGGTCCTGTAGCTGTTCACAATAGCATCCTCCACCTGGAGTTCTGTGCAGTAAGATCTCATGCACTGGGACTGTGGATGTGAGGAGCAGCTGCCCTGGCAAAGAAAATGGGGTCACATATGCAATCAAGTTCATGTGTGTGGTTTCCTCATGGCTGGGACGGGGAGAGTGGGTGGCTTCTCAGGGTGTGCTTTGACCTATTCACATGTGAGCAGAGGCAAGAGGACAAAACCATATATGCTTGGGTGTGTACTGGAGAGTAGGTACGAGGTTGACTGAAGGTGAGAAGAAGGCAGAGGTAGAAGAGAGGGAGAGAAAAGTAAGCGGAAAAGAAAGGATACTGGATCCCCCTCTAAAAAGTTTTGGGTCTCCTTTTATTCTCTCTTTTTTTCCTACCAAGAGAGAAGAAACCAGGCTGAACTCCCTGTGCCTCAGAGTCCTTGTCTGTAGTATAGTGAGAGTCCCAGCTGACAAGGTAGTTGTCACAATTATATGAGTATCACCTCATTTATAGCTCACTCTTAGGTCAGTTACTAACACATAATAAGCTCCAAATAAATGTTAACTTCCATGATGATGATGATGATGATGATGATGATGATGATGTCGTCTTGGTCCTACCCTGGGGTCAGTTGGGAAATCCTTCTCCATGTTTACCAGACTTTCTTGCTACAGCCTCAGGCCCAACCCTTAGTTCTTTCCTTTGGGCACCATGGAGAACTGTGATTTCCCAGTTATTCAAATTCATGCAGAAAGAAAGCCAGGATGTTATCTGGGGTGCAGAGGGGGGACCTCATAGTCAGGAAAGTGTCAGTCTGGGGACCAGGGCACTGAGTTTCCCACCGGGGACTGTTTACCTGGATTCCTGAAGAATCTGGACCCTGGACCTACATCAGGACCCCCTTATCTAGCCTGGGGCCTCAGCCCTTCCCACTATTCAGTACTGGTGCCCAAGACCTCACACAAACCTGGGTGGATGTGCACAAGTGGCTCATTCCTCCAGGCTGCTCTTCCTACCCTAATCCCTTTCACTTTTTCCCTTTCTTCCACTTGCCCCTTTGCTCCTTTCTTATCCCCTTCTTTCTTCTCAGGAACCTAGTTGAGAGGAAAGGAATTCCCTCTCTATTTAGAGGGGTGGGATTCCCCCATAATGCACAGGCAAAGCCAATGGTCTCATTCTGGAGGTCAAGGAAACATGTGGAGGCTGGCACAAGAAAGGGTGAGGGGTGGCAGGGCAGCCTCCAGGTCCCCCCATTCCCCCCAGCTCCTGTCTCATCACTGTCACCATTCAATCATAGCAGATGGGCTGCAGCTGTGAGCGCCAGCCCGGCACACAGGCTGGTCCGTGCCACTTGGGAGAAAAGGAAGAGAAAGGGAGGGAGGGAGGGAAGGAGGAGGGATGAAAGGAGGAGGGAGAGAGGAAAGGGAAGAAGAGGAGGAGGAGGAGAGGGAAACAAGTGAGGAAGGACAGAGATGGCTTGCAGAGAAAGGAGACTTTGTGCCTTTTATGCCCATCTATTCCCAGCAGGAGAGCAGAGGCCAGGGCCGGGCTCACAAGCTGGGCATTGCCAGGCAAGATGGGCATATGCCCTTGATTACTACCAGGACTGCAGGCCAAGCCTCTGCAGCCGCCACGGCCTCATAAATCAGTTTTTAAGTAGCAACCACATGGACATTTCCCAGCTGAGAGGCCTGGCCTCTGTCGGCCCAGCTAGGACAACCCTCGTGGAAGGGGCAGGTGCCAGACCAGGGCACAGAAGAGATAGAGGTGGTCATCGAGGCCTAGCAGGAAGGGGGCTGGGAGCTTGTTCTGGCAAAGGCTGGGGACAGGGGCTCCTAGCAATGGGGAATAGGCTAAAAAAAGGGGGAGGGGCAGAGCTGGCAGTGGGTCCAGGAACCCCAGTAGGGTGTCCTGGCCTCTGTCCTGGATTCCCCTGGGGAGGGTGCTTACAGATAAGGAAGGGTTGTTGTTGTTGTTGATGTTGTTTGCTACTGAAACCACCTCTCTCCAGCCCCCTCTCCCCCAGTTAGGAACAGAGGGTTTGCATGGGTTCCAGGGGCAGCCTATGAACCTGCGCACCAGCACATCTGATTGTGCCGGCCAAGCTGGCTCCTGGCGGCAGGAATGTGTCTCCCAGTACCTAGGAGGGCCAGCCCAGCCCAGGCCCCTAGGGAAGGTGCTTGCTTGAGTAAGTGACTGAGAGTGAAGGGGGCTGGTTACTCAGGATTTGGGGCATCTTTTCACAGGAATAGGAAGACTTTTGTCTGAATGTGTCTATTGGCCCCAGGCTGTGTGTATGTGGGTCTGGGGGGTTGTGGGCCTTCTGGGGAGAGATCTTTTCTCGCCGACGTCCCTCCACACCTTCCGTTTCAGGATCTCTGCCCTCCCCAGCCCTCCCCAGCCCTCCCCAGCCTTCCCCACGGCCCTGATGCTCCCTTCTGAGAAGCTGCGGGTAGGGCAACGGCTCCCGAGCCCCGCACCCCTGCACACAACGCCCCATTACGATCCCACACTCGGCGCCCCCCTCCTGCAAGCCCGTGTCGGGGGTCAGGGGCGCAGGGTCTGCCCTGGCGGGAACCGCGAGCAGAGCGGGTGGGGCGGGGGCTCCCAGCCTTCCTGCGCGCGGGGTCTCCTCCCTGACTGAACAGATGTCTCGGAATTTTAGATGCGCTCGCTCTCCGCCCCTCCTCGCAATAACTCCCCCACCCCCCCAGCTGGCACCGGCTGGGGCTTGGCGCCCCTCCCCGCGCTCCCGCCCTCCGCTCCCGGCCGCGGAACCCGCTGACGGATCGCGGCCGGAGGCCTGGGCCAGGAGGCCGGGAAAGCCCGCGGGGTCGCGGCGGCCGGCTGGGCCCAATCGGGGAGGCTCCCGGGCGGAGAGAAGCGGGCGGCGGCGCCCGGGGCCCTTGCCTCCTTCTCCTTCCTGCCCTTCTTCCTCATTTCCTCCGCCGCATCTCTCCTGCCTCGGTCCCCGCTCTACGGTCTCTGTCCCTCTAGGTTTCCGTCCCACCTCACAGCCCATGCCGCCTACCGTGTCTATGCGGACCCTCTCCACAGACCCTCACACTTCGCTACAGAAACTCCTGCTCACAACTTTGGCGGAAGCTTCCCTCCAAAGACCCTTTTCCCTGCCTTCCATGAGCCGCCCCCGCCCCCAGCTGGCCGCCTGCCTGCCCTCAGCAGAAAACCGAGTTAATCCGGAAAAACATGAGGGGGTGCGGCAGGAGAGGAGCGGGGAGCGAGATTAGGGAAGCCAAGGGGGCGGGGGCGGCCGGGACTGAGAGACACCCACATTTTCTAATCACTGCTAATTGATGAATAATCCAATTCCGTGGACCCCCAACTCGGGCAAGGGGGCGGGACCCGCTGCGGGCAGGGGGGCCTCGGCAGGGCCTGGCAGCCCGGGTGGTGCCAGGCGCCCGCCCCCACCCCGCCCCCACCCGCCAGCATTCCGAGGTAACAGGCATTTGTTACCCAGCTCGTGCCAGGCGCGATTGGCAGGTTCGAGTAGGCACAGTCATTCCGCACACAGATGTCCCTGCGTTCCCTCTTCTGATATGAATCCTGTCAGCTCCGAATCTGAGGGAGATGAGCAGACAGCCACACAGACAGAGTCACAGACAGACACAGGCACAGACAGCAATTGTCTGGAGGACACAGAACGCGGATATTTGTTTTTCTTCCATGGAGGGAAAAAAGGTTTTTAAAAGAGAAAAATAAAAAGTTCTCATTAATCTGGAGGGACACTTCCGATCCCCTGTGCGTGGCCCCCACCCCTTCCTCCTTCCTGGCATTTTCCTGCCTGACCTTTCCCAGTAGCCCTGAGGGCCCCACAGCATCATCCCTGAACTTCAGGTTTGAGTCTTCAGAGCCAGAGCCACCGAAGTCTGGGAGGTCTATTCCCTCACCACAACGCGACCCTTCCAGAATTCTAGAATTACGGCAATTCTGCCGGTTTCTGATTTCTAGAACACCAGCAAGGTGCAGGTTCCAGCGTTCTAGAATCCCTGAAATTCTAAAACCCAGAACTCCTGCTCTGAGCCAGGACAACATTGCTGTGAGTGCCCAATTCTTGTACTGCCCTTTCCAGCAGAGGGGGTAAGTGGGTGCTGTCCAGCGCCCCTGGGTGGAGGGCCCCCGCATGCCTGGCCCTCACCCGCTGTCCCCAGCTCCCTGCCCCCGCGCCCTGGCAACCAGCCAAGAGACGCAGCCCGCCCTTTGAATTAGAGACTCCAAAGGTCAAGCCCCCTGGCTCCTGCTCCTCTCTGGCTCTCCCTCACGTTCCAGACGCCGTTCCTGCTCCTGTCCCCACTCCGACCCTCCCCACCTGCCCTGGCCACCACGGCCTCTGCCTGCCCCAGCGCTGCTGGAGCCAGGTGGTTGGTCACTGGGCGTTTGTGAGTAGCCTGGGCAGGAGGGGCCGCTGGGGTCTGGGTCTCTCTGGGCAGCCCGAGCTGGTGGAAGGAGAGGAAGCCGGCAAAAGGTGCGAAGAAGCTCCCTAACGACGCAGGTGGAGAAGGGCGCAGAGGATTTGGGGCTTGGTTTGCTGGGTTGTGTTGTTTAATCTTTTTCTTTTTCTTTTCTTTTCTTTTTTTAAAGAAAAAAGCCCCCATCCTGTGTCATCATTTTTATGGGATCTGCAATTCTGGCAAAAATCTGTCTTTAATTTAGCTGTCCATATAAAAATCCTCACTGTATAATAATGAACAGATGCCATGGAATTTAGGCTGGAGCCTCGGCTCCTCCCCGCCTCCCCCCGCGCCTGGCACTGGGCACCGGCTGAATGGCACAGACTGGCACCAACGCGCTAGCGAAGGGTGGGCAGGGGGCGACCTGGGCTCGGCGCCAGGGCGCTGGGGTGTCGAAGGGGCGTCCGGGCGCCGGACTTGGCCAGACTGGAGCTTTTTCGTGGCGGCACCAGGGAGGGATTTTTCTGTCTTTTTCTCCAAAATCATCAAGAGCTAAGGATTTGGGTTTGGTTTTTCTTAGGAGCTTTGTGGTTATTCTGAGATTATTTTTTTAAAGCCCCGCCCTCCCTCCCCATATAAACCCAAATGTTTTCTTTATTTTAACTGAGTTGTTTTTAACACTCCTCCTGCACGGCACCGGGGCATCGGCCCGGGCACCCAGCAGAGCGCGAGTTCGCTGCAAGCGGGTTCGGTTCTGAGCGCCACGTCCGGCCCGCAGCCTCCGCGGTATTCCCGGCGCAGACGCCTCCGGGGGCTCGCGGGCAGTTGCGGCGGGGCAAGAGTACTCTGCCGCGCTCAAGAAGTGAGGCAGGATGTGGCACCTGATTGGGGAGCGGGTGAGTTGAAGGGAAGAGAGAAAGCCCGCTTGCCCCCACCCAAATTCTCGCGCTTTTCCCAGGGGGGGGAAGAAAAAGCTATGTAAGTCCCGTGCCCCCTGCTTCCTCCTCTTGCGGTGGAGAAAACGAGCCTGGGCTCCAGCTTGAAGGTTTGGTTTTGAGACCCCCACCCCCACCCCTTGCCTTTAATGCGACTCTGGCAAGAACAGATGTCCCAAGCCGGGCGGACTGCCCAGACCCTGCCCAGCTGTGCCCTTGGCGAGGACTTGGCTGAGGGTAGGAACTGGCACTCAGGTCCCAAAAGGGGCTTGAGGGGCTCCCGCGGCCCCCGCGGCACCCGACCTTGCAGCCTTGGCCTTCTGGCCAGCTCAGCCTCTGGCGGGAGGCTGGAGAGCCCCAAAAAGACCCATTCTTAATTAAATTAATTCCAAAAAGGGGACTGAGATGGAGACAGAGCAGAAGGACCAAAGGAGAGGTTCAAATAACTAAACACTGGGCATACACTACGGGTATGGAAGGCGGCAGCCTGGGTCTGCCCGGGCAAACCACGCTGCGCTCCGCGTTGGAGCCGGCGAGTTGGCAGCGCCGGAGTCACACCCGAGCTCACATCAGCTCCTTTGGCGCGCCGCACCTAGGGGTTCCCTTGCACCCCGTAGTGTCCAGCCCCCACTTTTGCACTAGGGGGTTGGAGTGCCCTCGCCCCTGGCATAGCCCCCTTTGGCCTAGGAGCTGAGCCCTGGTCTCTTGCTTTATTCTTGTGCCTGGCCCTGCCAGGTGCCTGGTCCTCCCGATCCTGCCGCTCAAGGATGGAGAAAGTTTCAGACAGCAGAACAGCCTTCCGAAGGCGGCTGCGCCCTTTCTTACCACTTCTCACCCAAGGAAACTTCGTTGAGAATTTTTAAAGATGTGGCACAGGAAGGCAGAGGCCACTTCAGGATTTGGAGGGGGACAGGGTCTGTACTTCGGCTCCGGGTCTGGGGCCAGCGCCTGGGCACCCCAGCCCCGAAAGAAGGGAAAGGAAAGGAATAGTATCTTTCCCTTCCCTGTGAGCTGGGGAGCCTGTTCCTATAGCGGGGCAGTTCCACCTTCTTTCAAGCACCTCAGTGGTTGGGGGAGGGTGCGAAGGAAACACCACTACCACAAAACTGGTTTCTCCTCTGAGCACATTGGAACAGGACAGGGGAGTCCTAAGCTGCCCTTCTGTTACACGGGGTGGGGGGGCGGGCAGACAGTGGAGGTGGAGGCCGAGTCTGTTCAGGCCTGGCTTGGCTGAGCTGGCTCTTTCTTCTCACATTCCTTGAACACTAAACTGTGGAATCTAGAACCACCTCTTGGTCTCAGTGCCCCCCCTCAAATCAACAGCTTCCCCATGGGACAGGAGACTTAGGGTTAAAACTTCTGGGGAGGAGAGAGCAAAGGTCTCCCACAAGGGAACGAAATCTCTCACTTCTGCCTGGAAATCCTTCCTTCCACGGGATTTGTGGACTTCCCCATGAAAGAGGAAAAGAGAGAAGCAAACACAACGCAGTGAAGTCTGGTGGGGGAGTGTCAGGGCTTCCCTGTGGCTGATCCACATGGGGCTTGGTTTCCCAGATTGTGCTCAGAGGTTTATTGGACTGTGCCCCTGGATGAGGAAATCAGAGCTGGAGATTCGCTGGGGTTCAGGGGCTCGCTCTCAAGGTTGGAGCTGGAATGGAGTTAAACGGAGAGAGGAGACAGCCCCGGCTTTCCCTCCCCTTCCCGCTCTGGCGGGTGGACAAATGGCCTGGATTCAGAGATACCTCTGTTTTCCTGTCATTTTCAAACACTGGGCTTGGCTGGGATGGGGGCCAGAAAATCAAGCAGAAGACACCCTCCTGTTTGAACCTGGCTCCAGCCGTCGGCCTCCGCAGCCCAGGGGTTGAGCTGAGCTGGCTGGTGCACGCTTGGAGATCCCGCTGCTCAGGCTAGGACAAGCAGGGCGTCCTCTCTGCACCTTCCCCTCTTCGTCCCGCAGCACCGTGCTGGCCCCTTTCTCCTTCTCTGCCCCCGCACCACCTTGCCCTATTCCTGGAGCTCCTTTGGGGGGAGGGTGAGCGAGCAGGCAGGCGCGAAAGAGCCCTGTGAGGGGGCATTTGGGGCCGACCTCATGTCAGTGTCCGCGCATACCTTCTTCTCCTGATCACCCCGCCATATAGCCAGGGAAGTTGAGTATTGGGTAGTGGGGCCATGGGAGGATAGAGCAAAGCCCGAGTGCAAGGAGGGTGGGGGAAGTGTTAGGTATCGGGAAAGGGGCGGCCTGTGTAGACACCGGGATTCGCATGAAGCGGAGGGCTCCGGCTTTCGCCCCCGCCCGTGGCGACCACAAAGGGCCCAAGAGTCGCCACCGTCTTTGGAAAGGGGCTGGAATGCAGCTTCAAAAGCAAAAAAAAAAAAAAAAAAAAAAAAAAAAACGAGCGGGGTAGCAGGCAGAGGCGTCTGGGGTCGGGCCAGGGGAGCCACGTGAAGGAGTCCTTTGCTTAGGCCCCAAGCCGCCTGGATCCCGCCCAGACTCTGACTTCAGAGCGGATTCTGGGAAAGCGGCTGCGCGGGAGAGAAGCCCATTTAACCTTGTTCCGAGAGCAGGATCAGGCCTTGAGAGGGTGCCGAGTTCTTTTTCTCTCCAGTTGCCTCTGCCAGGCCTCGCCCCAGGCCGTGCTCAGACCACGGGCCTGGGGTGCGGGCCTTGCTCCACACTCCCCGCAAGCAGTGGGGGAGAAGATGGGTCACTCTTTCTCCCAAATATAGTGTAATTCAGTGGTCTGTGATACCCTATTAGATCACCGACAGGGGCGAATTGTGCGGACCAAGGGCTCGGCCGGGATCTCACTCTAGATAGGCTATCCCTAGAGAATTCCAGAGAAGGAGGTGAAATTTTGAAAGAATTACGGTGAAAATCTTGGGAAACTGCTGGAGAATTTCGGCAGGGCGGAGGCAAGGGCCTCACACAGTGCCCCGCGTCGCGAGCCAGGGACGGCTGTCCTCCCCTGAAGGCCGGAAGGCGCGGCTGGACGGGGATCAGCACCGGGACACGGACAGCTCCCGCCCCAGCGAGCTCGGCTCGCAGCCTCCCCCGGCAGGCGGGGGCGGCCACCGTCTCTACTGCCGAGACAGAGAAAGTTGGGGAGTGGACATTTAGGGGTGCCGTAGAACTCAAGGCCAGGCAGATAATCCAATCCATCCTCCGCGTCAAGGGCTTCTTCAATTTCCTTTCCCTTTCTCGCTTTCATTGCGGCCACTCTCATTTTAGGGTCTTGGACCCAACCTTTAAAATCCTTGCCACACCTGACCAAGTCCCCATCCTTACACTACAATCCCCATTTCACCCCTAAAACGAGCGACAGTATTTTCGGAAAAATTATTTAAGTAAGCAGCGTCAGAAACAGCCAGGTCAGGGATTCCTAAGTATGTTCAGCCTCAGGGATGGGGGTCTTTGGGACTGAAACTCCTATCCTAATATTCCAGGGCTGGGGTGGGAACTGAGGGCTCAGGAAAGGGAAGGGAAGGGGTCCTTTCCAGAAGTCAGTTTAGAGCTGCCTCTGAGCCTGAGGCTCAGAGAAAAATAATTGTGAGCCTGCCTGCGATGGGGAGGATTTGGAGAGGAAGAGGCTCTCCCCCCCCCCCCCAGGTTGAAGGGATTCCTCTCCAGAGCTGCGCCAAGCAGGGGGCTGCCCAGGGGTGGACCAGGAGCTTCCTGCTGCCCTAGGTGCTCATCACTGGGACAGGCTCTGCTCTATCAGATAGGCACCCTGATTCAGTCCCACTCACCCAGCTCTGGGCTGTTGCTCCAACCTCATCAACACTCCTAAAAATTCCCACATTCCTGGGACTAAACATGGTTGGTTCCCATGAGTCCACTGAAACACAAATTTGAAATAGAAAAGACTTTCTACCCATTAATTTGTCATCCTTGCTAACCTTATCATTTTTATTTTAAAATATCCCTGTCTGGCTCTAATGATTGTCTCTTTATCTTTACACATTTTTTTTTTTTTTTTTTTTGCAGCAGGGAGCAGAGGTTTATAAAATGACTGGCTCCAACTGACTTGATTATTTTTCAGTGATGAAAAGATATTTTGTTCTCAAAGGAGGTGCATGTGCATGTTTGGGGTTTGAGGGGATGTAAGGGAAGCAGTACATGGCTTTGTGAGTTGTGAGGGAGTCTGTGTCCAGGCTGGGAGGGCCAGTGAGTGTAGCTCTACCTGTGCTCAGGGGGTGGGTGTGAGGAGGTTTGTGGGATGGAATCCCATCCAGGGATGTACAGGGTCCCTCTACCCAGCCTCAGGTCCCATCACTTGACTCTGCCTCCATCACCCAAGACCCAGCTCAATGCCCCTATCCCCAATGAAATGAGGCCACCGTGAGAAACCGGTCCGGCTTTGCATCTCATTTACATAAATATTTATTAATCGTCATTAAACTGAACAGAAACACGCAATGCACTTCGGGTGTCCGACGGGAGTTTCAGCTTCGCTATAAGAGAAGGTAAAATTGTGAGTGTGTGTGTGAGTGTGTAGGTGTGTGGGCGTGTCGCCTGTGGGTTTGTATTTTTGCGTCGTGTATTTGGATGCCTGGTACCCTGCCTCCGATGGGGAGAGGTCCTCCTTTTGCCCCTTTTTGGGGAAACCCCCAGAACAGCCCTCAGCCCTCCCCCTCCCCCCACTAGTCGACCAGAGCCGGGAGGACTCCTCAGACAAAAACCCCGTCTCCAGCCACTGGAAGCAGCCCGGCGCCTGGAGCCCACCGAGGCACGGTCCCGGCAGGGGCAGAGGCTGACCCCAGCTCTCTGCTCCACCCGCTTCAGCCTGGGAAGGGACTAAGGTGCCCTCTGGGGAGGGGAGGTGGGCCAGCTGGCCTCCCCGTGTTCCGGGACGCCCGCGCTGGGCCTGCGTGTGTGTGCGGTGTGGTGTGCGTGTGTCTCTCATGCAAACCCTCCCTCCCCAAACCGACCCCCCAACAGTTTGCCATTCCATACAAATTTGGAAACAGGTTTTTAAAAAACAGCATGACGCACAACGGGGACGGGGCGGGGGAGGGCAGTGGCACTGGGGCCCCAAATCTCCGAGTCACTGATTGTAAGAACCTGGGGAGGGGGAGGGGGCGGCGCCGGCCCCCACTTCACCAAAGTGCACAGATCCGCGCTTGGGCGGCGCGGCCCGCGGGCCGGGAGGGCATCCCGGGGCCGGGCCGGGCCGCTAGGCTCAGTCAGAACCTCCTTGCATAGATATTTGTGTCTTTTTATTATTGGTAGTAGTATTTTTTTTGCCTTTTATTGCTTCTAAAAGTTCTTACTGCGTTTTCTCTCCGATCCGGACAATGTGTTCGGCCTCCGTCGCCTCTAAGGTTTTTTTTTTTTTTTTTTTTTTTTTTTTTTTGTGTGTGTGTGTGTGTGTGTTTTTGTATGTTTGTTTACAAAAAGGAAAGGGGAAAACGGATTCTAGTTACAAATTGTCTTGGCCTCTCTCTTTCCTCTCAAACCACATCCCCTCCCGCCAAAATTAAATTTGCAAAGCGCTGAGACTCGGGATTGAGGGTGGGGATGTTCCAGGCCCGGACTCCGACGCCCTTCCCTCTACCCTCTTCAAGAAAGAGGGGGGCCCGGCGCCTTTCTGCCTCGGCAGCTCGTGTCTGTTTTAAACAGAACAATGGGGGGAAATGGCATCCCACAACTCAGCTGCCCCCTTACCAATGTCTTTGGGCCTGCAGGGGGCGGGGGGGGGGGGAGAGGGAGGAGGAAACCTAAGCGATGGGATTGGGAATGGGGGGTGGGTCTCCAGGGAGCGCCCGGGAAGGGGTTCCCTGGAGAAGCACTCCCTGGGAGATAGAAGAAGAGAACCCCTTGGGGAGAGTGAAGGCGAGTCCCCTGGGGGATGCAAGGCCCCAGGGATGTGCCACCCACAGGTAAGAGGACTGCGCTGCCCAAGAGAGCGGCAGGACCCGCGGCCCGCGCCCCGTGCCCGACGCCGCAGGGGGAGGTGGGGGTGCCCCTAAGCTCAGGGAGCTGGGGACGGGGTGGGGCGGGCAAAGGCAAAAGAAAAAAAGGGGGGGCCGGCGCGAGGTCTCAGTTATGGAAAAACGCATTGAGCTCCTCGTACATCGGGCCCCGGTCGTGGTGAAGGTGCATATCGTAAGACAAGAGATTCTCCGAGTGGACGCCCCCGCGCACAGCCGACGAGCCGAAGACCAGCCCGTGGCCCGTGGGCCGCGAACCGGGCAGCGCCGAGTAGTGCATAGAGTAGTGGTAGCTCTTCTCGTGGTCGGGCGACGAGTCCTGCTTGAGCGAGAAGTTGCCATTGAGACAGAGCGGGGGGCTGAGCGGGCCCTCGTACTCCGAGCTGTTGTAGTCCGGACTCGCGCCGCCGCCGCCCGCCGCCGCATACAGCGTCTCGTAGGCGGCACAGTAGCCGTGGGTCCGCAGGGCGTGCGCCGCGCCGCCGCCCAGGCCGCCGGCCGCCTGGCACTGGGCGCCCGCAAGGCGCGAGCACGGGTACGGGTAGGGGTGCATGGCGAACGGGCCGCCCGAGCCATGGAAGCGGCCCGCGCCGTCAGCGCCCTGCTCCGTGAGGAAGTTGCGCGAGTTGAGCTGCAGGCAACCGGCCACCAGGTTGGTGGTGGGCTGTGACAGACCCTTGCACAGCGTCTGCACGTAGGACACCAGGTCGGGCCGCTTGCCGGAGCGCAGGATCTCCGAGAGCGCCCAGATGTAGTTCTTGGCCAGGCGCAGCGTCTCGATCTTGGACAGCTTCTGCGTCTTGGAGTAGCAGGGCACCACCTTGCGCAGGTTGTCCAGCGCCGCGTTCAGGTCGTGCATGCGGTTGCGCTCCCGAGCGTTCGCCTTCTGCCTCCGCAGCTTGGAGCGCTCCAGGCGCGCCTTCGTCATCTTTCGCTTCTTGGGCCCGCGCTTCTTGGGCCGCTCGCCCTCGGCCTCGTCCAGCCCTTCCTCTTCCTCCTCTTCCTCCTCCTCCTCGCCCCCCAGCTCGCCTTCCTCCTTGACCTCGGCCAGCGCGGCCTCCGCCACCTCGTCTCCACGAAGGGGGACAGGCTTGGCGGCCCGGACGGGCCCCGGAGCACCCGGTCCCGGTGCAGGCGGAGGCGGCGGCGGCGCGTCGCCCTTGTCGCTCCTTGGCTCGTCTTCGTCGCCGTCACCCCAGCTGGCGAACTTGGGAACGTCCGAGAGGAGGCCGGGCTCGCTGAACAGGCGGGTCAGCATGGTGCCTGAGGGCGCCCCGAGGGCGGGAAGGGGAGACAGACAGCACAGAGTGAGGGGCCCGCTGGGGTAATCACGGTCCCCCCCAAGCCGCCTCCACCCGCACGTCCGGTGCGGGTTCCTGCCCAGGGGGCCCTGGGGGCCCACTTTCTCCACCTGCCCCGCCCAGAGCCCGCCGGGCCCGGCTGCCGGCGGGGGACCTCGGCCCAGGCCCTCTGCTCTGCGCTGGGCCCCGGCTCCGCCCCTCACTTCAATGGGGTTCGCTCCCCGCGCCTGGTTCGGTTCAGGGTCAGGGCGGGGACAGGTGTGGGGGTGGTTAGGGACTGGATGTCTTCGCCGGGGGAGGCGGCGCGCTCGCCCTGAAAGCCTGATCTCCGCCGGCGGAGGAGGGAAGCTGGGCGGCCGCCGTTGGGGACCGCTGCAGGGCTGCGGGGTTCCCGCGGCCCGGGCCCCCCGACCCGGCTCCCCCAGCCCTCCGGTGCCGCTCACCCCCACACTCCCTAATCCAATTTGCAACTTGGCCGCGCGCCGCCCCCGCCCGGGCCCCCACCCCCGCAACACCAATTCCAGAGGCGGGAGGATCGTCTCCTCTAGCCGTGGCGTCCCCAGCTCCCGGAGCCGGCTCTGGGCGGCGAGGACCGAGGAACCCGGGTGTGGGAAGGAGACTGAGAGAGGCGAACCCCATCCGTCTCCCCTGCGGTCAGGGGCCCCCTTCCCCCTTCCAAACTGCCCCCCTCCCACACAGCTCCTCAGATCTCGTTGTATTTCGGGTTGACTGGGGAAAAAATCCAAACGTATTTGTTTGCTTCTCTTTTTTTTGGTGGTGGGGAAAGGTCGCAGGTTCCTCTGGGACCACCGGGGGTGGGGTCCCCACCTCAGCCTCTTCACCATCCATCCCACCAACCTGCCTTTCCCCCAAGCCCATCTCAGGCAAAGACGCCTCCCTCTGTAGCTCCCGAGCTACAGCCCCTGGGGAGAGGGAACCCGGGGTGCCTCTGATGCCACCCCCATGAGGGGGCATCGTCCCAGGAAGGGGGGTTTGGGGACCTTCGTGTCGGCCGAAGCAGCCGCTTCTCTCCCCCCCCCCCCCCAACTGGCGGGTCAGATCTAGCTCCCTTTCGGACAACTTACCTCGGAGAGGAGTCAAGGGGAGAGGGGAGGGGAGGGGGGAGGGGGCAAGAGAGAGAGGGGGGAGAAGAGGAATCTTCTCGCTTATTTCATTGTTCCCCCATCTTCAGGGAGCGGGGGCAGCGGCTCCTCAAGGCGGCGGGCGCCGGCGTCTTCAGAGCGCCATGCGAACCGCGGAGCGAGTGTGGCATCTCTACCAGGCGGGGTACCAGCCTCTATGCCAGGCCATATGGGCTTGGCACGTCACGGGCAGCAGCTATCACATGAGAGACGGTGATTGGCATGCGTCTGCATTGGGGGAGAGCCGGCTCCCCCGGGACCCGCCGCCATCTGTCACTCTCTACTCCAAAAAAAAAAAAAAAAAAAAAAAAAAAAAATTAAATAAATAAAGGAAATAAATAAATATCTCTGCCGCCCTCCCCTCCCCGCCCATCGCAGGGAAAGCAGGGATTGAGAGGGAGGTAGGGAGGAGCTGCCCCCCTCGGATATAGAGTTCCCACATGGGAACAATGGGGTGGCAAGGGTGGAAATTGGGTTTGTAGTGGCCCCCAATTTTATGTTCCCTCTAGGGCACTGCTCTGTCCATTTTCTCGCTTATAGGCCCCCATGGTGGGTCAGGGACCAGACCCTGGGGTGTCCACAAAGGGACAGCTGAGGCCCCCTCCCAGCGTGAGCATGGGGGAGTCCCTGGCCCAGGCCCCATAGGTAGATGCTGGCACCAGGCCATCCCTCATCCCTGTCTGCCCCTCCCCCACACACCCTCGCACACGCGCACACACACACACACAACATATGTGTCTGCACGAAATTCAAACCAAAGGAAAGACAGAGAAAGGGAAATGTTTGCCTGGATGGCTGTGCCTCTGCATGGGCGTGTGTGCGTCTGCAGGGACATGTGTGTATATCCGTGGGGTCTACTTGATGAGAGGTTCCCTTGGTGTTTGGGGGCATATGTGTGTTGGGGCGGGTGAAGAACCCCCAGGGTGAGCCTACACACCCACCATCTGGGGGTGGGGGAGAGGGTCTCAGTCTGGATTCCTAACCTAAAAGCCTCTCACCTCTCGCCTTGACGACACCCTCTCCCTGACAGATCAGTGACCATTCCACCAGTGGCTTTCTCTCCTGGCTTTCTGGCTTGTTATTCAAGGGAGAGAGGAGAGGGTTGGACTGAGAACTGCCTAAAGTCCCTAGTGAGACTTAAGCATTTTCCTCTCCTTCCCCTCCCCCCCAAAATACTGAAAACACTGGAGCCAACCCCAGCAGTCCTGACCATGACCAAGGAGAGGAGGGTCAGACAGGTGTCTTCATAAAAAAGGTAGGAAATTGCTGTTTCATCTCACAACTCACCTTCCCAACCTCTCACTGGGCCAGACACAGATGCAAATGGGACAGGTTGAGGGAGGGAGAGAAATGCGCACGTGCACACACACACACACACACACACTTGTTCCTCACCCTGTGGTGCAGAAAATGGATACACACCCCAACTCAGACAGAGACATGTGTGCAAGCAGGTAATCACAGCCAGGTGTAGAGATACTTGCCCACACCCTGATTCAGGCATTTGTGTTTCAGACCCTCCCTACCCTCTGGCTTACATAGGGACAGTCATGCACAGACAATTTCAATGATACTTTAGGCACGCATATTTTGAATGTCAACCATGTGCCAAGTACTCTGGTGGTGCAAAGATGAGAAAGATGAGGGCTTCACCCTCACCATGGGTGGATGCAGTTCTCTTCCTCTAGGAGTCTCCAGAGGGAGCCTTGGGCAAGAGAGACACTGATTTGATGCTGGGCAGATTGAATTAGGTACACGTAGTGTACTAAATAGAGTGCATGTAATGGTTGAGGAGGCCTTGCAGAAGGTGGGAATGGTGCTGCCAAGGAATCTCAGAGGCACTTGGCCAGGGGTTGAAAGGAGCCTCATACAGTCTGAGCTCCTCCTGGTACAGAGGCCCATGACAGAGGGAACTGAGTTACTCAGAACACAGAAGTAGAGAGCAGAACTGAGGCCGGAACCCAGGCCCTTGACTCTCAGCCACGTGCTCCTGCTACAACCCCATACTCTGCTTTAGTGGTCTCCAAAGATGAGAAGCGGATGTGAATTTCCCTCCATTCATAGGTCCTGGGTTTGGGAAGCTAAAATCCCATTGATGGCAGATGTCCTGGAGGATTCTGGGCAAGCCAGATGATGGGCCTCAGGAGTGCTGGCTAGGCCCCCCTCCCAGTTCCAGGACCAGCTTTGAAGGCTTGACTGTCCTTTCTGGACCCAGGCTACGGTCCTCCATCCTAACCCGTGGCCCATCTCCTTTAGTCTCCCAGCTCTCTGGTATTTTGGTTACATGCACAGGCTCTGTGCTCCTGATTCCCAGGCAACCCCACTTACCAGCTTTAAAAAACTTGGAATGACTTGGGCAATTCCTATAACCTCTCTCGGTCTTGGTTTTCCCATCTGTAAAATGGGGGAAATTATGCTACACCGTCAGAGGGCTATTGCTAGCACTAAATGAGATAATGTATGTAATGAGCTTAGCACAGGGCCAGTAATATAGTGAGCACTCAATAGATGCCAGCTTTTAAAATAAAAGCACTTTTGTAAACTGTAATGTGCTTTACAGTATTAATTTCTTGCATCCCCCCCCATACACAGAACGACTCGTCTATATAGATACTGAGTTTTTGTTGAATCAATGGATGAGTGATGGATGAATAAATGAATGAATACTTCCTTGGAGGAGTAAGGGCATCAGACACCCCCTGCCTTCTCCCTGTGCATACCAGGGGTCTCACAGGCTCCTATCTGCTCTGCTGTCTGCTTTAGGCAGGAGGTAGAACCTTCCTCAGGATGGGGAAGCCACTGGGAGGTCCTTCTATTCCTCCTCTGTCACCTGTCAGGAGTGACCTCAGCTCTCTGGGTCCAAAAAGCCCTCTCAGCCCCACAAAGAAGGAGGCCCGAGATGATGGGCATACTGGGGAAGAGGCAGAGTTTCATCCCTCTGGGTCTGTTTCCTGCCCCTGTCTTTTCTTCCTTCAGAAAAATGGAACAAGTTTTTCTCACTTGACACATTTCAACTTTTTTTTATAGAAGATACAATAAAAACCAGGGGGAAACTGGCACAGAGGGAGGTGTGGTGTGGGCCTGCCTGAGACATGGGCTGAAAGAGGTACAGCACACACGTGTCCACGTACACACAAACAAGCATGAACACACAGGGACATGCACGCACCTCTCTGTACCCCCCGAGATGCAGAGATGCAGTGACAGAGAGACAGAAAAAGCCAGAAATGCAAGGAAGGAGATGGAAGAAGGACACCCAGAGATGCCATCTGTTCCTCCCCCTGGCATTGGGGGAAGGGAGCTGGTGAGGACCTGGTCCCCTCCGGGTCTCCGAGAGGGAAAGGGGAATGGTGGGCACCTCAGCCAGACATGGAAGACCTCCATTTTTGCTGCCCACCCCCACCGAAGGAGCTGGGTTCTGAGGTTCCCATGGAGATATACTCCCATCCCAAGGGAGGCCACAGTCTGGGCACCTAAAATGGCTGCCTCAGAGGGCTGGCGGCCATTTTGTTCAGGCTCAGGTCCTGGGGGTGAGGGGGGCTATAGAAAGGGAGGGACAGAATGGGTCATTCCTGAGCAGTCTAGGGGAATTTTGCTCAGGAGACAGGATGGATGTTCGATAAAACCTCTCTGCCTCCACCAAAATAAATGTGGATACCCCCTGCTCCACCGAAATAAATGTGTACATACACAAATTTGTAAATGCTCCACTCTGACTCCCAGGACATCTAGCCAGCCACACTCTTCCCCAAATAAGATTGGTGGGGGCAAGGGCTGGAGAAGGGGACTTGATTTTCCCCCAGAGCACCTAACTGTGGGGAGCAGGTGGGTTAGAAGCCAGGTGTCCATCCCTTCCTGACAGCCATGTAAATCCATCACCTGGGCCCCCCCCCGGGGGGGGGGCTGAGGGGAGCAGGTAGGTGAGGAATAGGCGCAAGAGCACGGGAAGGGAGGGGATGACCTGTTCTTCCCATTCCCCAGCTGGGATTTGAGGGGAAGGGGAGGAATTTGGAGATTCTCTGGGTGCCTGGGCTCCTGGTATTGGCCGTGCTTTGAGTGGCGGGAGGGGAGGGGGCAGGCTGGCACTGCCCAGACGGCGCCTCTTCCGTCAGCTCAAGAGGCTCCCAGCTCCATCCAAAAGCACCACAGCACCTGCCACCTCCTTCCCTCGCCCCCTGCCCCACCTCAAGTCCAAAAGGATGTTGTGGGAGGGAGGCCTGCCTCTTCTCCCTGGCTCTGGGGTGGGCACCTGTCCCACTGCCCCTTCCCCCGCCCACCGCAGTGTGCTGGGGAGCGGCGGGCGCGCCAGATGGCGTGGCTGAGAATGCGGCGACGTTGCCGGGAGGTGAGGGCTGGCACGGGTGATATGCGGCTGCGAGCCCTGTGGTGCCATGGGGGAGGGGGAGGGCCAGCGAGGTGTAGCCCCCTCCTCCCCTCCTCCATGCTGACCTCCTGTCCTGACCTCCAGTTCACTACCAAGATTCTCCTCCACTTCCTTTCTCTGGGCTCTCTCTCTGGGCAGAGACCCCACCCAAAGGTGGGTGGGCACATGGCCACAGGGCTAAGAGCCCTGGGTCACACCCCTGCTGTGTCCTTGTCCCCCCACCCCCAACCCCTGCCTGGTGACAAAAGGTGGATGGAGACCAGCTAGTCCTCTAGCAAAGCCAGCCCCCTCAGAATTGTTCCTTTGATCCAACAGTGAGTGACCTTTGCCCTATAACCTTTGACTTCTGGCCTTCTGGCCTTTTTCTGATGAGAGCTCCTTTCTGGATGGACACTGGTTCCCAGTGTCCCGTTGGTCAAACTCAGCCTCATTCCTCACCAAGGTGCTCCCAGGACACCTCCTGGGATCCTTGCGTCAAGGAAGGCCAGCTTCAGTAGTTACCCTCCTCTGTGAGGGGAGATCCCTTTGCCCATCTGTCTCCCTGACTTGACTGTGGTGGCTACTTCGGTTTCTTTTTAGGAGGATGCTTTATGCGGGTTTTATTGAGTTGGCGCTCAATAAATGCTGGTTGCATTGATGCCCAGCAGGTTGGAGGGTGCTGGACACTGGAGCCGTTCTCTGGAGAGTCCCCCAAAGAGGGAAGGCCCAGGGTCTCCTGCCAAGCCCAGATTCCCCAGAGCCTCCTGACTTCTGCAGAAAATCCATTTCTTGGGGCCTGGGGAGGTGTTCACAGCTTTCCCCCAAAGTGGGCCCTCAGAGAAGGGGCCTGGGGTGAGAGGCATCAGGCTCCGGTTCTGAGGCCACATGAGGGCCCAGAGGGCAGCCCCATACCCGTGTGGGCCCTGCGCAGCCATAGACCCCCTTGTCCAGCCCCCATACCTCTCAGCAGGCTCAGAACCCCTTTCCTTCCATCCCCTCCTCCCAGCTCCTAACCTGTATGGGGCAAATGCATCTTCCTGAGGTGAGGGGAGATGAGGTCTGGGGATATGAGCCCGCTCCCCCTGCCTTTTCATCTGTGCTGATGCTACACCCCAAAGTCACCCCCTAATCTCTCAGAACCTGCCTGTCTAATGGACCCAGCCCAGATCCTCCCCCTCTGGGAAGTCCTATCTGAAAGGCAATTCTGAACATAGTACTGTAGTATTCCCCTCCTCAGGCACTGTCAATGGCTCCCTATCACCCCTAAAATCAGCTCATCCTCCTTTGGGACCCAGGATCTGGCACCTGCACAACTCTCTGGACACACGTCCCTGCCTTTATCTCTTCCTCTCAGCAACTCCAAAAGGCTTCCGTTCTTACAGGCCTCATGCCTCCAAGCCTTTGCTCAGCATGGAGTGCCCTCTGTCCTTCCTCATCCTTCAGACCCAAGCACCACCTCCCCCAGCAAGCCTCCCTGGGTCAGATACCCCTCCCCAGGATCCCATAACACCTCTGCACACCTCTGCCAAGGCACAAGCCATGACCTTTGTCTTTCCCACAGAATATCCTCAGTAAATGTTTGCGGCACCAAAGCTGTCCCGCCACTGTTGGAGGAGATGCCAGTCTACTCCAGAAGCAGAAAGCTGCAACCAGGGCTGGCACCCATCCACAGGAAGTCTCCCTCGAAACCCTCCCTCTTTTCTCCTCAGCTCCCCCGCCCCCATCCCAGCACTAACAGGGAGCGTCAGCCTTCCCCTCTGTAAAATGGGCATGATCTTTAAAATAAGGCGCTCGCCAGAGCTGGAATAAGCTTCAAATGAGCTAACAGATTTGGAAGTACTGCCTCAGCCCCAAGTCCTGTCCAGATATGCTGGTTCATCATCCTCAAGACCCTGATCAACTTTATTAAAAAACAAAACACTTTGTTCTGCCTTCTCTTGTCAGTTTTCAAAGCGGCAGTCTCTGTACTTCCAGCCCCTGCCGCTCTCGCCCCCACCCTCCCTCCACCCCCAGGGGCTGCACTGCAGTGCAGAGGCAAAGGGAACTCCAGGTGGCCAAAAGAGCATCTAGCTTAGCAACATCTTGACCTTGGTCAAATGGTCTTTTGACCTTGGTCAAGAACTCTCTGCTTCCTCATCTGTAAAATGGGAATAGTGCCATCTGTCACTTGATGGGAGGACCAAAAGGACAGACAGCTATGAAGATCACTCCGGGCTGGTGAAGTGATTGGTGGAGGGTGGGTGGGCACCTGGCAGGGCCCTGAGATGGGGAAATGGGGGTCCTGGGCTCTCTCTCATCCTGGCTCTGTTGCTAACTTCCCTGCAACCTGGGCACCTGGGCATTTCCTAGCTTCCTCCCCTGGAAATCAGAGCCAGGGGTCTGGCTGGGGATTTCAGGTCTGGGGACCTGACCACTCCAGTTCTTGGATGCTTCCTTTGAGCCTGTTGGTGCAGGGGGCACGGGGCCGTGAGTGGGCACAGCTGACTCACAACCCCAGCAGGGCCGGTGTTCACAGGAGGACAGGCCGTAAGGGCCAAGGGAGGTGAGGGCAGGGCCAGAGCAGGAGATCACCAATTTAATCACAAGTCTCTTGGCTTAGCCCTTGGGAGAGTGTGGAGACCAGTGTGAATCAGATATAGTCCATTGTTTCCCCACCAGAGGGGCCACAGTGAGCATGGAAAGAACTGTCTGGAATGAAGTTGGGGGCCAGGGTAGGAGCCTCACAGATCCATTATTTTTATAAGATCTATTATTTTTATTTTTTATTTAATTTTTTAATTTCTCTCCACCCCCTTGTTGTTTTTCATCTGCTGAGTCTGTTTGTCTTCCTTGATTCTTTCGGAGGCACTGGGAGCCGAACCCCGGACCTTTGATGTGGGAGGGAGGTGCCTAATCACTTGAGCCACCTCTGCTCCCTGCTTTGTTGTGTTCCTCATTCTGTTTTTCCTCCCCATACCTCTTGTTGCATCATCTTGTGTCAGCTCGCTGTCTTCTTTAAGAGGCACTGGGATCCGAACCAGCAACCTCCCATGTGGTAGGCAGGAGCCCAGTCACCTGAGGCACATCCATTTCCCCCATTTCACATATGGGAAAACTGGAGTTCAGATAGGGGAAGCAACTTGTCTGGTGTCACACAATAAGTGAGTGGCAGAGCTGAGACTAGAAACCAGGACCCCTTGATTCCTGCCTTGGCACCCTCCTGTCCCTGTGGACCTCAGAACTCTGCAATAAATGACAGTGGTGAGCATTATCTGTGGCAGGCACTGGGCTTTGCGTGCATCATTTAAGCTTTGCCATGACCTTGAAGGCAGGGATTACTATTACCCCCTTTAACAACAACAGAAGTTGAGGTTGAGCCACCAAGGTCACACGGCTAGTAAATGGCAGAGCCTGGATATGAGCTGAGCTCTGACTCCCCAGTCCCTGCTCTTATTCACTATTACAAACTGTGTCCTTCTCTCCTAACCCCCCATGATCTCCACCCCAGCCCTGATATCACAGTGGGACCAGCAGACCCCATGATGGAGAGGAAGAGGAGGGTGCTCTGGGAAGGACTGGTGCCCAGGGTTTGCCCTCTGTTCAGACAAGTCATGGGTCCCTGCACCTGCAGTTCTATTCATGGGCGGGGGTGGCGACCCCCCCTCTACACTGGGAGGACTGTTACATTAAACGGGTTTCTCTACTCGGCATGGCCCTTCCCTCAAGCTCCTTCAGGAGGCATTCTCCTGGCCCTTGCCATCTCAGTGAGACGTTTCCTCCACCAGGAAGCCCTACCTGACGTCCCCTGTGGGAAATGCCAACTACGCCCTCTGGTCCTTGGCACCACGTTAAGCACTGGGGGACGGAGGGAGCAGCTCGAGCCCCAGCTTTACTCGCTCACTAGCAGGCGCGCCACTCCAATCCGGTTTCTGCCTGTAAAATGGGAATATGGAGCCCGACCGCACAGACTCTTTGTGAGCACTAGAAGCGGAGTCCTGGGAGGAAGCACCTGGCGCTGGGTAGACGCTCGCCACTCGCTCCTTCTCCTCCTCGTTCTTCTTGCTTTCCCCGGGTTCTCGCCTCCCCGCCCTCGCCCCTCGCCTGGCTCCACGCCCGGCGCGCCCCAGCCGCCTAATCCCGGCTGCAGCAGCCCCGACTTCCCGCCCGCCGGGCTCCCTCGGCACGTGCTCCGCGCCCCCTGCCCGGCAGCCTCCGAGCGCGCCCTCCCGCCCCTTCCCGCCCCGAGCTGGGCTCGGGGGCCCGGGTCGCCTTCTTGAAAGGGGTCCGGCAGGCGGCTGGCGCGGGGACGGGCGGCGGGGAAACGGGCGGGCGAGCGGCGGCGGGCGGAGGACGCTGCGCCTTTAAGGTGCCACCGCCGCGTGGCGGGGAAACAGCTTGTGCCAGCCCCATTCCGCTCGGCTCCGCTCGCAACCAGAAACACAATGCATAACAATCAGGCGCGCGCCTGGAGCCGGGCCACGCGGCGGGGGCGGGGCGGGGCCGCGGGCCGGGCTGGGCGGGGGGCGCCCGGGTCGCGACCCCCGACCTGCGCCCGGTGGGCGGGCGAGCCCAGGCCTGGCCGCCCCCGACGCGGCCGCTCCACGCCCCAGCGAGGCGCCCCTGGGCCCCGGCGCCCCCGGCGCCCCCGCTCGCCTCCCCCTCCCTGCCGCCGCCGCGCTCCCTTACAAAGTTCATTCCCACTAACTCTTTTCCAGGCCACTTCCCCCTCACATCTGACAATCCGGGGCCCCTCATTCTCCCAGTAATCACTCCACTGCACTAATTGCACATGCAAATATGCAAATGCGTATTAATTAATTACTATACTAATTAGTTCTGTGGTATTTGCGAGTAATAAATCATTGGATGGGAGCGAGGAAGCTGGAGACCTGGCCCATTTTCATTCTGCATAAAATTTTAATGGTCTCTCTGGCTGATCCGGGACGGCAGCGCGCGGAGAGGCTCTTAAAGGGCCAGTGGCGGCGGGAGGGGGCAGGGGCGGGTAGCACCGGGTGACCGCCACCCGGGGTCGGGGCCCTGGGCGGGCTCGGAGCTGCGGCCCCGGCCCCTACAGGGGCCGTCTCCAGCGTGGGGTTGGCTTTTTCTCTCTGGGGCTGAGCGTCCTCCTGGGTAGCTTCTAAGGAGGGAATCTGCGCGGGAAGGTGGGGGCTGAGCTCAGTTTCTTTAAGAAAGAAAAGAGGCTAAGGAGGGGATAGACCAGTGCCAAGGCCTCTGGGGTGCCAGGAAGCATGAGAGACCTCAATGGAGACTCCCACTACCGTGCTACTGAGTGAGCCCAGGCATGGGACAGGCCAGGGTAGCTCTCACCCTCACGCCTGCCTGACCTCAGGGGAGAAAGCTACTAGGATGCCCTCAGTGCCCCAGGGTCCTCTCTTGTCTCTGAGGTGGGCCACCAAGGCTGGGGTTGTCTCCAGCTTTCCCTTCCCATACAACCAAACCGCTGCCCCACCCCCGTGGGCACCAGCTGGCACCCTAGCAGAACAGTACTGGGCTTCAGTGGGCCCTGGGGGACCTGCTTTATTTCCAGGAGGTGGGCAGGACCCAGGCATGGGGAGGGGGCTGGCGGCTTTGTAGGGCCATTGACTGGGGCAGGCAGAGGGAGCGGGTTGTGCCTAAGCCAGGGTCTAGGGCAGGACAGAGGTGGGCACACTGATGTGGTGGGACTGTGTCCTGAACTGGGACCTCCGATGCGAGGGTCTCCAGTCTGGTTCTGCTCACCCTCCAGCTTTCCACCATCAACAAGCCCCCACCTCAGATACAAATAGACCTGATCTGCAACACACTTTGTAGGGAGTCTAGGTGGGCGAAAGCCAAAAGACGGTCAGTGATCTCGTGGATGCTAATAATAATACCAGAACCAACAAGACTTTGAATTAGGGCTGATGCTTTTTTAGCTGTGGAACTGTTCTGAGAGCTCGAGTTGCCTCCCAACCACGCAGTGACATCGATTTGATTACACTTCCCATTTTATCATTGGATGGAGGAACAGGGCCACAGGAAGGTTAAGTGGCCCACCCGAGGTCAGCCAGCTGTAAGTAGCGGAGTGGGATTTGAACCCAAATAGTCCAGCTCTGGCATCTGTGCTCTTTCCACCACACCACCCCGCCTCTTCTTCACCACCATGTCCTCAGCCCCTGCTCTGAACCAGGCGCTGTGCTAAAAACCTTCACATGCAGTATTGCATTCAACAACCAGGACAGAGGTTCTGGGAGGAGCCCCACTTTAGAGATGGGGAACCCAAGGCTTAGAGAGGTTGACTAAGTTGCTCTGGGCACCTAGGGAGGATGTGTAGCAAGGTCAGGCTTGCACTAGGCCTGTGTGACAGCAGGTCCTCCAAGCTTCCCCAGGCCTCCCCATCCCACTGTGGGAGAGCAGGGGCGGTGGTGGGTTATGGCAGCCAAGGAGAAGTGGAAAGGATTTCAGTTAGACTGTAGGAGAACTTGCTTCTTGAGAGCTGCCAGGCCCCAGGAGCTGGGGCAGTGTGGAGGCTTTTCCTTCCTTCTTCAAAAGCGGGCTGGGAAGGTCTGCTGGAGTGGGGAAGGACCAGAACAGCCCAGACTAGGAAAGCCCAGTCAGAACCACATGACTTAAGCGTCTTGGCTGGATGTTTTTCTTTATTTTGTCCTCTGCACTCCTAACCGCTCTCCCCACCCCCGTTTTCCTTGGAAATTTCCTGGACACCCCCACTCCAAAATTTCCTACTTGGGGGCACCTAGAAGATCCAGTCTCTGCTCTTTCCAGCAGGGGATGAGAAAGTAATTCTATCACTTTGTAAGCACTTGCTATGTGTCACACACTTTATATGCATCAACTTACTTTATTTTCACAGCAATCCTATTATTAGACCCATTTTATAAATGGAGATACTGAGGAAGGAGAGATAGGTCAAGTGGCTTGCCCAGGGTCAGACAGCTAGTAAGTGGTGGATTTGAACTCTGGCAGCCTAACTCTTGAGCTAGTGTGCTTTACCATCCTGCTCCCCTGCTCCACTTTTCCTACAGAGTTCCTTGTGGCTATAGGGGCATGGGTGAATTGGCCCCTTGCCCAGCAGAGTCAGGGAAGACAGTAGAAGTAGGCCTTTCACTCTAGGTGCCTTAGAAACTTGCAGGTGCAGGGAGAAAGAACCTGCCTCACCCTTGCCATTCACAGAGCCCCCACCCCCGTGTGAATGTCCATGTTGCCTCTTATTTGCTAGCACAAGTTGAGTAAAGTGAATATTCAGGAGGCCCAAATCCCTCCTCTCATTATCTCAAGGATTGGGTGTGTGGGGGCATCTCCCGGGAGCAGAATGCTATCCCAGCATCCCTTGCCCACTCCCAGCCCACCCTTGAGAGAACAGCAGGGCCTGGGAGTCGGTTAGCATCTGTCAGGGGGACCACCCTGATATGGGGAGTTGAGATTCCAGAGCTCTCAGGGATGAGCCCTGGCTCTGACCAGGGTCCCCTTACCTCCTCATTGCTAGGGGACCTTCTCTAGGAAATCTGGATACCCTCAGCTCCCCTGGACTAGGGAAACCTTTCAGACCCACCTTCTGGACCTGGGAGACTTGGGGCAGGGTTTGAAGTCTACTGGGAGGAATGGCCATCGCACCGCAGCCCAGGAGAAAAGAAAATCTATCCTCTTGCCAGCATGTAGGAGGTTCACTGAAGATCAGACTAGCTGAGATCTTCAGGGTTCCCCCCTCCACACACACACCCAGTTACTGGGAGAAGGTGGGCAAAGTGTGTGTGTGTGTGGGGGGCGTGATGGGGGAAGGAGGCAGGAGGGCCAGGCTGGTGGCTCTGAGCTTTTCCATGCAGCCCCCGGGGCCGGGTGCCTGGGCGGGAGGAGGGGGCAGAGCAGCTGCTGGCGATTTATTAAGCAGTCACGGAAAAATTGGTTTATAAATTAACAGCTGTTTTAACTTTAGGGCCTCTTCTTCAGGGAATGGAAGCAGCCGACTGGACCGGGATTGGAGTGTGTGAGGCTGGTGGAGGGGGTGGGAGGCAGCGAGCTCCGGCAGCTGGCATTCTTCGGGGGCAGTCTCAGCTGGCACCTCGGGGGGCACCAGGCAGTGGTCAGAGCAGGGGGTCTCCAGGTGCTCTGGGCTGAGGCTACCCTCGCTGTGGGCTGCCTGCTTGCTCTCCCTTCTCAACAATTTCCACCTGGGGGCGCCAGAGGGCACAGATACTGCTGTACGCGTACCTGCCACCAGAGGGCAGCTTCGGCACATTGATTTCTGCTTCCTGGAGATCGGTCCCAACTGGGCTGGGCAAGAGAGAAGCCCGGCCCACTGCATGCAATCGATCTTCCATTCGTCCATCCTGAACGTATTAAAGGAAGTGGAAGAGAATGAGGGCTCTGGGTAAAAGCTGCTTAACCTCTCTGAGCCTCAATTGTCTCATCTGTAGAATGGAATGACACTAATGAGGATTAAATGAGATAATGCATATAAGATGCTTAGCCCAGTGTCCAGCACAGAGTAAATGCCCCATGTATGTCACCCGTTTTCAGTTTCTATGACTTACGTATTCATCTATTCATTCATTCCTCAGCGAGTAGCACCTGCTATCTTCTGGGCACTCTGGCAGGCACTGGACAATGATGCAAAGATAGATGGTGGGAAGTACACATCTCAAAACAGTGTGCTAGTAGTTATAATGCACTAATAGACTGAATGAGGGGTGGGGGGGATCCACTTGGATGGGACAAAACGAAACTTTGGGGGAGGGGGTAATACCAGTTCTATATTGAGATGGTGGTGGTGGTCACACATTGTATAAAATTTGTCAAAAACCCTTTGAAATGTAAATTTAAAATCGGTGCATTTTATTGTATGTAAATTATAACTCAATAATTTTTTTTAAAAGCACCCGCTGTGAAATTATTGAATGGGCAAAGGGATGGATGATAGATCAATGAATGAATGGTGTGAATATGTGTCTCAGACGACTGCCCGTTTATCTTGGTGCCACACTGCCCCAGCTGATTGTGCCTTTGCCCCTCCCCTCTCCAGGTCCACCCGGTTTGCCCAGAGGCGGGCCTTGGAACTGCATCCCCCGCAGCGGCAGAGAAACGTGTGCCCAGCCAGCGCTCTCCGGCTCCTCTAAGGCTGCTTCCCGGAGCTTCCTGGGGCCTCCCTTCCAGCTGCCACGTGCCAGCTCGGTCCGTTCCGGCTCGGCTCCGTGGTGCCAAGGTCACGAGTGTGATGCCCAACTCCAGACCCGCAGTGCCAGCCGCGCGGCCGTCCAAACCCTGGCCGATTGCATCACCTGCTGGTCATTCTCGGAACCACACCCTAGCACTCCACGGAAGCCGAAACCTTAGGTGGAGCTCAGTAGCTGGGTGTTTTTTTTTGTTTGTTTGTTTTTTACCGGGAGGTCCCGGGGATCGAACCCGTGTCCCTCCATATGGGAGACGGACGCCCAACCAGTTGAGCCACATCCGACCCCCAGTAGCTGGGTGTTTTTAAGTTACCTTTTTATTTATTTATTTTCTTTGAAAGTTATTTTTTTTTTTAATTTTTCTTTTTTAAGGATTTATTTATTTATTTACTGTTATCCATTTTTACACCCCTTCCCCCCCCCCGTTTTTGCTGTTTCTGTGTCCATTCGCTGGGCAACTCTGTGTCCATTTTCTTCCCTAAAAATATGGAACGCTTCACGAATTTGCGTGTCATCCTTGCGCAGGGGCCATGCTAATCTTCTCTGTATCGTTCCAATTTTAGTATATGTGCTGCCGAAGCGAGCACTGAAAGTTACCTTTTTAAACCCTCACAGCTACCATGTGAGTTGTGCTTTGAAACATGAGGAAACTGAGGCACGAAAAAGATAAGACATTTCTCCAAGGTCACCCAGTAAGTTGCAGACCTAAGTTTCCTACCCAGGTCTGTTGAACTCCCAGTCTCTGTTCTGTCCATATAATGTGACTATATTTTGCTTTGGGGGAGGGAGGAAATGTTTGGGATTGTCCCCTCGCCGCACCTCCCAGAAAAGGTGCAAAGGCTTCACACCATCCTCCCAAATTCATCTCCCAGGGAAGGTAAATGTGGTGCGTCCAGTATGCTCGGTGCTGTGGCAGATACTGGGCCGATGATGGGAAGATGGCAAGATGGACAGGTCCCAAAATAGTGCGCTCAGAGCCATGATACATTAATAGACACCCTCCGCGGAACTTTTCTTTTGGTCGGTCCTACAATAAACCAAGCAGAAAGACCAGTTCAGTCACAGTTAAGTCAAACGAGGTCTAGAATTTGTTCCTTGGACCCAACCGCCTGTGCTTTTAACTCAAGAATAATAACTGAGTGGCATATTATTTTTACATCTCATTTGCATATGATTAATTCTAAGCCAAAGCGAGTGGAGGTCGCCCTGGCCCCTTGCTTCTCAGCCCCAGGACTGTACCTGGCCCTGACCACCTCCCCCAGCCTGGGTCAGCTCCCCCATCCTCACAGCCCCTCCCCACTCCTGGCCCCTGCGTACCCTTCCCCCAGCTCCCAGAAGTCTCCTTCCCTTCCTCCTCTGTCGCCCACACAGCCCCCGCCACCTGAAAAACTTTTCCCCAAGTTCTTGAGAAGTCGCGTAGGATCCAGGAGAGAAAAATCAAAGTAATAAAACCTCATTTAATTCCTAACGGAGGGCAGAGCTGTGAGCCGCAATTATCTTAATGCCGAGCTATTTTTACTCTCTCTCCATCTCTGTCTCCTGCCTCTCTCTGTCGTGAGGCTTTCGCTTTCTCCCTCTGCCTCCCTTTGTCTCTCTATCTCTCACACGTGTTTTCCCTGCCTCTTTCTTTTCACTTTTTCCTACCCCTCCCCCCCCCCTTTCTCTCTCTCACCTGCTGAGCCTGTGCCCTGGGGTGGGCCTGGGCGCAGGCTCGCAGACGGGGGTGGAGACTCTCCACTCCTGAAGGTCCCGGCTTCAGGACTGGCCTAGAGGGAGGAGTCTCTGCTCTCATCTCCCTTCCCAATGGCCCCTACCTAGGAGCAGGGGGATTTTTTTCTAATTCAGGGTCTCCAGAGCTCTGATACCTTTGGCAGATCCTCCCGTAAACACGTCCTCCCTGGTCAGATGAGGACCCGGAGACTTCTCAGCTCTGAGGGGCTTTAAGGGGCAACTGGTGGTGGAGCCTCCCCATCCCTTCCTCTTATCACCCACCGAGCTGAGCTGTCTTCCTCCCCCTTCATCCCACGGCCAGGATCCTTCCCATGCCCCCAGCCCTGGAGGCCCCAGGTTCCTTGCCCTCACCTTTGCCCAGTAGCTGCTTGTACCCTTTTTGTGCCCCTTCTCACCTTTGGGGCCTCCTTATTTACCCTCCCAAGGCCCTGCCAAATGGTCTTTGCCACTCCTCAGCACACCCCACCTAGAAGAAGGGTTCTGGGCCAAGCCAGCAGCTGCCAGAGATGCCTACTGCCCAGGGCCAGCAACCTGGCATCCGGCTGTTTCCCAATAAGCATATAAGTCAACAAACACAGTGGGACTTGGGCCAGGCTCGGGCATGGGGTGTGTGGAGCTGAGTGGCCAGGACTGCCCTCTCTCATGACCACAGCTCTGCCCTCCTGCCACCCTCTCCTTCACCCCCAAAGTAGGCTGAACGCTGCGCCCCTGACCTCATTTCCAGAAGACTCCTCCGGCCTCTTGCTCCCTCCTCACTCTGCCAAGGACCCAGCTGGGGCTGGGAGTGGAAAAGTTGCTGAAGGAGTTGGGGGGCGGGGAGGGATCCTGGCTGTTCCAGTCCTCAGCGTGACCAGGAGAGAAGACAGCCAACACAAACAGCCCGGAAGGCACACGTAGGGACCACAGCGACACATGCGCCCTCTCAGGGCTACAGAGAGGCATTCAGACCACCACGCGCAGGGCCCCACAGACGCAAACGCCAGGCCTGCAAAGACACCCAGGGCCCAGACCCTCCAGCCAACTCCTCTGCAGAGAGACTCCCACCTCAGACGTGAGCACACGCCTCTCTCCTCCAGCTCCATTCCTGAACACACCGAACGCACACACATGAGGGCAAGTGTCTTGGTGCAGGCAGCCCCCAACACACTCAGTTCTGTCCCTCTGGCTGGCTCTATATCCTCTCTGTTAGGGCTGAGGAGAAAAGGCGGGAGGCACGTGAACCCAGGGCACTTCACGGCAGGGATACACCCCACACACACACACATACATACAAACACAGGTGTGCACATGCACGCACAACTTCATACCCCTTCTGCTGCACAGGCTTGCACTGTGAGTAAGTACCCCCACCCCCTGCAAGCTGGCACATGCCTGCCCATCACCTTGACAGCCTCTGACATCCTCCCCCATACCCACACCCTCCCCCACACACGTGTAGTCTTCCTACACCCTGCCACTCACTCCTGCATCCTTGACACTCTGACACACTTACTCACATAGACTTGCACACACTCACACCACTCTGACCCCCCCCCCATTCCTTAGCTATAGGCAACACAGGACCCTGGCACCGGCTCACACACACTCCCTGCCATGGTGACTGACACGTGTGCTCCCACACACAACCAGCTCCTTCACACTCACAGGCTTTCTAGGACACCCCCATTCACCGTGTGACATGCTGGTACTCTCCACCACCTCAGGCCTCCCTGTGAAAGTGCCCAGGCCACGAAGGGGTTAAAGCTAGAGTCCATCTCCCCATTATCCTCCCTGCTGGACTCCATCAATAATGCAACTTCAGGTTCTGGGGAGAAGGCAGGGGGCCCACAGCCTGCTCCCCCAGCCCTCGCTCACGCTTCCCACCCTCCTCCCAGCCCCAGGGAGAATACAGGTCTCGGTGCTCATTGGCCTCTATCCCCTAAGCCCTCCCACCGAGCGCCCAGGGCCAGTCCCAGGCCGAGGGGATGGGCTGGGGACCCCAAGGCTGGGGCGACAGGGGTGAGACCAGGAGAGACGCAGAGAGACACAGGGAGGGAGAGAGAGGGACATAGAGTCAGAGAGGAGACACACAGAGACACTCCAAGAAAGAAGGGAAGGAGGGGAGACAGACAGAGACACGAAGAAAGAGACAGAGGCAGAGAGCTAGTGAGAGACGGGGAAAGACGAGGCGGAGGTCCGAGCGGACCCAGGCACAGACCAGGGCAGGGGAGCGCGGCGGGAGCGGCGGCGGGAGATTCCCGAGAGCCAAGGGGCGCACCGAGCCCGGCCCAGCAAGGCGAGCCCAAGCGAGCCGACCCGCCTCTCCGCTCCCTCGCCCTCCCCTCGCCGAGCGCGGTATTTTTATCTGTGCGTGAACAGCCCTCCTCCTCCTCGCCGCACGCAGCCCGCTGCCAGCGCGGGGCTTGGAGCAGCGGGGCGAGCCAAGCCGGGAACGAAGCCCGGGACCCCGAGCCGCGCGCGCCCACCGACCACCCCGCCCGCCATGGACCCCAAGGACCGCAAGAAGATCCAGTTCTCCGTGCCCGCGCCCCCCAGCCAGCTCGACCCCCGCCAGGTGGAGATGGTAAGGGGGGCCGCGCCCCATCCGCGGCAGCGCCCCCCGCCCCACCCCCGCCCCGGGTTCTTCTGCGCTCCCGGGGCGCTGCCGGGATCACGCTGGCCGGGCGAGGGTGCGAGGCAGCATGTGAAGTTCGCTGGAGACTCGCACAACTTTTTCCCGGGGCCTCGGTCCTGCGCCCCGGGCAGAATAATTCTGGGCAGCGAGCATCGGGGGCCGGGCGGTTTCGGGCCGCCCAGGGGGCGGGGACTGTCCGGTAGACCCCGCACAGGGCTCTCCTTCCCTAGGCTCCCACCTACCGCGACCACGCCACCCTGGTCCCAGCCCCAGCGCGCGGTCAGGTGTGAGAGACATCGTCCACTGAACCCATCCCACACCTTGGCTGCCCACTGCCCTGCGCCTGTCTAGTCCCACCCCGAACGCCTGGGCTAGGGGGTCCCAGAGCCTTGTTCTGACTCTTCTGCTGTCAGGTGCTGAAGCCCTAATCCCAGGGCGGGGGAAGGGGTGACCTCTTCCCACAGACTGCTGAGTCTTCTGGAAAACCTTTCCGGAGGGTGGGGGGTCCAAGGCCAAGGGTCAGTGGGTGGGTGGGGAGAAGAGGGCTCCGCACCGCACCCCCCCCCCCAATCTTAGCTGAGGGTCACTTGTTGCTGAGATGCAGCTGGCTCCCAGCAAAGCCGGGAGAGTGGGGCCAAGTCATTTTGGGGGGAGGTGGGGGGCTATGGAGGGAGGGTTCGGCTTAAGAAGCTTTTAGTCTAGAGGGCAGATTTGGGAGCTTAGCAGGGGGAGGTGGCAGTTTCGGCTTAACTCACCTGGTTCTGGTTCTCTTTGTGAATTTCCCTGGAGGTCAGAGGGGACCTAATTAACTTAAATCAGTTGGTCTGATTGCTAAGCTGGGGGATGGGGGGAGTTGTTTGAGTGCTCAGTGCCCCCCCCCCAACTGTTCGGCCTGGCTTATGAACCAAGGAGGGCAACTTTTCATTTTTTTAGAGGTGTGGGCACAGAGTTCTATAGCCTGGGAGAGACTGTCTAGAGGGGCGCAGACCCAGGCCCCTTAGAGACCTCCCATCAGGACCCTATGGGTCTGGGGCTCAAGCCCACCTCTGGCCTCCTTGTACAGCTGTATCTGTTTTCTTTGGAGCCCTTGAACTGACCTTAGGTGGGCAGGGTCATGCGCCCAGGGGGCATCTTCCGCAAAGGACCCATTCCTGCTAGCTGGAGCCAGAGCCAGCTTTGGCCCCCAGGTCTTATGTCTTCAGAAACTGGGTAGAGGAAGGCCACAGTGGGAGAAGATGTCAAGGAGTGGCCTGTGGTGGAGTAGCCATGGAGTGGGATGGGCATGAGCTGGGAGTCACTGACTAGGGTTTTTTCCACCCTTTCTCTGGAGATGTGTGCTTGGTGTGCTGTGTGGCCTTGAGTACATTGCCGGACCTCTCTGAGCCTCGGTTTCCACCTCTGTAAAACAAGGGGGTTCGGTGAGCTAGATAGTTCCTTTCAGCTCTGACAATCTTTGATTCAAAGGCTTCCTGGGGACTCCAAAGCACTGGTAGTCTCCTGCGGGGTGGGGAGGGGGGCAGCAGGTATCTGTGCTGCCCACCCTCCCACCCCCTCTTCCTCCATTTCCTTAGATCAGGCGCCGGAGACCGACCCCTGCCATGCTGTTCCGACTCTCAGAGCACTCCTCACCAGGTGGGCCCCATCCCTGCCCCCCATCCCCAGGCTCCCCAGCCCTAACTGATGCCTTCCTGGGGGCCCTGCCAAAGTCTCATAAGCAGGAGACTGGGGAGGGGGAAGATCTGGGAGTCTTACTGAGCTGGGTTCCTTTGTTGACCAGGCCCCTCCCAACACCAGGAAGGAAAGGGCACCCTCTCTCTTTCCCAGAGATTGAGCCTTTGAGGAAAGTAACTGGGATTCTCTCTCTCTCTCTCTGCCCCTGTCTTGTTCCTCCTTGGCTTCACTGTTCACCTTCTCAGAGGAGGAGGCCTCCCCCCACCAGGTGAGTTTCCCAGGACGGCAGGAAGGAGGGATGCCTGAGCCCTTTGGGGCAAAGTAGACAGGATTACCTCCCACCCAACACCAGGAGGGGTGCCACCCCAGAGGACACATTAGCATATCAATCAGCACCTCTTCTGAGAGTGCCTGGTGCCAGGATGCCACCTGCAGATTCTCTTCTGCCCTTTCTCTGCTCAGACCTGGGCGGGGCCTCGAGGACTTGGGGTCCTGCCCTGAGCCAGGCCACCCTTTATGAAAGCCCTCCCAAAGCAGCAGGAGGACCCAAAGGCCAGCAGCAGTCTGTTAGAGGTGCTGTGGGTGGGATGGAATGGAGGGAGGGTGAAGGGAAGGGGGCTCTGGGGAGCCCATTTAACCTGGCACTTCCCCTGGCAGAGAGCCTCAGGAGAGGGGCACCACCTCAAGTCGAAGAGACCCAACCCCTGTGCCTACACGCCCCCCTCGCTGAAAGGTACTACCCCTACCTGCCAGGCTGGTGGTCCCTTTAACTCTGGGAAGTTTTGGGTTGACACTGGGGGCGGGAGGTGAAATGCTGACCTTTTGTCAGTGGGGCCAGGGATTGTCCCGTACCCCTCCACCCCCTCCCACTGCTTGGAGATCAATTCTTTCTTAATTTGGCCTGGCAAAAAAAATGAGCCTGGAGGCCCAAAAGGGCAGCTGTGGGCCTTAAAATCAGACTGAAGGCTTCAGGGTTGAAAGAAAAGAGGTGGCCACTGGCCTAAAATAACAGGCAGGCACCCTGCAAGTGTGGGCTGGGCTCACTCTCCCACTCCCACTCCCACTCCCACTCCCACTCATCAGAGGGGCCCTCCTCGGGCCGCCCCACTGGTCTCCGCTGCACAGACCTGCACACAGAACGCTTCTCTTCCCTGTGTTTCCTTTCCATAGTGAAAGGCAAGTCAGTCCTTTAGCACATGGTCATTGAGCACCTCGGGTGTGCCAGGTCTCGTTGCCCTGAAGGGGTCAGTGAGAATCCAGAGGAGAGGAGGGTTCTTCAGCCTGGACCTGGAGGACAAGGCAGGGCAGAGGGTGTGCAAAGGGGAGGTGTAAAGCTACAGGGGTCTTTGATTCTAGAAGGACACTTGGATTCTAGAAGGTGAGCTGTTGGCGATACACCTGGAGGAGAAGGTGGGGCAAGTTGGGGTCTGTATATGTGTGTGTGGGTCTCTTCCTAGATAAGCCCTAGGAAGACTCCCCACCCCCACCTCAACTCCTACCCTAGGCTCTTCCTGCCCTGACAGCCCCTTCCTCCCATGGAGGGCAGGAGGCCAGAGGGGTGTGCTGACAGCTCCCTCGGGTGGGCTTAATGAGTTCCCAGCACTGGCCAAGGTCAACAGGTGTGCCTGCCAGCCCACCTGCCAGGGCTGGGAGCAGAAAGGAGCGAGGCTGGGAGAAGAGGAGAGAAGGCTGGGCCCTTCCTTTTCCCCCAGGACAGGAAAGTGAGGGGACAGAGCTGCAGTGAGGGCACATTGCTGCCTCCCCACTGCTGCCCCCCCACTGCCCCTCTGTACACTTAGGAGAGTCTAAGTAGGGGGGAGGGGAGGAGAGGGAAGAAGGGAAGTGGAAATGGGCAAGGAGAGGGGTGGGCAGCCTGGGGGCTGTGCTGGGGATTCCTGGAGCTCAATGAGGGAGACTTGGGGTGGGGTGTTCAGTGCCCCTGAGATGGAGACAGAGCAGACAGAGCCTGGAAGAGGTGAAGGAGACCCCTGAGAGCTGGGTGAGGCACGAGGCACACAGGAGGTGCACCGGGTGCCAGCACAGGCACTGCATACACGTATTGTCACTGCAGCTCACGAACTCACCTCCCCCGGCTGGGGAAGGGGGAGGCAGCCCGAGATGCCACCTCCTCCCCTTCCTTCCTCCCTCCCAGACTCCGGACCCCTCAGAAGACTCTCCTTCCCTGTTGGGGCTTCCTCTGTGCTCCTCTTCAGTCCTGGGAGGGCACTGACTTGTGGGCTCCACTCCCTTTCTGGGCAACGGAAAGGACCTGGCAGGGCAGGGTTGGGGCTTTGCAGGGGGAGGTGTCAGGGGCCTGCGGGGGCAAGAGGGGACAACACTGAGCCTCAGCGAGGGGAGGGCCTCCAAGGAGCTCTCACACTTGGCTCAAGGTGAAGCTTTGCCACAGCGTCCCCAAGGCCAGGGCAGGGCAATTTATTGCACTTTTATTGCCTGGGTAACTTGCCCAGAGCCAGCGGGAGGCACAGGGCTGGGAGCTGGGGGTGGGGCGGGGCAACCGGCACACACAATGCACCCTCTGTGCCTGTCCTGGAGCTGGCAGGAGATTCCGGCCTGAATCTACCCCTCGGGGCCTTCTGAGAGGAAGGGCCAGCAGTGGGAGCCTCAGCAACCCCACCCCCTAGAGCCTCCCTGTCTTGTCTGTGGGCTGTGAATTTAGTGTCCCAAATGCTCCTGGGCCCCTGGTGACTCTGCCCCAGCCCCTCCTTACAGTGTCCCCTGAGGAGCCCCTCATCTTGACCCCTTTCCCCCAGCCCCCCTACTCCTTTCCATCTTTTGAAAACCTCTCCAGCTGCCCACACTGTTCCCTTCCTAGGCCCCATCTGAGCAGGCCTTGAGAGGTGGGGGTTGCTGCTTTCTAGGTCACCGCAGAGGGAGCTGGGAGCTTGGGGATGTGGGTCAAGATTGTGGGGGCTGCATCTGAGCATGCCGCATACCCAGGCACAGGCTCTGCTGGCTGCAGTCTATGTCCTCCAGCCTCAGAATTGCTCCTACCCTTTGGAGCCTGGGACAGGGATGTATGCAATGGCATCAATGAGAGGGCAGTGCCAGGGGTGGGGTGGGACCAAGCTTCGTATGGAGGGGAGGCAGGATCAGGATGAGGCCTAAGCAAACTGGACACTCCCCCAGAAACTGAGTGGGGCAACTCCCCAGGTCATAGCCCATAGACTGTCTCCAGCACTGGTACTTGGCAAAGCCAGGAGCTCCCCAGCCAGGGAATGTTAAGCTGTGCCCGCCTGGTCTTGCCCTTTCTGGTGCCCTGTGGTGTGGGGGAGTTGCCAGCCTCCAGGAGGCCAGCATCTTGGGGCAGCTTAAGAGCCAACCATGAGCAAGAGTCTACCCCTTACTGCTTCTGCCTTGGTCAGCTCCCCCAGCGGGCTGACCTGCAGCATTTGGCTGGACCCCTCAGGGGGTTAACTCTGTTCCAGGCCCATGGGAAGTAGTCTAGGGGGTGGGCCACACCCCTCTTCAGCTGTGTGGGCTGCCTCTTGGGCCCGGCTAACCTCTGTCTTCCTGGGCCCCCTCTGTGCCAGCCGTGCAGCGCATTGCTGAGTCTCACCTGCAGTCTATCAGCAACCTGAGCGAGAACCAGGCCTCAGAGGAGGAGGATGAGCTGGGGGAGCTGCGGGAGCTGGGCTATCCAAGAGAGGAAGAGGAGGAGGAGGAGGAAGATGAGGAAGATGATGATGATGAGGAGGACAGCCAGGCTGAAGTCCTGAAGGGCAGCAGGGAGTCTGGTAAGCCGAAGGGGCTGTGACATCCGGGTCCACCCACGTTGGTCGTGGCTCCTCCTTGAGTGTTCTGGGACACCTCCTTCCAGCTCAGTTTCCCACACATGTACAACAGCGCCCCTCCCCCATCCTCTCACCCCACAGGATGCTTCACACACAGCCTTATCTGAGACCTGGGCTGCTCCCATCCTTGGCTCAGCCTCTCCACCAATCAGGTTTTTCCTAATAATGCCTCTCTTTTCCAAGAATTAAGGCAAGTCCACATGGGGCTCGAGGCTAGAGTCAGAAAGGACTTCCCATCCTTGGGGCTGAGGGGCACAAGGAATGCAGGGAGAGAGGACTGAGAGAGTCCTGGGCCCTATCACCTGCACTTCTGAGCCTAGGATTGGTCTCTGCTGGGAGGCAGAGGGCTGCCTGGCACGAAATCTCCTGTACTCCAGCTGTTTCTCCCTTTTTCCTTCCTAGGCTGGGGGTTGGGGGGTGGGAGGGTGCCCTCTAGTGTTTAGAGGGAGAATCTAGAATTAAAGAACCAGCCTGGTCCTCTGTCCCTCCAACCCCAGCTGCCTGGGAAGAGAGGGGCCTGGGAGGGACCTAAAACCCACACAGAAGGCCTCAGACCCTGAGACCCCACATCCAAAAACCTCGGTGGAGGGTTCCAAGGCCCAGAGAATTTCTAGGCAGAAAGATCTCACCCCCTTCCATGGTTAGCTCTTCCGTGATTGGCCACGGAAGGCTGTGTCACATTTGTCCTTCCTAGTGCATGTTTACCTTTTGGTTCCATTATTAATGGGATGAAAAACAGCAGACCATGCCTGCTTGACGTGCCCAGCCCCTGCACCCAGACGAAATGGCCTGGGCGTCCTGTTGGTATTTCTGGGGGTGGAGGCCTCAACCATGGGAGCAAAACTCCCTGCTTTTGCTGCCAGCAGTGATGGAGAGTGTTTCTCCTGCTGAGAATGCCAGAACAGGTAGGAAGGAGGTGACTATTCCCTCAGGGACAGCAACAATGGCAAGACGACTAAGGAGCAATATCAACCACTACCACTCACAGAGCGGCTCCTGGGCTGAGCAGTGTATTAACTGTTGTCTTATTGAAGGAAATCTACACAATTTCCCTCTTATTATCCCCTTCAGAGAGGTAAAAATGACTAGTCATTGGGAGTGCTCTCCTAGGCCAGTGCTCGCGCCACTCTACCATGATGCCTTCAGAAAACTCTGCCTCAACCATTAGAGAGACTCAGCTCATGCTCCAGGACAGCCAGATAGATTCTCAGAACCTGTGTTTCTGTCCCTCTTTCCCGTCCCCAGCTGGGCAGAAAGCAACCTATGGCCAGGGTCTGGAGGGGTCCTGGGAGCGCCCACCCCCTCTGGATGAACCCCAAAGAGATGGAAGCTCTGAGGACCACATGAAAGACCCACCGCGAAGCGGTGAGGCCTCGAGGGTGGGGTGGGGGGGGTGCGGGGTGCGGGGCGGGGCTCTTGGTGGGCGGGGCCAGCTCCTGAGTGCCTCCCTGCTTGCCTTGCAGAGCCTGGCGACGAGCCGCAGCGTCCGGTGCCCCTTGAGCCCGGCACATAGGCACCAAGCCCTGCATCTCCCAGAAGGGAGGAAATGGAGGGGGCATCGCTGTTCCCCATCACCGCACTCTGTCCCCACCGTATTTTGTACCTTTCCCTCACCCGCTAGGGCTGCGGCTTCTGACTTCTAGGAGATTAAGGCTGGTCTGTGTTTGCTTGTTTGCCCACCTTTGGCTGATGCCTAGAATTCCTGGGCACCTGCTGCCTGATGCCTACCCCTGCCAGTCGTTCCTCCTTTTACCCAGTGGGAGGTGGGATGTGAGAGAGCCTGCATTGGATAATCAGAAAACCAGGGCCGAGGGTTCAACTTTCACAATTCTACTCTCCAGACCCCTTCCCCTGGGCACAGGAAACCACAGGGCAGGACCCTAAGATCTGGGGAAAGGGGGTACTGAGAACCTTTAAGTGCCCATAGATCCTCCTCCTCCATCCCCTCTCATGATGGATTCCAAGTCACCGCCCATCTCACCAGCTTCGACCAGGGCCCAGGACTCAGGCATCCTTCTCTACAGCCTCAACATTTTGGAAATCTTCCCCTTACCACCCCTGCTCCCCAGCCTGGGTGCCTGGAAGATGGACTGGCGGAGGCTGCTTTGTTGCGTTTTGTTTGTGCTTTGACGCCAGGAATGCCGCCTAGTATATGTCCTTGTAGGGGCACACGGCGTGGGGAGCCAGGTTCTCCTTGTCCTCCAGCTGCTCCGCCCTTCCCTTTCTTCCCTGACTCAGGCCTGAATCCTTCCCATGCTGGAATAAATCTTTGTAAATAACTGTGTTGAGATTTCTCTTTCAGGGGAAAGGAGCTGGGAGAGAAATGTAAGGGGGTTACGGATGTTAAAGAGGTTGGGAGTCAGACAATGGATTAGGGTCGCTACCCTAGTGTCCAGTCCTCCAGGCTAGGGGTCTTTTCTGCAGACAACAGGCTCGTGGCACTCTTGGAAGGGCCACGGAAGTTCTCGATACTGCTAAGTATGGCTAAAAGAAGCAGAGGGGAAAAGACAAAGTCCTGCAAGAGCTATTGAGGCTTCCTCCAGGGGACCTTCCCCCTCTCCCACAGGCCTCCCCTCAGCAAGTGCCTCCTTTTTCCGTAGAGCCAGGCCTGTGTGGCCCAATAACGATGGCGCCCCTGGCTTTCTTTCCAATTCCTCCTCATCCTTAGGAAGACCCTTTTAAAGTCTAACTTAAGCAGTAGTCCCCACTTTCAAGGGCTCGAGAGCTTGAGGACAGGGCCTGATGTGAAGGGGCGGGACCTCAGTCTTACGCAAGTCCGGTTCGCTCTCGAGGGCGGACTCAGCAGCGGAAGTGGCGACGCTTCCGCTTAGAGGCGCTGCCGGGTCTGCGGAGCCAGACTGCGGCTAGGGACAGGAGGAGCTGGGGCTGTGGCTGACATGGAGCAGGTGGGTCCTGGAGAGGTCATTGAGGCCAGGGTGGTGGCACGAGGGCTATTCCTTGCCGGCGGATCCTGCCTCCCTGCCCGGTGTCCGTTCTTGGCTCCGTCCGACCCTTCCCACAACCCCCGCGTCCCAGGTTCCGCCCCCTTCTTCTGCTTATACTCGCTCCGCCCCGCGAGGGGTTTGGGGGGCTCCCACGTTGATCCTCCGAGCCCGCCCACCTCAGGCGCCGCACCGGTGAGGACCAGGGCTGAAGTCGGGGATCACATCCTAGAGACTTCCACTTAACCGTGATGGGAGAAGTGAGGGGACGGGCAGGGGTTGGGTGTGGGGAGGGTTCAGAATCTGAGAATGAGGAGGAAAATATACACATTGTGGTAAGTCTGTGTGTCAATTTCATCCGAAGTCTCCTCCAACTTCCTTTGGAAACGGTCGTGAATGACTTCCTAGTTGATATCAAAAAGGCCCTTTAAAATAATTTTCTGGAGTTCTTAGATGTGCATAATACCAGTGCCACTCATTCCTAATTGACACGTACCCCCCCCGCCCCCCTCTTTTTGCTTCCTTCCGCGTCAGCATCTCCTGGGTTCTTCGTCCTGCCCTGACAGTACCTTCACATTCTCCTCTTCTGCCCAACCCCTCACTCTGTACAATGACTCTGGATCGTCTCATCTACTCCCATGGCTTCAGATTTTCACTGTCTAAATACCCTAAATGCCCATATTTACATCTTTGGCGCAGCCCCTCCTTGGAGCCCCCGATTTGGCCGTCCAGGTGCTTGTTGGACAGCTCCACTTCCTTTCAGATGGAGGGCATCTCAAACTTACTGTGCCTAAACCTGAACTCTTCCCTCCCCTCTCCCATCCCCACTCCCGCAGACTGGTTCTTCTGCCATCCTATCCTGGCCAGAAACCTGGGAATTATCTTACAGTCCCTCTTCTCCCTCAATTTCCATATCTAGTCTAGTTGAATCTCCCGAACAGCTTTCAAACCTGGTCCTGCTCCTCCATCTCTTTTGTTACCACCCTTCTCTGTGCTGCTCTCACCAGGTGACTGCAGTAGCTTCCGGGCACTTTCCAATCTTGGCTGCCTCCGACCCAGTCTCCGAATTGAATTGCAACTCCTTGATCCTTTAAAAACTATAGCTAATAGTGTCACTCACCTGCTTAAAACCCTTTGATGGCTTCCCATTGTCAGTGGGGAAAGGCTGAATCCCTAGCACAAGTTACAAAACTCTCTTGATCTGGCTTCTTTCCAACCAATCTCCTACTTGCGCCCTAAGGTCCAGTAACTTGGAGCTGCAGATTTGCCTTGCCCATTCCTTGCTATTTCATATTTTCATGCTTTTGCGCAACCAGCACCTCTGCCTGAAAAACCCCTTCTCTTATCTGCTGGGCTACCTTCCACTTGTTCTTCTGTGCTCTGCTCAAGCAGCATCTCCTCTAGCTTGTCCCCATCCCCATCCCCAGAGCTAAATATTGCTTCTCTCTGTTCCCTTAGCACCCTGTCCATAGTAACGTGGTGGTTTGGAATACAGGCTTCTGAATCAGACTGCTGGGTTCTGATACTGTTTTGTGACCTTGATGAAGTGAGTGCCTCAATATCCTCATTTTTGAAATGGGATAGTAATGTGCCTACCTTATAGGGTTGTTGTGAAGTTTAAAAGAATTAATGTCTATAGGGCTTAAAACAGGGCCAGGCACATGAGTGCTCGTTAAGTAAATGTTACTTTTATTTATTTATTTATTTTTTTACCGGGAGGTCTCAGGGATCAAACCCAGGTCCCTCCATATGGCAGACGGACGCCCAACCATTTGAGCCACATCCGCCCCCCTACTTTTATTTTTTATAGAAGAAAAATATAGCTCACTGGTTATTGTTTTGTTTTATTTTATTTATTTTATAATTTCATAAGCTGCTTGAGGACAGTTGATGTGGCTTACTTCTCATTGTATCCCAGAGCCCTAAAGTCTGGATCTGTGAATAAATAAAATGCTCGTGTAAAGGGCATTGAAGGCAGGGTTTGAATTTATCAAATGAGGATTCAAGGATGAAAAAGACCCAGCCTTGATGTCTGGGAAGATCTGGGGGCCTGGTGCCTGGTGTGTGTGGGGGGCAGACCCCCTGGGGGATGGGGGATACATGCCTTTGGACTGAGCCTGTGCTTTAAACCAGAGGCTGGGCCTTCATGCGTGCTGTGTGCCCGCCTGGAATGCCTGTCCTCCCTGCCTCCAGCTGATCGATGCAGGTGGCTCCTCCTCTCTATGGCTTTCCTGATGCACCCACTCCAGCCTGGGTCAGATGCCCCCTTCTCTGGGAGCCCCCGTCCTTTGTTCATTTCTGCCCCAAAGTACCAATGACAGCATGGCACTGTGTGTTATTTTATCTCTCGGCCTTCCTCGCCAGCCTGCGAGCCTCTGGTGGACCAGAACAGGATCTCATGTCCCCAGGGACCAGCACAGTGTCTGGCGCACCTTGGGCTCTCGGTAAATGGGTTGCATTAAATTGAGTTCTCATCCACCTAGACTTGTTTGGGGAGGGCAGTGTGGGTGAGACCAAATGTCCTGCACATTTGGCCGCACTTATTTGCCCCGTGGAGTGGTAGTGATTGTTGGCTCCATTTTACACATAGTCCCATCTGACCAGCCATGTGTCCTTCAGAACTCCCTCTGGGAAGGGGGTTGACTGAACTTGGCTTTTGTCCAGTCAGGGCTGGTGCTGGGAGGAACGTGTGCTGAGCCACCCCCCACCCTCATGGGGGCCTTCCTTGGAGTAGGCCAATGGGACTGAGATCTCTTGGGAAGATGATTGACCTTGGAACCTTGACCTCATCAGCCCCAAGTTTTATCCAATAGTATTAATGGTTGGGACCTGACTCACCAGCCCCTATGTAGGCCAGAGGTTGGGGAGTCACAGAGCTGGGGGTTGTCCCTGACATTTAAAGGGACAGGGATGGAGGGCTGAGTAGATCTTCATTTTGTTAGAGTTTTCCAGTAAACTATGCCTTCAAAACCTCCCTGGCTGGGGAGGGGGAGGGCACAATGATGAATCTAGTTTCTGTTTTGGCTTGGTCCTTCCCCTTCCACTTCCCCAGAAGGAAAGGAGAAATGAGGCTGGGCTTGGGCCGTGAGGTCCTCCATGTCACTGCTGCCATGCCGTCCTCTCCTTGAACTCCCACTTCTACAGGGAACTTCCCAGACCCTCTGGGTGAGGTGGGGCAGGGACCGCTAAGCCTTGAATTACAGGAGGACCTACGATGTGCTGTCTCAGATGGGCTCCCTGAGGCTGGAGCCCATTGCTTCATCCAGCACTACTGGTGGGACCCTCAGTTTGGGCAAAGCGAGGTTCTGGACATGGCTGTTCTAGCCCGGGGCTTTGCCACCAGCACTGTACCCAGGGAGATGAGTAGCTCAAAGCAGAGGCACTTTGCATGTGTTATTGCTAATCCTTTCAACGCTCTGTGAAGTGGGCACTACATGACCCTACTCTTCAGATGAGGAGACTGAGGCTCAGAGGGAGTCAGTGATTTGGTCAAGGGCGCACAACTTAATGAAAAATGGCCATGGGATTTTGACTCTAGGTTTGATGTCTGAACCCCAGACCCACACCCTGACCCCTGTTCCATGGTGAGCATCACGGATCTACAGACCTGCTCGCCTCCTGGACAGGCACCGGGGGCCGAGCGCTCTCCACTGAGGCCCAAGTTGAGTTGGGTGTAAAGGGAAGCGCTGGCCCGGGGTCCCAAGACCTGGGACTGCGGAGCTCTAGAGGGTGAGGAAAGACTTGGCCCGGGGTGGTGACATTTGAAGAAAGAGTAGGTGTTCGCTTTCAGAGGGAGGCGGTCATTCTAGCATGAGGAAACAGGGAGTGGAGGCACAGAAGGGAGACCAGGCATGGTGTGTCCTGAGAGGGGTCCCCGAACTGCAATGAAGAGTGGGGGTGGGCTGGTGGGCACCGACACCCATGACAAGGGAGGAGTGCTGGGATCTTGCTGAGGGAGAGAATCCTTTCTCTTCCAGCACCCTCGCTGTCAAAGAAACCTGACTCACCTTCTCCCTGCAAGGCAGCCCTCAGGGGTGAGAGGAGAGCAGCCCCCTGCTCGGGAAGTCAGCTCCCCTTGCCCGCTCCGAGGGGGTGCCTGGGCTCTGGTCAGGACAAGACCCCAGGGAGGGGCTACTCCTTCAGCTGGGCCTGAGCGTGGGTGTCTCCTCCTCTACACACAGGTACCGTGTGTGCCTGTGCACATCTCTTGAAGGTTCACCATGAGCCTGGGGCTGTTCTGGGTTCTGGGCATGTGACAGTGAGCAAAGCAGGAGAGTCCCTGTTCTCCTGGAGTCCCGGTGGGAGGAGACAGGCAGTAAACACACAGAGCAGTGAATGTATAATATATGGGAGATACTAAGTGCTGTAAAGAAGGATAAATCAGAGAAAGGGGCTGGAGGGGAGGGGGTGAGATAAGAATTCAGGGAAGACCTCTCCAAAGGGACAATTGCATAGAGGCCTGAATGGAGTGAGGGAACAAGCAATGCAAAGACTTAGGAAGGGCTCCAGACAGAGCAGCAGGTGCAAGGGCCCTGGGGCAGGAGCAGGGTTGACATGTCCAAGGAACGGCGAGGGGACCTGTGTAGCTGGAGCAGAGGGCTCCAGGGGAGAGGCAAGGGGCAGGAGGGGCTTGTAGGATAGGCTGGAGTCTTTGGCTTTTATTCTGGGTTAGGTGGAAGGCATTGGAAGCTTTGGGGCACTGGGAGATGTGATCTGACTTTTCCCAGGATCACTCAGTGGGGGAGGGCAAGGAGGCAGGCGGTCAGGAAGCTATTGCAGGTGAGTGATGCTGATGGCTCAGAGAGGGTGATGTGGTTGTGGTGAGCGGCAGGCAGATACTGGCTGCAGTTTTTTGTTTTTTTTTTGTCTTTTAGATTTATTTATTTATTGCCCCTCCCCTGCCTCGTTGTTTTGCGCTCACTGTCTGCTTTCTGTGTGTTCTTCCATGTCTGCTTGTCTTCTCTTTAGGTGGCACCGGGAATCGATCCTGGGACCTTCTGGAGTAGGAGAGAGGTGCTCAATCTCTTGCGCCACCTCAGCTCCCTGGTCTGCTGTGTCTCTTATTGTCTCTCCTCTGTGTCTTTTTTTTGTTGCATCATCTTGCTGCTCCAGCTCTCTGTGTGGCCCAGCATTCCGTTCAGGCCAGCACTCCTGCGTGGCCCAGCATTCTCTGTGGGTCAGCTCTCCTCTCAGGCCAGCTCGCCACACAGGTCAGCTTGCCTTTCACCAGGAGGCCCTGGGAATCGAACCCTGGACCTCCTATATGGTAGACGGGAGCCCAATCACTTGAGCCACATCCGTTTCCCTGGCTGCAGTTTGAAGGAGGAACCCCAGGACTTGCTGATGGTTTGGATGTGGAAGAGAGGACACTGGGCTTCCCCCTGGCCCTGGCAGGATGGCCACCATGCTCTTTGGGGTCCCTTGATACTCTGCCAGAGACTGTGTCTGCTCTTCCCCCTAGCCTCAGAAGAGGATTAGAAGAATCCACACTGCCCAGGCAGTGGATCATTTTTAGATATAGATGAGACTTGTTCCCCCAGCCATGGGTCAGAGCCCAGGGTTGCTAGCTGAACACAGGCAGGGTCCAGCCCAGCTCTCTGTACGAGGGTGGGGGTGGAAAAGGGCGAGCAAAGGTTAGACAGCCCCGAGTGGTAGTTAGCGTCTGCTGAGTGCTTGTTCCACACCAGGCCCAGTTTTAGGCACTTAGCATGCGTCATCATCTCCTTTGATGCTCCAGACAGCCCATAGTCCAGGAGGGTACGATCCCCGACTTACAGATACAGCATCTGTGCCTTGCACAGTGAGCAAGTGGCATTGTTCACATCACAGACTGCCTTAGCCAGGAGACACCAGCCAGCAGCTGCCGGCAGCCTGGGTGTTGAGCTGCAGTGAGGCTGCTGGAGCTTCTGGTCCATCTGTGCTCCTGCCACCTAGGAGCTGTGGAAATTGGGAAGGAGGCAGAGGGGGCAAGGGAAGCTCAGCCATCAAGCTGCATCCCTCTTCTGTCTGCATGGAGGGGTGGTAGGTGCTGTGCTCTGGGCAGGAGCTTGGAACTTCGGTGGGCCTGGGTGCATGTGGGAATGGGAGATAGCAGAGATCAGTCCTAGCCTTCCTCCCGAGAGTTCCCACTTCCTGCCCCCCACTCCCACCCTGGGCATTCACCCTTGCCTGGAGCTGAAATAACTTGGCCCTTTTTATAGACAAGAGAACCGAGACTACAGGGTTATGTAGGTGGTATCCAGAGAAGGTGAATTGTAGAGTTCACACATGAACCTGCATCTTTCTGGATGGTTCTAACTCTATTCTAACTGCCCCCCACACACACACCACCACACACACACACTCTTAGTTTCCCTCTCACCTGAAAGGCCTTGCCAGCTACTTGTTCCATGTCAACAACCACTGGCGAGCACCTGCTGTTCTCCTTCCTGGACACTTACATAAACAACTCCATGAGGTAGGGCTCATTGTTGGTGTTTTAAAGTGCATCTGAGGAAATGGAGTCTCGGGATGCTTATGCCTTGCCCGTGATCACACAGCTACTAAGGGAAGGGGGTGTCCGAGATCTGAGATCTTTCCCTGATATCGGCTGTCTCCTGTTATTTGTCTTGAGTTCCAGGCCCCACCTGAAAGCCCCTATTGCAAGCGGGACTGGAACTAGCATTTTCTGGGGATAACAGAAGGCCTGGGGAGGGGGCGAGAGCTGTGCCGACCCCTCCCCTTTGCCTCTGGAGAGGACTCGAATAACCCACTGTGCCCAGAGATCCAATTTACACCCCTCCCTTCTCCTCCCTGTATCCCCCCTCTAACTTAGGATGGTGAAACCTCCAATTCCCTCCCTCCCTTCCACTTTCCCAAAGCCTTAGCAGCTCAGCTTCCGCAAGCACACATCAAGTGTCAAGTCTGCAGCCATCCCAGGCGGACTCCTTCACGCCACATGCGCCGTTCCACTCCCGACACCTCTGAAGGCGTTTGGGAGGAGCCGGTGACAGCAGGCGGTGGGCTTGGCAGGGGGGTGCCCGCTCTCAGGGGGCTGGGTGGCAGCGCTGCTGTCTCCAGCTCCCAGCACATTCCTGCCCCTGCCCCCGACAGGAGGGTGAGCAAAGTGGGAAGGAGGCCGGTACTGGCCCTTCCGCTGGCAGCTTCGGACCCCCACCCTATCCAGCTGCCCCCTGTGGTGCCAAAGGACCTGGCATTAGCCGGAGAACAGGCACTTTGAGGACAGCGGGGGCAGTTCCAGGCCAAGATAGTTTTCACCTCCTAGACCCACTAGAGTGGGTTTCAAATTGTACCCCAAGGGAGTGCCTCAGGGGTAACCCATGGGGTGCCCTCGGCCACCTTCACCCATAGCAGCTCTGTTTTTATCTGTTTTACTACCAAATGAAGTTTTATTATTATTCTTTTTAAGTTTCCCTTTTAAAAAAATGTTGGGAAACCACTGACCTTTCTCCAGATAAAGAAGTGGAGGCCTGGTGAGAAGTGACCCCCCGAAGTTACAAGGAATTAGTTGTCCCCAGGCTGGGGTGCGGGAGCCATCTCCCTGGCCAGTGCCCTTTCCACCACATGAGCTCCAGTTTGGTTGGACTCAGCCCCTTCAGTTGGGGGGTGGAGAGCCCCCTTTCTCTGACTGCTGGCCAGCCGCCCCCACCCTGCTCAGGGCCCCCCGCACACCCCACACACCCCAGAGTCTGCTGCTCTGCAGGCTCCCCTGACACCTCTGCTCACAGTCCCATCTGCATCTCTCGCTTCACAGGGATGTCTGGGTGTGTGAGAGTCAGTGCTCTTGCCACTCTGAGTGTGTCTCACACCCAAGCTGCTGCCCCCAAGTCCTGTCCCCTGAGAGGGAGAATGGGAGGTGGAAAGACAGACCTACATGGGGGCAGAGCAAGAGTCGGGAAGGCAGGGCACCGAGCAGAGAAGGAAAGAGGAGGCGAGAGACAGGGCAAAGGCAGCTAGAGAAGAGAAGGGGAGAGAGATGTGGGGGGACTGCGTGGGAGTTGGGAGAAAGACTCATGGATGGGAGAGAGATGCAGGGGAAGAGAGACTCCGAGAGGGGAGCAAAGGAGAGACATGGGAAAAGGTGGGAGAAGAGACTCACCAAGAAGAGACAGACAGAAAGTTAGCTTGTGAGAGAGACAGGGAAGAGGAGGAGAGAGATGGGAACAGAGAGGAGGGGAGACAGGTTTGACAGGAAACAAAAGGGCTTTTACAGACTAGGAAATGTCACCCGCCCTGGAGCCATGCCCCGTCACAGTGAGAGCTGTGCCGAGCGTGCTGTCTGGCAGCAAGTCTGCCTGATGGGTTTTGGGGGTCCCGCTGCCAGGGGCCTGTCACCTCGCTGCTCCTGACTGCCTCCTTCCAAATCTGGGCCCAGCTTCCCCTCAGTGCCCCCAGATAAGCTTGTCCTGGGGACCCAGAGAGTGTGTTATTGAGGGATGGCCTTGGACTGCTGCCTCCATCTCCCCAAAGTCAACTCCTGTTCACTGGGGCTTACCCAGAAATGGAGGGATGGATGAGCTGGCTTCCTCAGAACCTCCTGCCGTGAACAAACTGGGGACTCGTTTTGTACCTAGTACGGTGAGGAGCCCAGGAAGGTAGTGGGCGTAGCAAGGGGACAGCGAATCAGGGAGGACCGAGGAGGAGAGAGTAGATAGAGCTTCCCTTCCCAGGGTCAGTGACAAGCACCTAGGACTCCCCTTTGCCAGCCCCAAAGCTGTCCAGATGCTGGGGTGTAAGCAGACTCAGGGGGACCTTTTTTTCATTCATGATGTGCAGTTGGGAGTTGCTTTTTCTTTTTTCAATTGTGGTAACATACATATAACACAATTTCCCATTTTAATCATTTTTAAATACACAATTCAGTGGTATCAGTTACATTCATGAGGTTGTGCTACCATCCCCACAGCCCATTACCAAAGCCTTTCCATCACCCTCAGGGTGACTCCTGCTGATGGGAGCCCCAGGGTGCTGGTGGGTCATCCTCTGCCGCAGCTCCTCTGGCTCCACACTGAGCCTCTCCGCCTGGTTCTCACCCGACCTGGCCTAGGGGAGCAGGGACAGGGCCTCCTAGGGCCTCTTGCCTAGCAAATTGGTGGTGGATGCCCCAGGCCCCTTGGGTCTTCAGTGTTGATGGGAATTTCAGCCTGGTGGTCGCACAGGAAGTTAAGGGATCAGACAAGCCCGCTCACTTCTCTGAGCCTGGTTGTCTTCTGTGAAAGGAGGACCCAGCCCTGCCCTGCGTGGGCATGAAACCTGGCTGTGGCCTGGCGTTTTGCCGGCAGTGAGGCACGGGCCGGCTTTGGGTGGTGTCTGGTTCTCATTCTCTTTGAGAATTGTACCCTCTCTGCTGCATAGCGGGGGCTGGATCATTCATTTCTTCACCCATCAATTATTCAGCACCTCCTGTGTGCTTGGGCTCTAAGGAGATAGCAGTGGCCAAGTCAGATCAAGCCCCAATTCCTTGGAGTGTGTGGACTAGTGAGAGAGAGAGTAAACAGTCAAATAAAACAAATAGAGTCATTTCAGTTGGCGACTAGATACTGAAGAAAACGAAGCAGCATGATAGACTAGCACGCTGTGTCTGGGGGGAGAGGGTGGGAGGCTCTCTGAGGAGAGGGCTTTTGAGCTGCCAAGTCAGAGGCCTGGGGAGAGCATTGCAGGCAGGTGGAGGGCCAAGTCCAAGGCCTTGAGGCAGGACTGGCCGTGGCAGTGAGACAGGGGCTTGGCGTGTAAGACGAGCTAGGCAGGAGCCACCCTCTCCAGGGCCTGGACTCCCAGAGCTTGGGGACAGGTGCCTGTTGCCCCAGGAATGGTGGGGGGCCTTTGGACGATTGTAAATGGGAATGGCAGGATCTGATTTATGGGGTTTTGCTTGTTTTAAATTTCTGTTGTGGTACTACATATACAACATAACATTTCCTGTTTTCACCACTTTCCTGGGTACAATTCCATGGTGTTAATGACATTCAAGATGTTGT
>JAKSZT010054055.1:469663-486483 GCA_026826555.1 Tolypeutes matacus | reverse complement strand
AAGAGATTTGGGTGGCTGGGCCCGGGGCGGGGAGGGAGATCTAGAGAAGAGGGACCCAGATGTCCTCCCTCCAGAGCACCCCCCATCCCCTGGCCCAGCTGGGGACACACAGAGACATTGCTCTAGGAAGTCCCTCCCAGTTGCCATGGATTAGGGGGTGGGAGCGTAGGGCTGGCTGCTGGGAGGGAATGTGGCTTTGTGCTTGGAAAACAAAGAACAGAGCCTGGGGCCCTCTTCTCCTGGGGGTGGGCAGGCCAGACGCTGTTGACAGGACCCAGAAGCTGCACCCCAGGGCTGGGCTTGGCAGGAGCCGGCTGTGCCCCTGGCATCAGGGAAGCGGGTGGGTAGGTGGCCAGCAGAGGGACCCCAGAGCCCTCCGAGGGCTGCTGCACTTTGGAGAGGGGGGAGGGCAAGGAAGGACAGTGTGAGAGGGGTGCTCAAACTCCCGCAGCCTGGGAAGTCAGGAGGGCAGAGGCAATTTGGGCAGAGTGCTCAGTTGGGTGGGGGTGGGGCAGGGTGGGGGCTGAGTGTGAAGGGATGGAAGGAGGGTAACGAGACCCCTGGCCCCTGCCTCGCATGGCCTCACCCAGCCACTCTCTGCCTTACCCCCAGCCGTGCCGCTGAGCCCGCCCTCCGCCTACCAGGATGAGCAAACTGCCCAGGGAGCTGGCCCGCGACTTGGAGCGCAGCCTGCCAGCAGTTTCTTCCCTGGGCTCGTCGCTGTCCCACAGCCGGAGCTTCTCGCCGCATTCTGTCCCACCACCTACAGAGAAGCGCCGGGCCATCTCGGATGTCCGCCGCACCTTCTGTCTCTTTGTCACCTTCGACCTGCTCTTCATCTCTCTGCTTTGGCTCATTGAGCTAAACGTGAGCGAGGGGCAAGGCTGGGAGCACAAGCTGTGTTGGGGGAGGTCACCTGGGCCTCAGTTAGTCCACCTGTCACGTGGTAGGGCAGCCTCTCCTGTGGCCTGATTACCTAGGTAAGAATAAGAAAGGAGAGATAAGAACAGCTGTTTTCTCATCATCCATTGAAGAAAATGAGGCTCAGGGGTTGGCTCACCTGGCCAAGGTCCCCCAACACATATTGTGAAGGAGGCAGAGTTTGAACCAGACCCTCACAGGCTTGACCTCCATGCCATATTGCCCCCTTGTGGAGACTCCTGGGAGAGGATGGTTGAGGGGGGGGGAACTGGTGGACCTGTAGCTATCTTTTGTCTTTTTCCTGCCCCACAATGCTGTGTGGCTCCAGTTCATTCGTTCCTTCCTTCATTCATTCTGTAAACATTTTTGAGCCCCTGCTGTGTGACAGGCATTGCGCTAAAAGCAGAAGGTACAGAGGGGAACAAAACAGTAAAATTTCCCAATTCCCAGGGGCTCCCTCCCCATTTTAGACCTTCAGACTGTCCCCAGTCTGGCCTCTCCGGGTTTGTGAAGTGCCACCTAGTGGCCTGGAGATGGAGCTGCCTCACAGGACAGGGTCTGCAGCCCCCTGCCCCTGGGTAGAGCTTGGCCCCCTTCAGGGAGCAGCTTTGAGCTGGGTGCCGACAGGGCAGAGCAGGACCTGACCATGGAGTAGGGACCTGTGAGCAGACATCCCAGGCAGGTCCAGCCTCAACTTCTTCTCGTGTTAACCTCAGCAAGGGTTCCGGCCTTTGGTTTTCCTCCTGCAAAGTGGGCTTGCTGTCAGAGGGCTGGGTGGCAAGTGCCCTTCCTCCAGGAAGGTCTCAAGCTTGGGTGATAGGACAACAATGACTTTGTTGATGGAGGAAGTGAGGAGTTTGGGGAGGGGGCTGGTTCAAGAGCACAGAGGATAAGTTTGACTCAGGGCATGTAGAGCTGGAAGGAAAGACAGGCTCAAGGGTGACTGTCCCTTGTGCACTGGAAAGAAGTTTGGCAGCTTCAGTGAGCCACAGCGATCGCAAAGGGCCTTAGGGACCATCTTACCATGAGCAAACCGAGGCCAGCAAGGCTCAGGGCCCCTAGGGAGCTTCAGAGGTCTTGGGCTTTCCTCCTTTTGAAGGGCTCATCCAGCATCAAGCAGACATTGGCATCCACCCAGGTCCTACGTTCAAAATATATTTTCTTACCAGAAAAGAGCCAAAAAGATTTTTTTTATTTTTTTTTAAGATTTTATTTATTTATTCATTTATCCCCTCCTTGCTGCTTGTGCTCGCTGGGTCAGCTAACCACGCCATGCGGGTGGGCTTGCCTTCACCAGGAGGCCCCGGGAACCGAACCCGGGGCCTCCCATATGGTAAACAGGAGCCCTACTGATTGAGTCACAGCCGCTTCCCATTTTTATTTTTGTTTTTTGAGGTACCAGAGCCAGGGATTGAACCTGGGACCTTGTATGTGGGAAGCAGGTGCTTAACCACTTAGCCACAATGGTTCCTGAGAAGATTTTGATAAGTTTACTTTTGAAATCATTCGGCTGTATTGGCTGTGATGGCTCAGCAGTCGCCACACATCCTTGGGAATTCTTGCAAAGTGAGAAACTCTAACCTACAGATTGTTTTCAAATGTATTGAAAACTTTCAGAATGCTGAATTTAACAATCAGTAGCACTAGCCTAAGGTTTCACTTGTTAGACTTCTCATTAAATTTTAATAATTTATAGTTTTGTAATTTGATTTTTGTATTTTGGAGCATTTCTATTTTTAGGACTCAAACAGTTTTTAGGCCCTGTGGCTGGGACCCTGTCAGGGATAGGTGACCAGTGCATGAGTGACAAAGCACGGAGGAACTAAAACGCGCCTCTCTGGAGTCCTGAGCCAGTCGGCCCGGCGTGTGGCCAGGCCCGGGGAAAGTTCTCAGTAGAGAAAAGAGAGCCAAGCTCCTTTTGGAGCCCAGGAGGGAGCAGTCTGAGGAGAAAGCAGAGAGCCAGGCTGGGGTGGGGCGGGGTGGAGTGGGTGTCAGACCTGGAAGGCCTCACCAGCAGGCAGGAGTGGGAGTGTTGGACTTCATGGGGCACAGGTGGTCTTGAGGCAGAGGCACATGGTGGGGCATGCAGGGGATTCATTGTTGGGGGGCTGTCTAGTTCCCTCTCTGAGCCTCAGTCTCCTAGGGAGCCTCATAAAGATCTCTGATGCTCAGCCCACCCCGAGGTTCAGACTCAGTGGGCCTAGGGAGCCTGGGCATTTGTATCTTTAACAAGTGCCACACCCCCCTTCAGATGATTGGAAGCCCCCATCTGGATGGTTGTGACAAATCTTCCTGGGCTCCATTTCCCAGGGCCCCCTTCCGCCTTCTCTCCTCCAGGCCTGCCACCCCCCTTCCTCCTGGTCCTCAGTAGCCATCCAGGCCCCCCTGACTCCTCAGATCCAGGACCTGGGAATGCAGGCCACAGTCTCAGGGGTCCTCATGAGAGTGTGTGGGTGGTGGGGGGCAGGGACAGGGCAAGAACTGTCCATGCTTTCTTCTCTAGCAGTGTGATGGATTTTGTCCATTAAGGATAAACCTAATCAATTTATTTGCCACCTGGGGCTCCGTCTGACACCACTCCCCACCCCTGGCCCCCATAGCCCCAGATGGATTGTTGCCTGGGAAGATGGAGCACTGCAGTGGTGGCAGAGAGATGAAATGATGCAAGGAGCCAGCTCTCAGCACCCTGTATTCCAGCCCTGCCTACCCGCACAGGGGCGGTAGGGGCCTGGCCTGTCACCCTCCACCCCCTGGAGCCCCGAGGCCCTTCTAGCCTAATTCCCTGACAGGTGCCCACGAGAGTTGGTGCTTGAGCCCAGCACTGCCTGCCTGGGCTGCCCAGATCCTCTGAGAAATATTAGTTCCTGGGGTCTCGGGCTCCCTGCTGAGTTCCCTTGGTGCTTCAGGGGCTCAGGGCCCTTTGGGTGGTAGGTGAGCATTTGTAGCCTCCCTTCCAAGGTTCAGCCCTTCTCTGACCTGCCTGGCCCACCCCTGACCTGGGAGGCGCAGGGCAGCCCTGGGGCCTGGTTCTGTCTGCAGAGCTCATCCTGTCTTCCTCTCCCAGACCAACAACACAGGCATCCGGAAGAACCTGGAGCAGGAGATCATCCACTACAATTTTAAAACCTCCTTCTTTGACATCTTTGTGAGTGGCCTTGGGGGGTCCTGGGGGTAGGGAGGGAGCAAGGCAATGACTTTTTCTTTGCTGGGTTTCCTTCTTGGCTCCCATCCTCAGGGAACCCTCAATATTTAAAGGTTCCTAAATGTGGCCCCAGCTTTAGAGAGCCCCAAGTGGAGAGGGAAAATAAGACCCCTTGTCTGTGAAGGTCACATCCAACTTGTCCCCATAGAAGCCCTGACTCAGCCCTTCTTTCCTGAGATGTGCATCCAGGTGGAGGGAACCTTGGAAGCAGGACTGGAGCTGTTAATTGGGGAGGCTTCCTGGAGGAGGTGGGTTGGGAGTGGGTCACAGAAGGTTCTGTGTGCATTGAAGCCTCCGGGCTTGGGGAAGCCTTTGATTCTCCCCCAGGTGTACTCCGGCATGCAGGGGACTGGTGCCCGGCAGTGGGGGAAGGCCAGCCTTCAACAGTGGGGGCAGGGGCATTGGCTTGCCTATGATGGCCGGGCACCTCTGCCCACCAGGTCCTGGCCTTCTTCCGCTTCTCAGGACTGCTCCTGGGCTACGCTGTACTGCGGCTCCAGCACTGGTGGGTGATTGCGGTAAGATGCCACTTTCCTGGATCCCTCGGGCCCTGGCGGGGCTGGTGCAGGGGTAGGACGGAGGATGACTCACTCCCCAGCCTCTGCTTTCCCTCCCTCCTCCCCTGGGCAGGTCACCACCCTGGTATCCAGTGCCTTCCTCATTGTCAAGGTCATTCTCTCTCAGGTCAGTGGCTCTGGGTCTGACTGTCTGGTGGACATCTGGCTTGAGGGATGGGCTTCTCCCAAGAAGGGACCTTTTCTTGGGATTTGGGTGCTTCGCCCTGTTGTGAGGATTGGGGTGAGGGGGAAGTCCTGCCCGATATTTTCAAGAAATCATCTTCATTGGTTTCCCGCAATTGCTTCCCACTGCAACCCTAAGAATCAGAAAGTTCCTCCTCCAGCCTAACCTCAGTTTATCCTGCTGCAGAATTAACTGATCATCTCAGAGGCATGTGCCACAGAGGGTCCCTAAACAGTACCAGGAATGGGATGTATATCAATTTGGCTGGCCATAATTGGTGGTCCCAGGAGAGGGCTCTGAGTTTGGGATGACTGCCTGCCATGGAGCTCAGCCCCTTCCTTTCACAGCTGCTCAGCAAAGGGGCATTCGGCTACCTGCTCCCCATCGTCTCCTTTGTCCTTGCCTGGTTGGAGACGTGGTTCCTTGACTTCAAAGTCCTACCCCAGGAGGCTGAGGAGGAACGATGTGAGTGTTGGGGGGGCGGGAGGGTGTAGAGAGGGTCATCCCACCCCGTGAGAGGAGCGTTTTAGGCAGGAGAGCCAGTTTGGCGCCATCTTGCCAGCTGATCAGCCTCCAGGGGCCTCAGGGTGAGCTGGGGTGGGGGTGCCCCTGGCTGCTAAGACATGGCTAACCTTGTCTGGGACAATGGCTGCCCATCTCTGCTCCCCCAGGGTATCTTGCTGCCCAGGCTGCTGTCGCTCGTGGACCCCTACTCTTCTCTGGTCCTCTGCCTGAGGGCCAATTCTATTCGCCTCCAGAATCCTTTGCAGGTGAGGGCTGGTGGCTGGGGGAACTGCCTTCAGGGAGGGGCTTCATGAGGAGCAGGGCAGGCTGGGTCTGTTCTTTCTACTTCTATCAGGCTTCCTGGGGAAAGCTAGCAGCCCTCTCCCACACACACTTTTATCCCCCTACAACCCCTTCCCATTGTCCCCTGTGCTTGTTTTCTTCAGGGTCTGACAATGAATCAGACGAAGAAGTTACTGGGAAGAAAAACTTCTCTGCCCAGGTACTTGGCTGCCCACTTCCATCCTGTCCTTGGGGTGAAAACCCCAGAGAAGGGCCAGGGCTGGGCAGCAGATTCCCAGCAGAGGCCAGACCTTGGGCAGCCTGAATACCAGTCAGTGCCATTCAGCTGAGTGTCTGGTCTGCCTCATGCCTTGGCCATGGATGGGGAGCAGCCATGGCCCCAGCTCTCAGCCTCCGGAGCCCTGCAGGGCCCAGGGAGATCAGCCTGGGCCCCCCATCTGGCTGGGCCAGGCCCCTCTAGGAAGTGTGCGGGACATCTGGAGAAAGAGCAGAGCACAAACGAGGTGGGGTGCGGGCCCAGGCTGACCCCTTTCTGCCCCGGCCAGGAGCGGGAGTACATCTGCCAGGGGAAGGAGGCCATGGCGGTGGTGGACCAGATCTTGGCCCAGGAGGAGAACTGGAAGTTTGAGAAGAATAATGTAAGAAGCCCTTTTCCTGCTCCACCCTCCCATGTGTGTTTGGAGTTTTCCTTCCCTTTTCTGAGGCCTGAGAAAGAAGCCCAGGGATTGTATGGGTTGGGACCAGATTCTTGGCCCCAAACCAGGGCTGGGACCTGGAGTCGGCCACTGGGCAGGAGGCTGAACCAGACTGTACGTTTCCACCTTCCCTCCCCTGCTCCCCTGGGGAGTTCTCATCTCCCTGCTGCTCTGCTCCCTGGGCTCCAGGCTTTGAAGGGGAAGCCAGCCCTCTGCCCTGTATCTGGTGTTTTGTTTCACGTTAAGAACAGCATTTTCTAAAGGGACTGCAGAGAGCTTAGGAAAGAGGGAAGCATCCCCCATTCCTCTCTCCAGCCCACCGTCCTTTTCACCGCCACTTCCCCTGGCAGCCCTTGTCGGCGTGGAGACACAGGTCTTCAAGGCTCGAGCACAGCTGTGCCTCTGTCTTTTAACTTGATATCAAAAGCCTTTCTCTCCTTGTTGACATACATTTGTCAGAACGACCATTTTTTAACAGCTGTTCCAATACCCCCCAATTCCTGGAGTTTCCCACCCTGCAAACCTGTTGCAAACCTGCCCTGCCTGTCACCCACTCCTGCACCACCAGCCTCTCTCACCTCCCTGCCACCCTTCTGCCCCTGCCACAGGAATTCGGGGACACTGTGTACACCATTGAAGTTCCCTTTCACGGCAAGACATTCATCTTGAAGGTGAGCAGCGGAAGCGGGTGTCCTCTCCAGTGACTGGAGCCTCTTGCTCAGGACTCCAGGGAGGGGCCAAGGGACCCTCAGCAGGTTTCTTCTCCCCAAGAGGGAAGGGCTGGTGTGCCAAGGGGGCAGCTGGCATCACCCAGCCCTCTGCCTGCCCTACTCCAGACCTTCCTGCCCTGCCCAGCGGAGCTGGTATACCAGGAGGTGATTCTGCAGCCTGAGAGGATGGTGCTGTGGAACAAGACAGTGACCGCCTGCCAGGTGACCAGGCCCTGGGGCCCATCTGTAAAATGGGGTGACGGCCAGAGTACCTCCTGGGGAGGGCTGGGAGGGTGGAAGGGGAGCTCTGAGCAGAGGGACCTGGGAGAGAGGTGCTGGGACCCTGTCCCTGGGGTTTTCCTGGGGAGGGCTCTGCCTCATGGCTCCCCTGGTGGCCCTCAGATCTTGCAGCGAGTGGAGGACAACACCCTCATCTCCTACGACGTGTCTGCAGGAGCCGCAGGCGGAGTGGTCTCCCCCAGGTGAGTGCCCCTGGTCAAGCCTTTCCCAGTTCCGTCCCTGCCTTTGTCTCCTGCGCCTGGATCTTGGACTGGGTTGTGACCCCTGATCTAACCCTCCCCCAGGGACTTTGTGAATGCCCGACGCATCGAGCGGCGCAGAGACCGATACCTGTCGTCGGGCATTGCCACCACCCACTGCGCCAAGCCTCCAACGCACAAATACGTCAGGTGAGCCTGCCTCGGCCAGGATGGTGCCAGTTGGCCCATCCCCCTGCACATTGAGGGCAGTGCAGGGCACAGTGTCTCCAGCTGAGCACTTTGTCCTGCTGAGTCTGTGTTCCTGTTCCCTGTCCCCCTGGGCTCTGCCCGTCCCGGCCCCTAATCCTGCTAATCTTGCTGCTCTGTCTGCCGGGACTGGGGGAGTAATGGCTGGAACCAAGCCCGAGGCCTGGAGGGGAGGTGTGCAGTGGGCAGCTGGCCAGGGGAGGCTCTGGGCAGGGACCATCCAGGGAAGGGGGCCAGGAGCCGTGAGGTTGAGCTGGGCTGGTCGAACTGAACAGGAGGCTCTGGGTTCCGGAGCTTTGTTTTCTTGCCTGGAGAGATTTGGGGGGCCCTTTCAGCCTATCCCCACTGCCTTGCCTTGCCTGGAGTGGCTCAGAAGTCCCCACAGAGGAAGGGAAGTTACAGTCTTCTAGCTGCCTGTTCCTGGGCATCCTCCCAGTCCTTCCTGTTGTCTAATTTTAGGCTCTGCTGTTGCATATATCCCATTCTTCCCCATCCCCTTCCTGAGCTTCCAGCAGAGAGCACTTTTCTTTTAATCTGAAACTGGCCCTCAGGTCTTGGCACCCCCACAGGCTTGCTGGGTGACAGGGGGCAACCTCGTTTCCAGAGCCAGAGCTGACCTGGAATTCCTGGACAGGGTGGGTGAGGGCTGGGAAGGTGGTGGGCCTCCTGTCAGCGGAGGCATACTAGCATTGGCAGGCTGCCACAGGAATTGAGCATTGCACGATGGGGTGGGGGTGAAGTGGGTTAACCCGTGGCCTCGGGGATGCCTGTTCTGGGCCCTGCTCAGGTAGGAGAGTGGTTTCTAGCCCAGGAGCTCCCTTCCTGCTTCCACCCCAACAAGGTGGGCCAAGAATGAGATCAGGGGGTCAGGGGCCACACCTGGCTCCAAGTTCCCTCCAATGGTGTCCCTCTCCTCAGGGGAGAGAATGGTCCTGGAGGCTTCATCGTGCTCAAGTCGGCCAGTAACCCCCGAGTCTGCACCTTCATCTGGATCCTTAATACGGATCTCAAGGTGGGGAGGACAGAGTGGCAGTTGCTGGCCACGCTGGGTGGGGTGGAGGGGGCTCTGGTAAGGACTTGGTTGCCATGTGACCTTGGGAGGTCCCCTGCTCCGCTCAGGGCCTCCCCTGCCCTCAGCCTCCTTTCTTACTCTAAAACTTGGGGCTGGGTCTAGAGGGTCTTCCAGCCCCTTTCTCACCTCTGACCCCCGAGACCCCAAGGTGGGGCCACTGGCTGCCAACCCAGCCCCTCCTGGGTCTGTTTGTGTGGCTGGAGCCAAGATCCAGGCACAGCATGTTCTTCCTGCTGGGGAAGAGGGGGAGAGGGTGGCCCAAGCGGCATTCCAGAGCTGCACCTGCAGTCAGAGCACTCCCTGCTGGTACCAGTTGTTGGGGGGGGGGGACCTTGCTGAGAGCAAGCCATCGTGTCACTTCCTCCATATTCCTCCAGGGCCACCTGCCCCGGTACCTCATTCACCAGAGCCTCGCAGCCACCATGTTTGAGTTTGCCTTCCACCTGCGGCAGCGTGTCGGGGAGCTGGGGGCCCGGGCGTAGCCATGCCCCTTCGCCACCCCTGCAGGCCGGGGTCCTGCAGCCACAACCTCCAGAGCCGGAAGAGGGGCCAGCTGGGCTTCCCGCTGCCCACCGGGGCCTGGCCTCTAGGAAGGGGTGGGGAGGGGCCTCCCAGGGCAGGGCCTTGGCCCCAAGCCTCCACCCCCCACCAGGCCACCCTGTGCAGGAGCAGGTTGTGGGGTCGAGCATTTGGACTCAGGGACTCTGCTGACTGAAGGAGATGGAGCCTGCCCTGCTGCTTTGCACATGGCGCCCCTGCCTCCTGGAGGAGGAGATCTGCTGTCCCCTGCTTTGCCAGGGGCTTGGCAGGGAAGGGCCAGGGCCCTGGGCAGGACTGTAAGGTCCAAGGAGCCACCAGCGTTAAGGCGAAGGAGCTCTTCATCTGCCTGCTCTCTTCACAATTTTTAAGGAGTATTTAAAGGGTCTGGGACCTTTTCCATACAAACTGTGTGGGAGCAGGTGGCAGGTGGGGGACAATGGGTGCTGACAGTGAATCTCTGCCAGGTTCTCCCCCAGCCTTGCAGTGGAACTTTGTAATTTGAGCCAATTAAAAACCTGAACTCAAAAAAAAAAAAAAAACCCCCCACCAAAAACCAGCCCCTCCAGCCTTGCTCTTGAAAGGGCATGGGAAGAGGAGGGCGGTGCTTTGGGGGGTGGGGAAGGAGTGAGCTGCAGCCCATGGCCACACACCCTCTCCCCCAGTGGGGAGCCAGTTCCGGGAATCCCACCACACTGTCCTGAAGGGTTCAGCTGGGCGGGTGACTGTCAAGGAACTAGTACCCTCCCTTCCACCAGGCGAGTCTCGGCTTCGCGTGAGGGCAGGTCAGGGTGAGGTCTAGCTCAGGAGTTGTGGGGTTCCGGTGGGAAAGACCCTGCAGTGCCTGCAGCAGGTTTGGCTGCTCCCCAGGTCCTGAGACCAGGGGGACTCGAGGTGGGGCCCAGTACCTTCAGCCACTCAGGCTGCACTCAACCACCACCCCTGCCCCTACCACACTCACGGCAGGAGCAGGGTAGAGCCTGGGGTCCAAGGCAAGGGCCAGTGCACCGCCCCAGCCACCAGGCTACCTGCCCTCCCCTCCCTAGCTGCCTGAGGCATCCACAGAGCCAGCTTGCTTAGAACCCAGGGGATCCCAGCTGTCCTTGCTGGGTGTGTTACCCTGGGCAATTCAGTTGACCTCTCTGAGCCTCCAGGGTTCCTAATTTGTAAAATGGAGCTCATTATGTCATAGAGTGGCTATGAGATTAAAAGCTTTCAAGCCTCAGTAAACAGTCGTGTGCAGTCCCACCCTCTGGCTGCTGGGCACCTCGGCCCCCGTTGCTGCCTTCTCTTTGCTCATTCAGCTGTGCCCCTCCCATGCCCACCACCCTATACACCCCCTACTTGTGCTGTGAGCTGCCACGCTTGGGTGCTGGGCTGGTCACTGTCATGGGAGCCACTCTCCCCACACACACACACACAAGTAAGAGCCAGCCCACTCCCCAGCTGCACATGGGAGCTGGCAGGCCCCAGAGCACTCCTGCTCTGCCCTTTGTGACCAGAAAGATGGGAAAGGGAGGCCCAGGGACGGCAGGGGCTGAGCCTGTTTATGGCCGATTTGGGACTAGAGCCAGGTCTCCTGATCCTTCCACTCATTGAAGCCCCTGGTTTCCCATCTCACCCCACTTGGGGTGTTGGGATGGAGCTGGGGGCCACCTCCCACACCTCCCCCTCCACTCCAACTGGCCCAGCTGAGGCGACAGCTGCTTTGACCGCTGGCCATGGGGAAGGAAAACTGGCAAAGCTTTGTGCCCCAGGGTCCCAGGTATGGAATTAGCTTTCAGTCCCCCTGCCGGTGCTGCAGTGGAGGGGGGGAGGAGAAGAGGGCAGCTAGGCCTTTGGATGCAGATGCCAGAGGACATGTCTGCACTGTTCCTTCCTGTCAAGGGGTTCTATCAGGGGATGTGCCCTTGAGCCTGGGCAGAGGAGAGAGCAGTGAGGACAGGACCTGACAGCCCTGGCATAGAGCCTGGAGGGGGACATTAGTCCCTGCTGTTTCCCTGTTTACAGACAGACTGCCGTGCTCTCTGGGCAAGCGGGAAGCCTGGACAGAGGTCAAGTGCCAAGGCGGCACGGGGCTGGGCACGTGCCTGGCCTGAGACAGTGTCCAAGGAGTGTCAGCACACCTGGGGGTGTCGCTCTGAGGACCCCACCCCCGCGGGGGCATCTTGGTCCCTTCAGAAGCTGACCTCTGACCAACCTGGGGGCAGCCAGAGGCCAGGTACCCCCACCCCCACCCTGGGCCCAGAGCCCCCCCATCGGTGAGTCTTGGCTCTGTTTATAGCATCTGACACCAGAGGGGCTGAAAATAGTCCCTAGAGGAGGGGGAGGAGGGGGCTATTTAAAGGGCCTGGGAGGAGCAGTGCCGCTGAGAGCGGGTGACAAGCATGGCCACTTCAGAGCTGAGCTGCCAAGTGTCAGAAGAGAACTGTGAGCGCCGAGAGGCCTTCTGGGCTGAGTGGAAGGATCTGACACTGTCCACACGGCCTGAGGAAGGGTGAGTGCAGCCACCTTGGTTTCTCTCCTCCACTTCCCCAGAGCACCCTCCCCCTGCCTTGCAAGGCCTGGGCACAAATCACTGGAGAAATTCCTGGGAGTGGGGCAGGGACAGCACCCACTGGGGAGAGCCAAGTGGCGTCATCCCTCCTGCCCACTCCCCAGACCCAGGGAGCCCCCAACCAGCCTGTGACTGGGGGGCAAGAGCTCCCAGGGGCTCACTGCCCCTCCCCCTCCTCCCCCAGTTGCTCCCTGCACGAGGAGGATGCCCAGCGGCATGAGACCTACCACCAGCAAGGGCAGTGCCAGGCGCTGGTGCAGCGGTCCCCCTGGCTGGTGATGCGTATGGGTATTCTCGGCCGCGGGCTGCAGGAGTACCAGCTGCCCTACCAGCGGGTGCTGCCACTGCCCATCTTCACCCCCACCAAGCTGGGTGCTGCCAAGGAGGAGCGCGAGGACACTCCAGTCCAGCTGCAGGAGCTGCTGGCACTGGAGACGGCCCTCGGTGGCCAGTGTGCGGACCGCCAGGATGTGGCCGAGATCACCAAGCAGCTGCCTCCCATGGTGCCCGTCAGCAAGCCCGGTGCCCTTCGTCGCTCCCTGTCCCGCTCCATGTCCCAGGAAGCACAGAGAGGCTGAGCGGAACTGTGACTCAGGCTCTGCCATGCCTGCCCCGGGCTGGGCCCTTCCTGGCTAGGACGGTGGAGGGGAGCTGCTGGCCATGGACGCTTTGTAGTTTGCCCAAAGGTGGGGGCTGGGGGAGGAGGGAGCCAGAGTCCAGGATGCTTGGGTTCCCTGAGCTCCCAAAGGGAGGGGAGCAAAGGAGAGCTGGGGGCTAGCACTGCTGAGTAGTACCCCTAGCTCCAGGAGAAGGGACAGAAGATGCTGGCAAGGGCAAGAGGTCCCTGGGAGGAATGACCCTGGTCCAGATTTCAGTTGTAGAGAAGAATGAGGAAGTGTGTGAGGGGGATCTGGAATCCTCTGGGAAGACCAGAGGGAGGGGGATGTGAAGAGGGCAGAGACAGGGCAGAGCCCCCAGCACCCTCTCTTAGTGCTGCAATAAATGCTCAGTCACGTTCCAGAGTTTCGTTTTGTCTCTTTCCTTCTCGCTGGTGTCCCCCCATGCCCACTTCTGGAAGCAGGCCCTGCATCTGAACTAAATATGGCAGAGCTTGTGGGTACACCCCATGCTCAGGTGGGGTCAGAGCTATAAACAGGGCATCTGTCCAGTCCCCTTCCTGTACCCTGACTCTGCCCAGTGTTGGCCTCTGTGACCAGCCCCCTGGCACTGGGCAGTGCCCAGCAGGCCAGCTGGCATCCAAGGTTTGTTTAAATGATGTCTCATGGAGAATATGGGGGGGGCGGGTGGCTCCAGGACTGTCCTTGGCTGTGCCTCAGGGTGTGGATGGGGTCAGTGACCCCAAGGCTGCCATACCTCTGGGTTCTGAATCCAGAGTCCTTGGCTGGGCTCTGGTGCTCCACCCTCCCTACCCAGGGTGGGTGGTTGGGGGCGGGATAGGGGGTCAGGTTCCTGTCCCTGACCCTTGCAGCTGTTGTTTTTACTCCTGTCCCAACCTTGCTGTTTGATGGACAAGGAGTCACTTTCCGCTTGGGCCAAAGAGAGGGGAGAGCCACAGAGGAGGTCTGAACCAAGGGGTCCGGAGGCCTATCTTGGCAAGAGCTGTAGGCGCCCCACGGCAGAGGGCTCCCCCTCTAGGAAGAGCTGGAGATGTCCTGGAGCAAGCTGTTCCCCATTTTGGAAGCTAGGAGGGAAGGCCATGGCATCTTAGTGATGTGGTACCTGGAGCACCAAGCAGCCTGGGTGGCTTTCTCTGGCAGAGGGGGTTGGAGCGTGGGCTGGGCGAGGAGAGGGCCCAGAGACCCCAGACCAGCGGGGACCCGAATCTTTTGGCACTCTCAGGGCCTGACCGCGCCCCTGCTGGTCCCTGCCGCCCAGAGAGGGCGGCCAGTGCCCTCCCGCCTTCACCTGGGCCTCGCGCCCCCGCCCCCGACGCGGCGGGAACGTCCCGAACTTTCGGCTTCCCCACCCCCGAGTCCCGGGAGGGGAGGAGAGGCGTAGAGCCCGCGGGGCCCGAGAGGGAGGCCCGGCTGTCCCGCCTGCTAAGTGCATTAGCCGGGCTCGCCCAGCCCCTGCCTCCCCTATCGCCGCTGCCATCGGACAGGCAGGGCCAGGGACGGCTGTAGGGCCCCCGGGGGACCGCGGCGGAGCCCGGAACGGACTGTCCTTTCTGGAGGGGGGCGTGGCGCTGGAGGACAAGGGATGTGGTAGGAAAGGACCAAAGGGAGGCCTAGCGGAGGCGTGGAGAAGGGGAGTTGGGGTGACAGTCCTGAGAAAAGGTGTGTGGGGGTGTGTGCAGGAAAGTGTGTCCGGGAGAAAGGGGAGCCTCACAGGGGTCCGGGGTCTTGGGGTGGGGTGGAGGGAGTGAGTTGGGAGAGGGGACTGAGGAAAGGAGAGAATTCGAAACACCGGGAAGAGTAGAGATGAGATACAGGAGGGAGGGGTGGTTGGGGAGCTGGAGAAGAGCGACGGGAGGAGCTGGGGGCTGGCGGGAGCAGCGGGAATCTAAAGATTATGCGGGGGAAGCGGCTGTGGCTCAATCAGTAGGGCTCCCGTTTACCATACCATACGTTTACCCGGTTCGGTTCCGGGGCCTCCTGGTGAGGGCAGCCCGCCCGCACGGCGTGGTTGGCTGACCCAGCAAGCACAAGCAGCAAGGGGGGGATAAATGAATAAATAAAATAAAATCTTTAAAAAAAAATAAAATAAAAAAAAAAGATTATGCGGGAGGGAGCGGGGGTGGGGGGCGCGGAAACGGGCCACCGAGCCAGAGCAAGGAGGCAAAGGGAGGGGGGCTGCAGGGAGCAACTTCCGAGCGGGGACCGGGGCGGGGACAGATGTTCCAGCGGCCGACCCCACCCCCACCCCTGCGTGTCTGCTGCTGGTCCACTAAGGTGATGAATGGGGTGCGGGGAGACGCGGCGCGCGTGGCCCCGGGCGGCTCATCGCTCAGCCTCCGCCCCCGCAGCGGAGGGGTCCGGGCGGGGGTCCCGGCGCAGATAAAGGGCAGGCGACGGGGTGGGCAGCGGCAGCAGCATGAGCCGCGCAGAGCAGAACCAGGCAGCGGGCGCAGCCCCCGACTCTGACCTAGGCCGGGCTGCGGTCGCCTCGGCCTACCAGCGCTTCGAGCCCCGCGCCTACCTCCGCAACAACTACGCGCCCCCTCGTGGGGACCTGAGCAGCCCCGACGGCGTCGGACCTTGGAAGCTGGGCTGCCTCGCCCAGACCTTCGCCACCGGTGAGCATGGGGAAACTGAGGCATGGGCGACAGGAAGCAAACAGGAAAGAGGAGGCACTGTCAGTTGGGAGAGGGGCAGAGGAGGGAGATTGGTGAAAAGGAGGGTGGGGAGGAGAGAATGTTCAGAATTGAGAGAGGTAGGGGCAGGTGATGCTGGAGAGACTGGGATAAAAAAATGCAGAGAAAGAGATGGAGGCAGAGGTTGGGGAGGGGCGAGAGACACTGGGAGAGAGAAACTCCAAGCTTCCCAGGTGTTTTCCCACTTCATCCCCACTGGTAGGTATAGTTTGTGGAACCTGAGCCTCTGAAGGGTTAAGTACCCTTCCCAAGGTCAATCAGTTGATGTTGGGGCCAGGACTCAGACACACTCAGGCTGTCTGACTCCAAAGCCAGTGCTCTTTCCAGATACAGAGAAAAGGGGGGAGAAGCAGGTAAGGGTGAAAGGCCTGGCACCAGGACCACCTTCTTCTGCCCACACAGGTGAGGTGTCTGGACACACCCTCATCGACATCGGCTCGGGCCCCACCATATACCAGCTGCTCAGTGCCTGCGCCCACTTTGAGGACATCACCATGACAGATTTTCTGGAGGTGAACCGTCAGGAGCTGGGGCTCTGGCTGCAGGAGGAGCCTGGGGCCTTTGACTGGAGCATGTACAGCCAGCACGTCTGCCTGATCGAGGGCAAGGGGTACGGGCTAGGGGGTGAGGGTTCAGGCAGGGGGCCTCCCATGGACTGGCTGGGTGGGGGGCCCGGAGAACTGAGCAGGGAGCAGTCCTGACCCCTGCCTTGTGCCCCTGCACAGTGAGTCCTGGCAGGAGAAGGAGCGCCAGGTACGAGCCAGGGTGAAGCGGGTCCTGCCTGTCGACGTGCACCAGCCCCAGCCCCTGGGCACTGGGGACCTGGCACCCCTTCCTGCTGACGCCCTGGTCTCTGCCTTCTGCCTGGAGGCTGTGAGCCCGGACCTTGCCAGCTTTCAGCGGGCCCTGGACCACATCACCACGCTGCTGAAGCCTGGGGGGCACCTCCTCCTCATTGGGGCCCTGGAGGAGTCATGGTACCTGGCTGGGGAGGCCAGGCTGGCGGTGGTGCCCATGCGCGAGGTGGAGGTGAGGGAGGCCCTGATGTGTAGTGGCTACCGGGTGCGGGATCTGCGCACCTACGTCATGCCCACCCACCTGCAGACAGGCGTGGACGATGTCAAGGGCATCTTCTTTGCCTGGGCCCAGAAAAAGGTGGGGATGTGAGAGGCCAGTACACCCAGATCCCCTATCATCTGAAATAGCCCCTAATAAAACATTCTCTGCTGCCAAGTGTCAGTGCTGTCTGTCAGAGGCTTTCCTGGGAAGCCACAAGGGCCCGGGGATCTCTCCTGTGAGTGTGGGGGTGTGGGAGGCACCAACTAGCCCAGCCTTTCTTTTTTTCCAGACTCTCCCATGAGGGTAGGTCTCTGTACCCCCCATTCTTCCCAAGCTAAGGATGACTGAGTTTGGGGGAGGGGGTGGCACCCATATATACTGAGCACTACTGTGTGCCAGGCACCAGGGTATGTCCATTATGTACATTACATCATCCAGC
>JAKSZT010054055.1:307031-469653 GCA_026826555.1 Tolypeutes matacus | reverse complement strand
TCTTGCTTTGAGGCGGGAGGAGAGTGGGGATGATTAGGAGACTGGAGTGGAATGTGCACGGGAGGGTGGGGGCTGTACAATCCAGGCACACAAGGGCCCAGGGAAGTGAGGGAAAGAAGTGGCACCAGCTTCCTCTCCAACCCACTCCAGAAGCCGGACTTAAGCTCTGCCGTTGCCCTGCATCCTGTTTCCGCCTCCACGTGCCCAGGTAGAGACCTTACCTCTGTCCATTGTCCCTCATCCAGCTCTGCCTCCTCCTTCCCTCCAGCCCACCCTATTCACACAAATGAGTGGACAAGGGTAAGTGAGGCTCAGAATCGGTTTATTAAGAATTCCCCTTGCTACCCTCCTGCCTTAAAATAGTTCTCCGGAGCACCAGAACCTAGCGCAGGCACCCAAGTCCCTGAGGTTGGAGTCCCGGCGTAGCTCCCCTCTCCCCAAGGAGCGGGCGCCATGGAAAAAGCCAGGATCCTGTCACAGAGACTGCGGTATGCACGGAAAGCTGCTGGAGCACCACAGATTGCCATTCTATCCTTCTGTGGCAGGAAGTGCCAGGGGTCACTTCACCTTTATTGGGGTGCAGGTGTAGTGTGGCCCCTGCCTATCCTGGGGCCACCCTGGAACAGAGGGCCTCTCTGGGGAGGGCAGACACTTGACCCAGACACAAGATTTCTCCCCTCCCCCTCCCCCAGCTCCAGGCCATGGCAGAGGGACTAGCAGGGAATGGACTGGGGGAGGGGACACCTAGGCGAGGAGACAGGGTGACTGGAGAGGGCCAGGAGGAGCGCCATGTCCTTCCTTTCTCTGCCTCCTGATAGGATGGCTCGGGGGGGGGGTGGGGGATCTGGAGTTGTGGGGGGGGCCCTGCAAGGTTTGGAGAAGGACTGCAAAGGGAGGCCATGGGCAGGCACACACAGGCAGGCCAGACACCTGTACACAGCCAGATCTTGGGGACAGCCTTGCTCTCTGACAGGCTTGGGCCTTGGCAGAGCTGCTGGTCAGCTCTGGGGACTTGATCCCCCATCCTACTCCAACTGCCCCTACTGTGTGGCACACACATCTGCAATCACACTCATCTCCAGCACTCATCCACAAACTCAGCGTCTATTCGTGTCCCCTAACCCACCCCACATTAACCCACCTGTCCCGAGACCGCCCCCAATGCACACACACTTTAAAACCACGCTCACCTGCCCCTCTACTCTCCACCCTGCACACCGAGGCCACACTCACACACACTGTCTCCTGCAGCCCACCACACAGCCCGTGCCCATAGCCCCCTCACCTTCCCACTGGTCTCTCAACCCAGAGCAGCAGCACAGGGTCAGGAGGAACTCCGGGCCCTGAAGGGGAGTGTGGTGAGGCCTCCTGGGAGTCTGGCTGGGGCAACAGCAGGATGAGACCCTTCCCCAATCCCAGCAGCTGGGTCCCTTAAACCCCCTGGGGAGAATAAGACCTGCCTTGAAACTTCTCAGGCAGCCAAAGAGTAAGTGTCCAGTGCCACCTAGTGGTGTCCCGGAGGAGGATGCAGGGAGCATCAGAAGGGGACCGCACTGCATGCCCAAAGGCCTGTGGCACTTGGTCTCCCAGCTGGACAGATGCCTCTGACCACACACGTGGGGGGGGGGTAGGCAGAGCTGGCTCTCCTCAGTGGAGCTAAGAACACTCAGTTCCACCCCAGTTCAGCTCCAGGAACCAGAAGCTGAGAGGCCAGGCCCAGAACAAGCCTGTGGACCCGTGAGGGCCACGTGGGGGCCGGCAATGGGGTGGGCAGAGTACTTGATTCCTAGCCCACACACCTCATGTCCAAGCTAAAAGAAGGAAAAAGTTATCTCAAGGGTCAGGTGGAGACGGGGAGCCAGTAGGGATGGTGTACGACCCCCAGTGGGGCAGACCCACTGCCAGGGTCCTCAGTCCAGCTTGAACTTGGCCTCCCTCAGCAGGTACAGGCTGTCATCCTCCAGGAAGCTGTGGGCCAAGGGAAGAACCTACTGAGACACAGCTCTGAGCACTCCTCCTGGGGGCTGGGCGGGGTGAGAGCAGGCAAGCTGGGAAGGGTGAATGGGCAGAACAGGGGCCCCAGTCTCCCCTAAGGAGTGGGCCAGGAAGGCTCCAAGGCGAGTCCTGGGCAGAGAGCAGCACCCACCTGAAGAAGAGGACGTGGACAGGGATGGTGCTGATGTGCCATATGGCGTGGGCGTCCAGGACCCAGAAGAGCGGAGGGAAGTCAAGCAGCTCGAGCAGGGACAGCCCCTGCAGCAGCAAGACTGCCGCCATGCACTTGCGCACGTGAGGCAGCTGCCACTGGTTTCGTAGGCACCAGGCCAGCCACCACACCACGTTCACCAGGCCTGGGTGCCAGGGGCCAGGAAGGAGGCTCACTCTCTGGACCTCCCTCTCTGTCCCCAAAGCCACTCCATCCCCATACTCTTTCACCCCAGGCCCATCTTCAGATGCTCCTCTTGGTGTCCCCTCACTCCCACCTCAAATTCTTTCCCCTTCCCCATCCCCAGGGATCTCTCTTCCAGGAAGGGCACCAGCCCCCCACCCCCACTCCAAGCCAGCAGTTCTACCAGGGTCTGGCCTCACCGATGGCCACGCTGGCAGCCAGGTTGTAGCCATAGTCGAAGCGGACGAGGCTCAGGTAGGAGATGTGCGCGGTCAGCAGTAGCAGCAGCAGGGCCCGGAAGGCGCTGGCCACGGCTGGGTGCTGCAGCCCCACCGTCCTGCCCGCCGCCCACAGCTGCTCAGATGACGGGTGCCCGTCTCCAAAGCAGCATTCCCTGAAGCACCTCCTCACCCCCACATCAGTATGTGGTCTCGAAAGCCACTGCCCCTTCCCCACCACAACAGGGCAGCCGGGCAGACCTAAACCCCCAGCCCCAGGGACCTGGTACCAAAAGCAGCAGCTCCTGGGAACCAGAGCCCCCAGTCCAACCCCAAAGCCCCCTTCAAGATAGCCTGGGGGGAGTGTGTGTGTGTTGGGGGGCCGGTGAAGAAGACCCTGGAGCCCATGGGAGGGCTGGGTGACCCCTCCCTACCTCCAGGGCCTGACCCTGTCCCTGCAGCCATCTAGGCGGGCTCACCTGACACAGCACAGATAGATTGAGTGCAGGATGACAGTGGAGGCACAGAAGTAGTCCATTTTCTAAAGGCAGAGAAAGCCAGAAGAGGGGCCAGTGTTGTGAGGGAAGCAGGAGGTGGGCAAGACTTCTGGAGGCTGGGACTCAACAGGGAGAGGGCAGGGAAGGGCTGGCAGAGATACGGCGGAATGAGGGGGCTGGACCTGTCCAGTGGGGACCGCATCTCGTGCTCCCTCCATCCATTGCTGTTGCACTTCTGAATTTCACAGACTGACCCGTGTTCCCATTATATAATTTCTTCAAAAACAGTGCTCAGCAAATGGCCCCTATTCCCTGTTCCCTCTGGGCTTGCTGCCGTTAGTTTGGAGCAGTGCTCCTAATATTCAGTGTGCACAGGTGCTCCTGGGGAACTTGTTAAAATGCAGATTCTGACCTAGCAGGGCTGGGTGGGCCTGGAGATATGCCTTCTAGACAAGTTCCCTGGAGGTGCTGGTGCTCTGGCGTGTGGGCCACATTTGAGCATTGAGGCTTTAGCGGGCAGGGGGGGAGGGCGCCTGCCCAGGCGCCGGGACTTAAGAGCACAGCCTGGAGTTAGACAGCCGTGGGCCCCTGTCCCAACAGCACCCCTTTACTAGCTGGATGACCTTGAGCAAGTCTCACTCTCCAAGGCTCACTAGTTAAAAAGAGCTAATAATCATACTTGCGTCACAAGGTTCAAGTGCAGCTTAAGTGCACTAATGGGTTTTTTTTTTTTTTATTTTAAAGATTTTTATTTATTTATTCATTTATCCCCCCCTTGCTGCTTGTGCTCGCTGGGTCAGCTAACCACGCCGTGCGGGCGGGCTTGCCTTCACCAGGAGGCCCCGGGAACCGAACCTGGGGCCTCCCATATGGTAAACGGGAGCCCTACTGATTGAGCCACAGCCGCTTCCCACTAATGGGTTTTAAATGCCTAGCACGTAGTATGTGCTCCATAATGGTAGTTAGTGTTAGATGTAAGAGCTACTCTGACACCCTCCTGGGGCTCCCTGGGACAGTGCCATGTTGGGGGGGGGCGGGAGGGGCTCTCACCTCTGTGAGGTCGGTGTCCCTGGTGTGAAAGACTGTGGACCAGAACCAAGCATTGAAGGAGACCTGAGGAAGGAGGCGGCTGGTGAATGTGCCGCCCCAAGGTGGGGAGCCCCCTGGAGGGCACACGTCCACCTCACCTTTGGGAAGGGCCACTGCCAGGGTCTCTTACTGGTTGGGTAGAATCCACTGAGGCAGAGAAAGGTGCTTTTCAGTGTCTTGGGAGCCCCCTGAACAAAACCCATGTCCCTTCACCCTCACCCGACCCTGTTCCTTCAGGCTTGGCTTCACTGGGCTGCAGCCTCCATGGGTTCCGGACTGGCCAGGGAACCAGTCCCGGCAGAGCCCAGTTCCCGGGTTACTCAATCACTGAGACAACAGCCCCTGGGGGCCTCGCCTCCTCCCCCAATGGCAGGTGATGACAGCTCCACCCAGGCTCAAGGGAGCCAGTGACCTCAGCCTCTGGGGGCGGGAATGAGGTGGGTGAGGTGGAGAGGCTTGAGCCAGCTTGGGGTGTGTCCCTGAGAGAGCAATCTAGGGAGCCAGGGAGCCTCAGACCAAGCAGATCCCGCGGGGCTGTCTCAGAGGAGGAAGGCAGCCAGCCAGGGAGCCAGGGAGCCAGGGAGCCAGGGAGCCCTCCCTCCTGGCCAGGCCGGCCCAACCTGCTGGACCAGCGGCTGCTCCCAGCCCTGGGAGAAGCAGAGGGCAGGGTTGGCGGGCTGCGGTGGGCAGGGGCCCTGGGGAAGGTTTGAGGCCTTCTGCCTGGAAATTAACTGCCTGGAAAGAGAGGACAAATCCTCTTGCAAATGAGCCTCTCGCAGGAGTTGATGCTGGCGCTTTTTTCAAGGATGGCTATGTCCACAGCAGAGGCCCAAATTACTGAAAGAACGGTGGGCTTGGGGAGATGTATTCAATGAGATGAAATCGGGGTGGAGGGCCAGGCCTAGGATGCCATGGAGGTGGAGGGATGCCTAAGGCAGCACCAGCCAGCCAGAGGTGGGTACCCAGGTACCCTTGTTACCCTGGTCCCCTTGCCTCCTGCCCACTCTCCACCTGGAACTGCAGCAGGCTGTGGAGGCAGAATGGGAATCTCTCCCTTCTGTGAAATGGGAATAATCACAGGGTTGATAAGGATTCAATGGTAGGCAGAGCTCCCTGATGCAGACCTGCCAAGCTTATGAGAGAAGGTGGGGAGCAATGGGGTACATGGTAGGCCCACAGAGTCAGCCAGGGATTGTCTCAATGCCAGGCCCTGGGAGGCCCCGGAGGCTCAAGGTAGCCCTGTGCAGCCAGGCTGGCCCAGGGCCTAGGCCGAGCCTTGCAGCTAACGCTCACCATGACCCGAGCAGAGGTGCTGCCCTTCCGGGCCCAGGCTTCCCTCTGGGACAAGGCAGGGGCTGGCCTAGGTGGTCCCTTAGTTTCTTTGCAGCCCTGATGTCAAGTTATTAGTCCCGGGTCAGGCTGTCCTCCTCTGAGGTACACACAGGATGGCTACCCTTCCCCATGCAGCTGCAGGCTCCTCCCTGCACACCCACACATAGGGTATGGAGGCTGGAAAATGGGACTAACCCTGGTGGCTTTTTGGACACTGCTCTCCCCAAAGTCTGTGATGCTCAGGGTCAATGTGGACAGAGGAGCAGCCTCGGGGCTGGAGACAGACCAGGTGATCAGGTGGGGCAGGTCCTCCAGGCAGGCAAGGAACATGGGACATCTTCCACAAGGACAGTGGCCCTGGAGCCAGTGTAGGAGGGAGGGGAAGTCAGCCGGGGTCGGCAGCCAGCCAAGCTGCCTTGTCACCCACAGCAGGAAGAGGAAGGTGATAAGAGGACTGAGCTAAGTGGCAGCTGGAGCACTGAAAGCGGGAAGGGGTAGTGCATGGCCAGGGCTCAGCTCTATGGGATGGGGGTGGGGGCTGCTAGGGCTCCTTGTCTACCTCCTCCCAGCATGCCTTCCACTTACAGAGATCCACTGAAGCCTAGGCTCTGCACCCCTGAAAAGTCCCCTCTCCTCTGGGGAGTATCCCATTGTTGGGGGGCTCCTCTTCTGCCCCTTTTCCCAGACTTGGGAGGTAGTATCATTAAGAAGGCAGACCCTAGATCCAGACTGCCAGGGTTCAAATCCCAGCTCTGCCACTTCCTGTGTGTCCTTGGGCAAGTGTTTTAGCCTCGCTGTGCTTCAGTTCCCTCATCTGTAAAATGGGAATAATCATAGGGTTGATAAGGACCCAACGAACAAAACAAGTATAGTACACAGCACAGTGCCCAGGACCGGATAAAGCAGCAGGTGCTATTTCTTTCCGACTCTCGCACCTCTCCACAGACCTGAAGCTCAAGAAGTCAAGTGTGCCTCCCACCGTCCCTGCAGGCTGAGGAAGTCTAGGCAGAGAAGGTGGTCTCCGCACAGCTGCCTAGGCCCACCCCCAGAGCTCCAGAATGTCCAGACCCTCCACAATGAGACAGGCTCCCTTCCCAGACCCTGGGTTCAAATTCTGCCTCGGCCACTGTGTGATCTTGGGTGAATAACTTAGCTTCTCTGAGCCTCAGCTACCTCACTGACAAAATGGGGATGAATAGTAGAATCCACTGCATAGGAGGTTGTGAGAATGATGTCTGTGAAATGCCTGGCAAAAAGGAATTGCTCGATAAATGATTGCTGTAATTGCTGCCAGGTACACAGTAGGTGCCCTATAAATGTCAGTTTCCTTCCTCCAGTAGGCTGTCCACACCCCACTTCCCTTTACCTGATTCCACCTTCCCCCTCCTCAAGGTCCAGTCATGGGGCCCCAGGGTCTCTTGCTTCCAGAATGTAGACACCTCTGCTCTAGGAGAAGCCGCCTCTTCCTCGATCCTCAGCCATACCCCAAGAACGCACTGAACAGATATTACTTCTCTTCACTCAGTTTGTCAACAAGACACAAGCAAAGGAGACAGACGGACGTGGAAGGAAGGGAAAGCCCCAAGATGCGAATGGACGGCTACTCGGACTCAGCCACGCTCCAGGGGGATGGGGGAGCAGGGAGACTGGCCAATCAGACAAGCAGGGAGGCAAGGAGCAGCCCAGCAGGCGCCAAGAGCAGCACACAGACACCAAGGAAAGGGGGAGACTGGGGGCAGGGTGCCAAAGGGGTGGGGCTGGTGGGGGACAAGGAAGGCTGGGTGGGGGGAAAGCAGGAGGCTGCTTCAGTCAGCTAGAAAATAAGAAAATTGAGACAAAAATATCACAGCCGTGAAGCTGGTTGGAGGCCAAGTGAGCCAGATCTGTCAGGAACTCCACCCAGTGCTAAGCCCCAGTGCGGGGCTGTCACTGACACCGTGGTGGTGGGGACAAGTGGGCCTTTAAATAGCTCCCTGTCTCAGAAGTGGGGGAGGTAGAATGTTAAATATGATGCCTGCTGCCATCCTGGGCACCCCCCCCCCCGAGGCCACTGTATCTCACCCCCTGCCTCAGGCAGAGCAAGCCTTCCCCAGCTCACTCCTGAGAAAGAAAGGGGGAAGAGGCCCACAGAGATGACAGGAGGGCTTTTCCACCATCAAAAAGGATTCCTTGGTATTCTGTCTGTTCCACTGGCCACTAGGAAGTCCTTCCTGAAGTCTACCATCATTCTGCTGCAGTCTCAACTTTTCTCTTCTGGTAGTTTCCTCAGCAGAGCTGGGGCATAGTCAGCCCCCACCTCCCCAATCATCCTACAGAGACAGTCCAGACTTCCCTGCCCCTCTCGCTCTCTCACCTCTACACTCAAGGACCTTTCATCACTAGATGAAAGGGACAGGGAATTGGTTTGGCCTCCTGGCTTTGGCAGAGTGAGGGCCCCCAGTTCCGTGAAGGCGCAGGGCGTGCCCGCTGTCTAGCCCAACCCAGGCCTAAATGGCCAAGCAGGGGCTGCCTTCTTGTGCCAAAGTGTTATCTGCCCTGCTGGGGGGAAGCAGTCAGGTCTCCTCATTTCCCAGAGGAAAAGACTGGGACCTACCCTAAGACCTAGCCCGGAGCAGGTGAAGGGCCTTCCTGCCCCCACCCTAACAGAAATCAGGGTACCCACTCACTCCCAAAGACCCAGCCCAGGACAAGGTCCACTGCCACACCCTGCATACAGCTCAAGAGCTCTTTTTCCTGCAGAAACACACACACAAGACTGAAGACCAAGTGTAAAATCCAAACCAGGTCATCAAAGGGCCTGTGTCCCTGGAGGACCTGGTGGTGGCAGGAGGAGCTGCCATGTCCCACAGGGTGCCAGTGCTTCCTAAGACACTCTGCATAGGTGTCTGCCTTCTCCCACTCAATAGCTGCTTTCTCTCTGAGCAGGGCTGCAGGACACCCCTGGCAGGCACAGCCCCTTGCCAAGAAGGAAGCTGCATGGCAGGTCAGTGAGAAGCAAGACCCAGGAATCAGAGAATGAGATGAGAGCTGTGAAGTGGCCCCTGGCCCCTGTCGTAGGACAAAGGCTGGGCGCTCCGGGTCTTCCACAGGCAGGGCTGCCCAGTGCTCCCTAAGAGGGCGGGGGCGAGGGGGCGGTGCAGGCCCTGGGCTCAGATAAGCAGTGGCCCCGGAAGGAAGAATCCCAAGGGAAAGGGGACAGGTGTTCTCTCTCAATTTCCCTGTCCTGCCTGCTTGCTTGGCCAGGACCAAATTCCCTTCTCTGTAAGAGGCCTAAACAGGAAGTGGTGGCCGGGTCTCGCCCCGGCTGTGACAGTGTGTGCGGATGCCAGGGCCCTGCCTGCCCCTCAGCCTGGTGCTCGGGGCCTTCACTTTCCAAGGTTGCCTGCCCAGGCCCCATATACTCCAGCCTCCATACCTTTGCTCCTGTTGTGCCCCCAGCCTGGAGTGCCTGAATCCGACCCCTTCTCCCCCCATATAAGCGCATGTCCAAACCTTACCTGCAAGTGCCAGGTGAATCCTGTCCTGCCTGGGCTTACCTGACAGACTCCCCCACTCAGAAGATGCCATGTCCCTTCCTGGGAACTCCCAGGCCTCTCCACCTGCACCTCCTGGGCTCGGCCTACATTCTGCCTCCCAGGCAAGCTGGACCTGCACCTGCCTGAATGCCCCTCCCAAGTGCCAAGCCCTGTCTCTACCCACAGCAAATGCTCAACAAACATTCATCACAGTCCACGGAGCCTCAGGCGGCCCTGGGCGCAAACCCTGTCTCTACGACTTGCTAACTTGTTAGCTGTGAACTTTGGGCAAATTTTCCCCCTCTTAGCCTTACTCAGAGCTCACAAGGGTATTCTGAGGATTGAATAAGGAAAGTGCTGAGGTCACTGCTGGCTACCTGGTTCCTGTTCCACAATTCATAACTATTATTATTAGTTGCTGACTAGAAAGCATTAGAGAAGACGGACCTTTCCAGAGCTTTCACAGCCTCCTTTTCTGCCCTCCTTCTGACCTCCACCTCCTACGTCTAAGGCTTGGCCCGGACTCCTTGGCACCCCCACACCATCAGTTTTCCTGAAGTCCTCGGAGACCTCCAGGTGCCAGATCCAGGGGCATCCTTCAGTTCTCATCTCACTTGACCGTCCAGCAGAATTCTGGAGAATTCCAACAGGAGAGCCAACTACCCTCTCCTTCCTATCCTTCCCCGGGCTTCCCTAAACACATGATCTCCCAGTTTTCCACCCTGCCCTCTGGCCACCCCAATGTCCACTGCTGGCTCATCCTCCTCTAAGCAGCCATTGTTTCGGGGTTGCGCAGGGCTCTGTCCTACAGTCCCTTCTCTTCTCGCTAAGAGCTCCCTTGGTCATGTCATCCACACTCACAGCTTCTATCACGGACTCACAAGTGGAAACACGGGGCCTCCTTGGTCCCTTCCCCCATCTAGTCCACCGTGACGCTTGTCAGTATAGCCAAGAGGGTAAGAGTGTGGGCTCTGGAGTCAGAGGCCTACAGTCAAATCCTGGCTCCATGACCTTAACCTTTTTGGTCCTTGTTTTTTTCATCTGTAAACTGGGGATCATAATATTGGCCTCATGAGCTTGTTATTGGATTAACAAGGTTAGTATTTATAAAATGCTTAGAACAGTGCCTGCTATACTATAAGAGCTATGCATGTTTGTTAAATAAGGAAAATAAGCTCCAAAAAAATTTTTTTTTTAAATACCACCTCCAAAGCAGAGCCCAAACATATTTGCTTTTCATTAACCATCCCCCCAGTTGTGAGTGTGGAAGGTTTCCTTAAGGCTTAAAGTGGTAGCTCTGATCTTGAGCCATCCATCGCAACCTCTCACTCTTACACCCTCCCCAAGGTACTAACAGTTTATACCTGTATCCCAGTCCACACTTCTCATACAATTCCAGGCCTGGATACTGGCTCTTCCGAGCAGTCACACTACAAAGCTGAGAGAACTCTCTGGACACGCAGATGGAGCATATCTTGGCTTCTCCAGGGATGATCTAAGACCAGGCTGAGCTCTAGATAGAGAGTGCTGTGGCTGTCACTGCCTACCAGGCCTGGGCTGGAATTGAGATGGTGCCAACTCATGCAGAGGGCCCCTACATCCTGATATTGGGGACTGGAGTGTCTCAGAGGGGTCCCTGGAAAGCCCAAGGTCTCAGCAGGAACCCTACCACCCACCTCCCACTGTACTTATAAACTGCTCTTTGGAGTCTTTAAGTAGCTTCCTCCTACAGGACAAGAACAATGTTCCTTTCCTTCTCCCTCCCAAAGAGCCTGACCTAGGGCTCTGCTAGATGGGTAAGGTCTGTTTCAGCACCTTTCTGTTTTCTCCCCAAGCACAGATGCAACTTTCCCTGGGAAAAAGAGGGGAAGCTGAGTGGGTAGAAGCCCTGTCAAGTGAGAACGGGGACTAAGAGTTCCTCCTTCCTGGATGAGGGTAGAGGGCAGGAATCTCACCAGATGACCTACCCAGGCAAAGGCCACGCAGGTGTAGTACATGGGGGAGGAGGCTGGCACAGCAGCACGGTAGCGGCAGAGCATCAGCAAGCTGGCCAGGCCATTGAGGAAGGAGGCCACAGCAGACGCCGGCTCTTGGAAGAACAGGAACCGGAAGAAGGGCCACTGAAAAAGGAGCAAATGGAGGGGGCCTGAGGAGCAGGCAATCCCAAGTGACCCAATCCACCTTTTCCTAACATGCTGCATCAACAAACCTCCAACAAGCCCCCAGCTGGCTCCTCAACTCTGGACCTGGGCCAATGCCTCAGGTCAGTCCCTCTTGGGGCCAACGGGCTCCCCATCGGTCTTTGGCTGAGGGTCATACCCCCCATCCTAGCCAGCACTCACAGCACCACAAGCCCTGTTTTCCGGGATGTGTAGATGGCTCAGCATAGCCCAGTGGAAACAGCACAGACCTGCCAACCAGAGGACACGAGTCCTAGGCCTTCTTCCACCACTGACCACGAGCGTTCTGAGCCTCTGCCTATCTATGGGACAATAATTCCTGCCATCCTCGCTAGGCTGGAATGAGATAATACTAGACCAAAAGGCACCAGCAAAAATGGAAAAGCTGAGCCTCAAATTCAGATGGAATTCCAAGGGCCTCGGATAGCCAAAACCATCTTGAAAAAGAAAAACAAAGTTGGAGGGCTCATACTTCTCGATTTCAAAACTTACTACAAAGCTATGGTAATCAAAACAATGTGGTACTGGCATAAGGATAGGCCAGTAGAGATCAATGGAATAGAACTGAGAGTCCAGAAATAAAACCATACATCTACTGTCAACTGATTTTCGACCAAGGTGCCAAATACATTTAGTTGGGTGGAACAGTCTCAGTCTCCTCAGCAAACTGCGCTAGGAAAACTGGGTATCAGAATGAAGTTGAGGGGGCGGATGTGGCTCAAATGGTTGGGCGTCCATCTGCCATATGGAGGGACCTGGGTTCGATCCCCGGGACTTCCCGTTAAAATAAAAAATATATATTTGTATAGAAGGCGCATGGGATGCCAGGCTCTATGTGCTGGTGAGCCGCCAGGCCCCGGGAGCCATGCAGCAAGATGATGATGTAACAGGAGAGAGATGCAGGGGAGAGACAAGACGAGATGCTCCGAAAGCCAGGAACCGAGGTGGCGCAGGTGGCAGAACACCTCTCTTTTACATCAGAGGTCTCCAGGATTGAATCCTGGTGAAGACTGGAGGAGGAGGAGAAGAGATGGTAGGAAACATACAGAGAATTGCCCAGCAAATGGACACAAAAACAGCAAATGGGGAAGGGGGGTTTAAAATGGATAAAGTAAATAAACAAATCTTAAAAAAAAAAAGAATGAAGTTGAACCCAATTAGGGAAATGCAGTCATTAAAGAAATGTAAATCAAAACAATAATGAGATACCACTTCACATCCACAAGGACTGCTACTATTTAAAAAACAGAAAACAGGATGTGGAGAAATTGGAACCATCTTGCATTGTTGTTGGGAATATAAAATGGTGCAGCCTCTGTGGTAAATATTTTGGAGGTTCCTCAAAAAGTTAAACATGTAATTGCCATATGACCCAGCAAGTCCCCTCCTAGGCATATATCCCAAAGAATTAGAAACAAGGACTCAAACAGATACTTGTACACCAACCTTCATCACAGCATTATTCACAATGGCCAAAAGGGGGAAACAACCCAAGTGTCCATGGACACAGGAGTGAATAAACAAAACATGGTCTAGCCGTACAATGGCGTAACAGGAATATATAAAAAGGAATGAAGTGCTGATACATACCATAACACAGATAAACTTTGAAAACAGTACACTAAGTGAAATAGGCCAGACATAAAGGGACAAATATTATATGCTTCCACTTCCATGAAATATCCAGAATAGGAGAATTCATAGAGACAGAAAGTTAGTTAGTGGTTACCAGGAGCTGGAGGAGGGCTGGGGAGCTATTTTTTAGTGGGTACAGATTTTCTGTTTGGGGGGATGAAAAAGTCTTGGTAATGGATGATGGTGATGGTTGCACAATTTGTGAAAATAATTAAATGACACTGAATTATATACTTAAAATGGTTAAAGTGGCAAGTTTTATATTCTATATGTTATCACAATAAAATTAAAAAATAAAAAAGGCATGAGCAAACTGCATCTCATTGGGTGATCTGAGGGGATATTACTACTAACCCATGCCCCTATGGGAGTAGCAGTAGAAAGCCACAGTGAGTCAGGAAATTTGTCCCTGCAGCAAGGTGGGCGTCCCAACCACCCAAGAAGCCCAGAGCACCACGATCTGAGGAGACCCCAAAGCACCCTGCCCCGATCTTATTTCTCCATATCCAGAGGCAGGAAACAAACCCAGAGGCAGAACACATTGGTCCCACCTGAAAGCCAACAGATTCTGAAAAGAACAGATAACTGCCCCAAACACTCACACACCACCCCATGGCCTAAGCCCCCACCTGATGACTTGGACAGTGTGGCCCAACTGGGTGGTATCTAATCTCTCCACACCACCACCCCTACACTCACCCTGACTTCTCTAACTTACCTTGCCATGGAACTGAGGCACTTTGTGACCTTCCTGGAGGTAGAGGCCAACGGTGACCCACATACACTCATACTTACAGTCGTCCTGACAGGTCCACCCTGAAACAGACAAATGTGGCCTGGTGAACTCCCCAGCATGGGGAGGCACAGAGAGAGCTTGGGTGGGGCCTGAGAGAGAAGGCCTACATGTTGGAGAGAACCAGAAGAAATCTCAAAATTCTAGCTTGGACAGATGAGAGATACGCATATGGGGGGTGGGAGAGAGACAGAGTGAGAGAATGTGCGTACTTGGATGCAAGTATGTTTTGGAGGTAGGGGGAAGTATAGTGAACAAATGAGGGTATTTCTTCTCTTCTCTTTTAGTCCAAGATGAGGGGCTTGGCTTCCACAGAGCTCATCTACGGATACCTGGGTTTATGTTTGCCCCACATGAACACAAGATTTGTTCTCACTTCTCACTAGAGAGTAGCCTTTGCTGTCTTCTCTGCTCCTAAGAAAATGAAGCCCAAATTCTTCAGCCTGATTTTTGAGGTCCGAAATTGCCTTTCCAGCCTTATCTCCCCCTACTCCTTTTCACACACCCTGCTCCCTCAATAAACCAAGCTGCCACAAGTGTCCACACCTGCCCAGGGCTCCACTCTCTCCGTTCCCTCTGCCTGGAATACAAAGAGACAGGGAAAAGATGACAAGCTTGTGGTCAGAGAGACCAGAGCCAGGAACTCTGCTTTACCACTTTCTGGCTTTGCGACCTTGAGCAGGGCACTTAATATCTCTGAGCGCCCCCATCTGTAAGATTGGGATAATATAAGAAACTACCTCAAAGGATTGTGGTGAAAATAAGCAGACCTGTTTTAACACCTGTCACTCGGAAGGTGCTCAGTGTGTTGGTTTCTTGCCCACTATGGCCACAGGTCCAAATTTAATGTATCCATCAGGCAAAACTCTGGTGGAAAAATTGTCCCAAGAAGATCTCTATCCCCACTCCCTCCAAGTCAGAAGAGATTTCTTCCTCCCTCAAATGCTTCCAGTGCTTAATCTAAGGGTCCTTTAGGGCTCAAACCATTTCCTCCCTTGTCCTTAAGATAGTTAACATCCCTGTGGGGACTGTGAGCCCCTGCGGGCAGGATCCCAGCCTGATTTCAGTGTCACTCCAAGGCCTTGTACCCAGGAGGTATTTAATACTCATTTGACCAAATAAAGAGTAAATGAAAAGGGATGAAGTTCTGATACATGCTACAAGACAGATGAAGCTTAAAGACATCATGTTGAGTGAAATATGCCAGACACAAAAGGACGGATATTGTATGACTTTACTTACATGAAATAACTAGAATATGCAAATTCATAAGAGACAGAAGGTCATTTACAGACTATCAGGCAGGAGGGAGGGAGAACAGGGTGTCAATGCTTAATGGGTATAGAGTTTCTGTTTGGGGTGATGGATAAGTTTTGGTAATGGATGGTGGTAATGGTATCATCGTGAATGTAATTAATGCCACTGAACTGTACGCTTGAAAGTGGTTAAAATGGGAAATTTTATGCTGTATATGTTACCACAATTAAAAAATAATAATAAATGAAAGCTCTTCAGGGGAGCAAGACTGGCTGATGAGACCAATCACCTTAGGGCTCTTCTCACTTTCACTCTTAACACGCGGGGCAGAAGGGTGGGGATTGCCGTGAAAGGTAGGAAGCAGGAGGTAGCTAACGTTCAGAGAGTGCAAAGGAGTTTGGGGGAGAGCAAGGGGCGGAGCCGAGATAAACGGGCGGGACTTATTGAGGGGCGGGGCTTACCGGCCAGACTCATGTAGATTGGCTGCCGGGAGCGGAAGTGCTTCAGAGCGACCCCCGAGCAGTTCCGCTCCTCGCACTGGCGCACGCAGTCGCGGTACATCGGCTCGCGGTCACCCTGGGAACCGCTGGCTAGTGTTGCTGCCCCGGCCAGCAGCAGCACCAGCCGCGCCGCACGCCATGCCATCCTTTCACCCTGGCTCGTCGCCGGCGGAGTAGCTCAGGAGCGTCACAAGCCTCCGCTTCCGGAATAACCGGAAGTACCTTGTGTTCGTTGTTCCTCCCGCCCCTAGCGTCCACCCAGTTTAAATAAAAGTTTCCGGAGTTTTGTGGGCGCATGTCCCGCCCCTCGTCCCTTTTTATGTCCAGATATTGAGGCGACAGGGTATTTGGAAGGGGGATGCCTGGTGGATTAAAGAGCAAAATAAAGTGGTCTTTTATCAACATTCCTAGAGACCAGCAAAATAAAGTGGTCTCTTAATTTCTAGGTTTCTTTTCCAGGGTCTCTCTTTTAGCTAGGGCACAGTTTTCCTGTCACCAGCCCTGATGGATTTCACCTCCTAAATGTACCTAGAACTATCCACTTCTCCATCTCCAGTTGCCAAAGTAGATTTGGTAAAAATCATTATCATCTGTAGCCGAGACAGTCTCAGTTGTTTCTTAACGGGTCTCCCTACCTCTACTTACCTCCTCTAGACCACGGTCCATTTCTCAAAATTCAAATTTGGCTGTGTCACTTCCCTTCTTAAAATTCTTTACTGGGTCCTGATAACTCTCAGGATAAAATCCGAACTCCACAAGCCCTTCTGACTCTTGACCACTGGTCTCCCTCATTCTCCTGCCCCAGACCCACCTTCAAAGGGCCTCCTCTCTCAAGCCTTCTGGTTTTGCCCTACATGTGTCCCTCTTATGCTCACTCCTGCTTATTCTACTGGTCTCAGCTTAAGCACCATCTCCTGAAAGTGACTGCTAGCACCCATACAGTGGTCTTTTCTTCTCTGCTTGAAGTGGGTACCTCTGCTGTCCTTCCACCACTGTCCCTCCAGCACTAACACAGGACTGCCTAACACAGGACAGCCGGGGGTGGGTGCTCAGTACGCTTTAAAAAAAAAAAAAAAGGTGAGTGAACATCATTCAACATAAGGACGTGCTGGGTGCCAAATCCAGGGCCGTCAAATCACCAGCGTGATTCAGGGCACGCTGAAATAGGAGAGGTGTAATATTTCCAGGAAAATTAAGCCGAGGACCCTTGGGAATAGAATCCTCGCTTTCCGATCCTGCCTCGTCCCCCAAAACACACTCTTCTCATTGAAGCCTACTAGATAGATGCAAAATAGTCACTACCTTTCCTTCCCACCCCCTCTTCACTTTTTTTTTTTTCCCTCTTCACTCTTGATCCACTTTTCCTTTTTATCCTGGAGGGTGGCATAAGGAAGAAGTAAAATCGGATTCCATTCATTCTCTCAGTCAGCAAATATTTCCTGACCCTTTCACTCCAGCACCCTTCTAGGCAAAATGCAACTCCTGGAAGCACCATTCACACTGTATTTTCTGTGAATGGCGCTTAGGGGAGCATTATTCACATTGCATTTTCTGTGAATGCTGCCTCTTCAAGTTGAATATAACATGAATAGTGTCCCCTGGGGTGCAGCACCCAGTTGATAGGGATTGGGAAGCAGCAATGAATAAAACAACCACTCAGCGCTACAGGATCTTACCAGGAACAATTGAGTGCTAATACTACTTTGCATCTAACAGATCAGTCCTTTTATAATACATTATTTTATTTTGTCCTTACTGTAACTCTGGGATGGAACTTTTTATGAGCATTCCCCATTTAGAGAGGATGAAATCCTGACAAAACAAGGACATTTTCTTTGACGGAATTCCAAGGTGAAAGGTAGAGCTCTTTTCAAAACACTTCACGGGGAGCGGATGTGGCTCAAGCGGTTGAGTGCTTGCTTCCCACATAGGCGGTCCTGGCGGCTTTGGTTCCCGGTGCCTCCCCTCCCCAAAAACAAACAACAAGCAAAAACAAGAGGAAAAAAAGCTACTTAAGGAAATCTATGTGGCTCAGTGGTTGAGTGCCAGCTTCCCACTTACGAGGTCCTGGGTTCAATCTCCAGTACCTCAAAAAAGAAACATTTTATGGTTCCAATTTTGAAAGCCTCATCCTATATTATATCAAACATATTAAAATGTGGCAACATCCCACATTAAATAAAATTTATAAGTATATGTGGTTGAATTGAGCTGCTGTAAACGCTCTGTATTCATTTAATAAAATATTAATTTTTGTAGTTTTCTTATATTTTGAAGGCAACAAAACATTTTTCTTAGGTCCCATACAGTTTCATAGGTCCTTGAAAAACCATGCCTAATATAAAACAATTCTAGGAGGGAGCAGTGGAGACTTCTGTCCGGCTGTCCCAGTGGGTTGTCTCTCTGGGACATCTCATTAGGGTTTTCCCTGCCATCATAGCCCCCGTTTCTGTTCAGCAATTTTCCTCCTTTTCCCTCTCCCAATCTTTCAATCTAGAGCTTCCACTTCTCCAGTGAGCTGCCTTAGCTTAATCTGCATCCTAGTTTGTATTTGGCTTCATATGTGATGGCACAACCTGCAAAGTCATCATTGAGCCATTCATTCGTTCAACACAGGCTTATTAAGCTATACTGGGTGTCATCCATTGCACTGGGCACTAGGAAAAGAAAAGAAAACAAAACAAAACAAAACAAATTCAAAAAATGAATTAGAAATGTTTCCCAGTCCAGGGAGGAGAAAGACAAAGTAAATAGTATAGTGGTTTATGGACCCAATGCCAAGCTGATCACATTTTTAGAATAAAAATTGGGAGACAGTCTCCAGGTATGAGGGTTCCTTTCACCAAATATTTGTTGAGTTTTTAATCATGTGATAGGTTCTGGGGACAGAGTGATGAACAAGAGGAGGGAGAAAGACAATAAAGAAGTACCAAACAAAAGACCAAGATAATTCAGTGACACTGGAAGAGTAAATTGGTAGAACTACTATGTACGGATAATTTGGCACAACAGATGGTTAAATGTACATATCCTTTAGCCCAGCAATTTGCATAAATGCTTTAACCCAGAAAGTTCACTCTCCATAATAGCTCCAATATACTCACATAAGTGCAAAATGCTGTGAGTACAAAGCTATTCATGGCAGCATTTTCAATGGCAAAAAAAAAAAAAGAACTATTTCAATGTCCATCAATAGGGAACTAAGAGATATCCATGCAATGGAATGCTGAGGAGAAATTAATAGGAATAGGGCAGATTTGTAATGTACTGACAGAGAAAAGCCTTCATGATATTTTTAAGTAAAAAGCAAGGTGCAGAACAGTGTATTACATAGTATGGAGGGGTGGGTGACAGGCAAGCAAAGGACACATTTTTCATTCTTGTATCTCTTGAATTTTGTACCATCTGTCTCTATCATCTATTAAAAACAGGGAAAAAATGTAAAAAGAACAATTTCAGGTAGTGAAATTGTAAAGAGTTAAATATAATTGGATAATGTAACAGTGAGTAGGAGAAGGGGAAGGGAGGGGAAGCTACTCTGAACTGGGTGGCCAGAGAAGGCCTTTTTGAGAAAGTGGCACTTGAGCTGAAATGTGCATGACTGGAAGGAACCAGCCCTGCTAACACCTGGCTCCAGGCTGCCAGAACAGCCAGTGCAAAGGCCCTTAGAGAGGAACACGTTTAGCATCATTGAACAAGAGAGAAGCCAGCGTGGCGTGGCTGGTATGCCGTGAGTAAGGGGCCAATAGCATTGAGCGACGTTGAAGCAGCAGTCAGAGACCAGATCCTACTGGGTCTTGTAGGCCATGGTGAAGTGTAGGCAATGGGAAGCCACTGGGGTTGTTTCAGAACTGGAGTGAATGGCACGATCTGATTTTTTGTTTAAAACATTTACTTTGGCTGCTGTGAGAAAAAAAATAAAAAAGGATTGTAGGGGGCAAAAGTGGCATTTGAGAGACCAAAGACTGGTGGCTGTAGCCCAGAGGAGAAATGATAGAGCTTAGATTAGCTGGTGATTGTGGAAGTGGACAAAGTAGAATAGATATGTACTGTATGTATTGGAAGAGGAATTGGTAGATCTTAATGGCTGGGCAAGGAAAAAGGAATCAACGATGTGGGTTCAGTGAACAAATTATCTGAAATTATAATTGTGCCCCCAAACATGGACCTCGTGATTGTCATTGTTTTATGCTTCTGGAAGCTTTCTAGTCCCCTCCTCCCAAAACCAAAAGTCAGAGGCAACAGCATCTTCATTCACATCCCAGTAGTCAGGAGCTCCAGCCACAAGGAAGATGTGCTCAGGTCCTGCAGTGCAGAGGGGAGTGGGAAGACTGCTTGTGATGAGGAATCCAGGAGAAGGAGGGTTCAATGGGCTTCAAGAGACAACCGTTGGGATTAGAGGAGTCACAGCTCCCATACCAAATCCTAAAACATCATGATGACTGGGAACTATCCAAGTCAACTTTCTAATATTTCAGGTGGTAAAGTGAGGCCTTATCCAAGGCCAACAGCAAAGCTACCAAGGAGAGAGCCGTGCATGTTAAATGGCCAACACAAACTCACTGTCAGCACAGAAATGCGCACCGTGACAGCCCTGTGTGCACAGGCCAGGGTGGAAGTCACTCTACCTTCATGCACACACATCAAAGCCAGGTGAGATGGAGGACAGAAGAGTCATTTTGTTTCTGCTAAGCAGGGAGAGAGAAAGGCAAACTCTTTCAGGGCCTGCATTCCTGAGACAGACGGGGGTGAGAGGGGCTGAAGGGGCCACCAGCATGACCAGGGCTGGAGTGTCAGGCGAGTTTGGCCTCTGCCCCTTCGCTAGCCCTGGGCCCGGGGAGTGGCCTCCCACGTGGTTAGGTTACAAATGTTTGTGAAAGGCCACCTTTAGGAAGGAGGATGGATCTTATCAGAAGCTTCCAAGTTACTTTCCAATGGCCCCAGGGAGGCTTTGCACCTGCTCATCTCAGGAACTCCTTCCAGTGAACTAATTCATATAAATACTTCCCCTGTGATCCATGCTCCAGACTAGAGGCCCTATAGGCTAAGCCCTGGCTTGAGGCCTGGACCTCGGACTGTGGACCTTCCCCTCCCTTCTTCTGTTTGTTTTCAGTCCTTTGACCCCCTGCTGGCTGGTGAGGTAGGTGGAAGGGAGGAGGAGACTCTTGTGCGAACACACAAACATACACACACACACACACACACTTCCTCATGTGCCCCCAAGTCTCAGCGGCTGGTCAATGATTGACTGGCTTTTCACGGGCTGCTGGTTCCAGACCCTTGCAGGTCACCTCTGTAAGCCAGAGTCCTGGCCCTGCCTCTTCAGTGCCACAGCCCACAGACCCAGTACCTGTTGTCCAAAGATCTTCTCGGGCAAATCTCACGCCCCTGCCCCTCTGGCCCTTGGCTTGCTCCCCTCTGGCCTGCGGTCACGCCCTTCCTCTGGACCCCAGCCTCCCTAGCTCTAGGCCCCTCTCAGACTCTCAAGCTCCTCCAACAAACAGCCCTCCCCGCTCCCCATCCCTTGAAGCTCCCCCTCTCAGTCTTTGTCCCTCAGACATCCTCTTTCCTTGGCTCTCCTGTCAGGCCCTGCTGGAGGGACAGCGGAGGGGAGAATCGAATCAGCAGCGCCCACCCCTGCCCCCCTTCCTCTCCTCTTGTCAAACACCAGACAAGGGTTTTTTCCCATTCCTTTCCGGCTCTGAATGGGCTCATTCTCTTCGGTAGATTCGGCCCAGATCGAGCCTCCTCCCCAGGGCGTGAGTTCTGACCCCAGCTCCTCCCCCACCCCCTCTGTGCCCCCACTCTGGATGGCTCCGCCCCTCTGGGCAGCCCACAAGCACTGAGCATTGTCTGCCAGCCCAGGGTTTCTTCCTGAGCTATCTGATGCAGAGAGGGGGGCTTGCTCTGGCGGGGTCCCGGTGGAGGCAGGATCTTCACGGAGGGAGAGACCAGTAGTTACCCTAAGCAATCTCCTCTGGCAACCCCGCAGGGGTCTGGGGAGAGGGTGGATTCATGATACCCTCGATTCAGAGCTCTTGAACCTAATGGGCTTCAGGTCTGCTCTGCTCTGTGACTCTGGACAAGTTCCTTTACCTTTCAGAATCTCAAGGTTCCGCCTCTGAAAAATGGGGAACAATAACAGCCACTTCTAGTGCCTCGAGGATCCAGTGGAATAAGGAAGGTGGATGTAGGACACAGAGTGGCACAGAGAAGGGTCCAGTAAAGGATGGCATGAAGCAGCTCTCCTGGCTGCACAAGCCTTTCCTAACACAAGGGCTGGGGAAGGGCAGGCTCTAGGGGAGACCCTGACCCTGATCTTGACATCCTGATGGTCTCCCGCAGGCTGAATGTGCACTGGTCCAGGTGCAAGCCTTCCCTCAAGTATGTGACCAGCAAGTGACTCTTGGAGCCAGGTCAGCACCTTTTCTCCCGAAGGGCTGAGAGCAGTGGGTTTACGGCACGTGGGTTGAGGTCCTGGGCTGTATGCTGGAGTGGGGATGAGGGGCTGGTTTTGTTAGATGTTCAGCTTTTCTCTAGTTAACCCTGGGACAGTACTGGGCAAATTGCTTAACTCTTTTGAGCCTCAGTTTCCCTAGGCCTAATTCTTTTTTTTTTCCCTAGGCCTAATTCTAACACCTAGAGAAAATAGGAATATTGATGCCCATCCTGAAGGGCTACTGTGTCCCCATGAACAATGGTGTTTCCCAAACATTTGTGACTATGATCCAAGGAATAAATCCTTTTTATTTATTTTATTTTTTAAATTTTTATTTATTTATTTATCCCTCCCTTCCTGCTTGTGCTCGTTGTATCCATTTGCTGTGCGTTTCTCTGTATCTGCTTGTTTCCCTTTGCTGCGTCATCTTGCTGCACCACACAGGCCGTCAGCCCACTGCGTCACTCGGGCTGGCTTGCCTTCATCAGGAGGCCCGGGGAATCGAACCCGGGGCCCTCCATATGGTAAACGGGAGCCCAACCAAATTGAGCTACAGCCGCTTCCATAAATCCTTTTTAAATCACCAACTGGGACACACATCCAAACCACACTTACTCTTACTACATTCTTACTCCATGTGATGCTCTCAGATATTTTCTATTCCATTCTTGTTCTTAAAAAAGAAAAAAAGAGCTAGTCTTGATAATCTAAATTGGTTTCAGGAGCCTCTAAGGATGGTCCTGACCTGTAGTTGGAACATTACTGCTTAGAGACAGAGGGGGACTTGCCAGGGTTTTTTTAATAAAGGTTAAAGTTCAGGCCTCTCATTTGCATGCATGGGCCTAATTCTGTATTTAATTTTTTTTCTTTTTTTTAAATTTTTTTTTTAATAAGTTGTAAATTTACAGAAAAATCATGCAGAAAATACTTCTCCTCACACACACAGAGTTTCCCCTATTATTAACACTTAGCATTAGTACCTTTGTTAAATTGATGAAGCAATATTATCATAATTATACTATTAACTACAGTCTATAGTCCTTTAGGGTTCTCTGTTCATGTTGTACAGTCCTATGGTTTGTTTTTTTAAATTCTAGTAACATATATACAACCTAAAATTTCCCATTTTAACCACATTCGAATATATAATTTAGGGGTGTTAATTATATTCACAATGTTGTACTACCATCCTTGTATTTAATTTTGTATTCATAACTTTGTATTTCTTTTTTAGAAGAGCATCTCCTAAATTATATAAGCTTCAGGGCCAACAAAACCTGGATCTGCCCCAGTATAACCAAATCTGGACTATTTATTGAACAGCTACTATGTGCCAGGTACTGTGCTAAATACTTCAGGAGCATTATTTCATTTAACCCCTAGCACAGTTTGCCACATGCCATTACAGACCCTATGTTACAGATGAGCAAACTGAGACCCAGAAGGCTCAGTCACTTGCCCAAGGTCACACAGCTAATACATGGTGGAGTTGAGAGATCTGACCCAGGTCATTCTGATCCCAGAGACCCTGCTGCTTACAGCCACCCCTCAGTGTTTGGCACATGGAGGCTCTTTAGGAAATTCCAGTGTCCTTCATTCTCCATTTCCCAATAGGTGCCTCTGACCCCCGTCTTCACCAGCACAACATTGCTGTTGGCTACAGTATTCATTAAGACTTGCAAGATTTAGCAAATAAAAATACGAAAGCCCAGTTAAATTTGAATTTCAGATAGACAGCGAATAGTTTGTTATTGTAAATATGTCCCATGCAATACTTCCTTGGAATTTCCAACAAAAACATGCCTCCTTTCCATTCCTACCCCCCTCTCCACCCTAGTCACACTGGGCCTTAGGACAGGGTCAGGGGCTCCAGGTGGAATGCAGGGTGGGGAGCTGGAATGCAACACGGTAATAAAAGGGAAGGGACCGGAAGCCCGTAAGAAACCTTGAATGAATTGGGGGCTGGGTGCCCCCATTAAAAAACAAAACAAAACAAAAACAAGAGCCCTTTTTAATTTGAACTCCTCTCCCCAGATTTATAGATCCCTTTTAGACTGGAGAAGATAACTAAAGGATTCCAGAAGCTATGCCAGGGAGCCCTGGAAGCCAGAAGTTAAATACAACACATCCCCTTCCTTGATTACCAATTTTACTTCAGCATGCCGTGGGAAAATCATTATTTGATATTAAGACAAATAGGCATGTGAGGGAGTAGGATGCAAACTCGCCAGGAATGTTTAAGTTAAAACCTGCGACTTGGGAGGGAAGGATGGCGGTCGGCCCCTAAAGAATTCCCCCAGAATCCCAGGAGAGGCGGGCCGTTCACTCTCCTCTGCTTTTAGGGGTTCTTCGTGGAAATGTTTGAGAACTGCTGCAGGAAACCCGGGCGTCCGGGCGCTGGGAGCGGCACCCGGCAGGCCTGCGCGGAGGGAGAAAGTGAAGCTGGGAGTTGCCACTCCCAGAGACTTGCTGGAATGCAGTTGGAGGGGGTAGGGGGGGGCGAGCTGTGAGCGCGCTTGCTCCCAATCACAGGAGGAGGAGGAGGTGGAGGAGGAGGGCTGCCTTGAGGAAGTACAAGAATGAAGTTGTGAAGCTGAGATTCCCCTCCACCGTGGCCAGAGAGACAAGAAGAATCCCCCGAGGCCGCCGCACGCCCCTCCCCAGGGTGCCCGGCCCCCTTTTCTCGCCTCCCGGCTGCCCCCACACTCCCCAGCCTGGTCCAGCCGGAGCCATGGGGCCGGAGCCGCTGTGAGCACCATGGAGCTGGCGGCCTGGTGCCACTGGGGGCTCCTCCTCGCCCTCCTGCCCCCCAGAGCCGCGGGCACCCAAGGTGGGTCTGGCGTGGGGAGGGGATGGAGCAGCGACCGAAGCCCCTGCAGCCTGCATCCCCCCGCAGAGATCCCCGGACGGGGGCGGTCGGAGGGGGCATACGAGCTCTCCCGACCCGGAGTTGTGGACAGTCGAGGCCCTGGGGATAGCTGGGCCCTCAGGCGGTGGGAGGGGGCGAAAGAAGGTGGGTCAGGGGGCAATTACACCGAATCAGCCCTGGATGTTCCATTCAAGGGACCGGCGCCTCCCAGACTCCGGGAACTTGTCAGAAAAGTTCTCAGGAATTGTTCAGAAAGCTTGCCCCCCAAGGGAGCATTGCTTGGTGTGTGTGTGTGTTCCCCTTGAGCCCCTTCAAGCTTTGGCAAAGGTTTTCCAGTTGGCAGCCTCTGCCTCCAGACTGGACTGGGCTGGATTCCTTTGGGGGGTCCCCTCTGCCCTGTCCCTCCCCGTCCCCTCCCCACCCCGCTTCAGCGGCTAGAGTTGGGTGACGCCAGCCCAAAGCAGGGCCAGGTGTAGAAAGGGGAGGCCGGGAGAGCAACCTGTCCAGCCCCGTGGGGGAGGAGAAGGGGCAGGAGGCTGCAGAATTGCCTTATGCTGGGGTCTGGAGTAAGGGGAGGGGTTGACGGTTTGTTTTGAACAAGTTTCTTTAGGGCCAGCTCCTGGACTGGGTGCTTCCTGACCTTGGGGTGTGTGTGGAGCGGTAGTGGGGTCTCATGGTCTGGTGCATAAAGTGGAAGCGTTCCAAGGGGGGGATAAGAACAGGGGTGTGCAGAGGGCCTGCCTTTTCCTTCACGCTGTGTGTGGGGAGGGGTGATGTGGGGGGCTGGGTGTCCTCTGAAAGGGGTCTCTATCCGCCTCTAGGCAATACTGACAAACGTGTCCTGGTGGTAAACCCTGTGCCAGGTCCCGTGGATTCCCTCCTTTAACCCTCAATAGCCCTGGGAGAGGAGTCCTGTTTCCAGTGCCCAGGTGAAGACCTGGCCTTTAAGGAGGTTCAGGAACCGCCAGTAAGCGGTGGGGCCCCGATGCAACCCCAGCCGCTCACTCGAAATCACTCTATTAATCCGCCCGGAACAATAGGAACTGCTCGGTGCATCCCTGGGCTGTGGAGAAGACAAAAAGAGTGTTCGGAGAGTAGTGGGTGGTCTCCACAGGCCAGGGAGTCTGGGGTGGGGGGTGGCATCAGGCCCCGCGTGTCGCCTGCGGGCTCCTCTGTCCGGGCATTGCCGCGTTATCTAGAGAGTCAACGTGGGTGTCCGAAGCTGCGCTGCGTGCCTTTGCCAGGGTGTTCCTGAGTTGTGTGGTCTGTGTGTTTGTGTGTCGGGGCTCTGTGTTGCCAAACAGCAGTCTCCCTGCCGACTTGGGGACTCAGCTGAACTCTGCCCTCTCAAGGAATTCCCTCTAGGTGCTGTAAACAGCAGGAGGTGGCCCCATGCCTTCTCGGTCAGGAAGAAGGCTCTCGCCTTTGCCCACCCTTGCTCTCCCTGTCTTCAGCCCTGAGCTCCTGAGGAGAAGCGGGAGGCCAGGCTGGGCTGTCAGGCCGAGCTGCTGTCCTCCTCGCAGGCCGGGAGCGGCGGGCTAGCTGCAGAGCCAGGATCTGAGGGCTCCTTTGCTTGCTGTCTCCTGGGGCCTCCTCACGTCTTCCTCACCCCCCAGCCTGTGCTGCTGCATGTGGTGTGCGGGGAATGGCTAAAGCCGCAGCACACCACCCAGCTGCCTCGGGCACCCCTGTTATTGTATATCCTATAGGAGCACCCCTATTATTATATATCCCATGGCCAAGGCAGGGGCAGGAATGTGTGGGGGGGGGGAGACCTGCGGAAGGCTCAGAGAGTCAGGATTTTGCTGGATCCTTTCTGAGAGGTCAAGGCTTTATAAAATTGCAGCAAATACATCCTTTTTTTTTTTTTTTTTTTTTTTTTTAAATCTTGTAGCACTCGTTTTATTTCCAGTATGGTTCTCCCAGCAGCCTCCTTCCCTCTTTTTACTATGCTTGGGAAAAGTAACCTTGTTTCAAGAGAAAACAATAGGAAAAATGGGATCGAATGTAAAAAGCAAGCATATCGCATTCCAATGTCAAACACAAAGCACTTATTATTTTCTCTTGGTTTGGGATCACCCATGCTCCTGCTGTATTAAGCTCTCAGACGCCTTAACTTTTAAAAATTATCCCTAGTGTTTCCTATGTACAGGCTCTTACCCGCAGGCAGCTTCATTTCATCTCTGCATAGGTCCTGTAAGTCGGTGTGCAGATAAGAAAACTGAAGTTCAGAGAAATGAAGCATTTTATTCAAGGCTCCCCAGCGAAGCAGTAACGTCCAGGGCATGTTTGGACTCTAGAGAGGAGGCTGCAGGAGTTGATCAGTCTTGCTCCTTTCCACAGGAGTGGGCGGAGCAAAGCCCTGGCTTAGGGGCAGCCCGGCAGGGCTCCGTTATTCTGGTGGGTGACCTTCCCATCCACTTATCTAGGCTATAGAAAGTGGGGCTGTCTCCCCCGCCCACTCTCCCCCAGCTGGGGCCCTGAGGTCCGCTCCTGGCCCTGGAGTCCTCTCCCTCCCCATCCAGCCCATGCTTGCCTTCTTGGACTCTTCCATCACGGCAGAGACTGAGGGCAGGAGAGGGCAGAGACCACTGGGATACGCAGGACTGTGGGCGGAGGGAAGACAGCTGGGGCGGAAGTATGAGGGACCAGCATGGAGCTGGGCCTGGGGGGCTAGTTGGGGCCCAGAGTAGTTGTGCCTGCCTCCAGGGAGGGTAGAATGATCCGGAAAGAGATCCTCTTCCCCACCCTCAGCCAGTGGGAAGTCCCTCTGGCATGAAACCTCCATCTCTTGCTGGCCACCTGTCCTCACCACCCCTGGGAAGAGGTGAGGTGGAGCGAGGGGGTGTGTGTTCTCAGGGAAGGGGGAGAATTATTTAGCTAATGTTTGTGTTGTCCCAGTTCTGTTGACAAAGCTTTGTTGTGTTTACAGACTGCTTTTCTGTTCCCTATCTCACTTAACAGAGTTAATTCTCACTGAAAAGTTAACTCTCACTTAACTTCTCTGAGGAGAAAAAGAGCTGTTTTCATTATCCCCGCCTTACTGCCAAGTTCAGGTCAGTGACTATTCATCATCTGAAGGCCTCCTGGGTAGCAGGCCCTGCAGCATAGAGATGTATCTCATTTAGCCCCTGCCCTGGAGGGGCTGAGATGAGGAATCCCAGGCTCCAGAGGTCTAGGGACCTGTCCAAGGTCACCCGCTGAGTGGCCCAGCTAGGGTTCCACTCCCAAGAGCCTGAGATCAGGCCCCATACACTGGGCACGAGTGGCTGGGTGAGTCCCAGAGTGACAGCAGTGAGCTCTGGCCTCAGGACCTGGGGAGGTGAGTCTTGGGGTGGGGGTGGGGTGGGTAGTTTTCCTGGTAGTGTTCATAGAAACCAAAGAAAGCGTTGGCTTCCATGCTGGTGAGCAAGAGAAGAAGCAGTTGGGGCTGAAGCTTAGTGGGGAGGAGAGAACCTGCCTGATATCCCTGGGCTGGGACCAAACCCTGACCACCGAGGCCAGCAGAAGGGACATGAGGGATGGATGCCCTGACCTCAGCTGTCCCTTCTGACTGGGACGCTGTTGGCTGGACTTCATTCATTCACTCAGCGAGCACTTTCCCGGCTCCCTGTGTGCCCTGGCCTGATCTGGCCTGGTCCTGCCATGGAGGTTTGGAGGTTGGGGCTCCGGAGAGGCGGGTGTCCTGGAGACATAGCGCTTCCCTGTGTGAAATCAGGACCTATAGCACCCAAGAAAATAAATGGGGGAGGTGGGTATGGCATCTGTGGTGAGGACTGGTGAGGGGGAGCTGGGCGTGGAGATGGGGGAGTGAGAGGGAGATGGGGAGGAGGGGTGTTGAGAAGACCTTCTTACCCTCATGTCAGGTTGGCAGGGGTATTAGCCGGCAAGCCTCTAGCTCCCTGGGAGTAGGCCTCAGTGTACCCATTTTACCACCTGTCTGCAAAAAAAAAAAGTCTTAATCCGACTCAAAATCGGCCACAAATCAGGTAAACAAATAGTGGGGCGGGGCTCCCTCCCTTTGTAATCCTCCTGCCCAGCCCAGCCGCGCCCTTCCACCCCGCCCTGCCCAGAGTCCTGTAATGTTTATCGGTGGCACCTGGAGAGGGAGTGTGTATTTATGTTTGCGTGGCATGTGGGGTGTTTTTGTGTGTGTACAGTTAGGCCTAGTGGAAGGAATGTGGGCTCTAAAGTCAGAGACAAACCCGAGGTCACATCTTGTCTTTCTTGCTCACGAGCTTTGTGTTCTTGGGAGAATCTAACCCCTGCCAGCCTCAGTTTTCTTCTTTGCAAGATAGAGGTGGCAGCCCTAGTCCCTGGAAGATGTTATAGGATCCACCAAGTGCCAGCTGGGTACACAGTAGGCGCCCAGTTAATGCAGTTGCTCCTAGTTTCCATTGTTGTTGTTTTCCTATTGCCTGGCTGCTACAGCTGGTGTCCCTTGGAGGTGGCAGAGGGCCACAGGGGGTGGAGACAGTCCCTGCCGCAGACCTGCTAGTCCCTGTCCCCCAAGCTTGGGCCGGGGCCTGGGGTCTGGGCCTGGAGACAGCTGTGCCTGAAAAGCAGCTGAAGCTGCCGGGGCCGGGGGAGGTCCTGGCAGCAGGGCGTTATTTTGGGCCTGGCCTGCCACCCCAGGCTCCTGTTTCTCTTGGGACTTGGGGGGAGGGGCTGGGGAAAGGGGGGTGGTGCTGGTGGGTGAGGCATGGAGAGGGGAGACCTGATAGTCTCTCTCTCCTCAGTCTAGGAGATGAACCCTTGAGTTCTATTTCTGGGCCCTTTGCTTCTTTCCCACACTGCCCAGAGGGGTGGGAAGAGAGGCCACTCTGGACGTTACAGGAAGACCACCAGCTCATGGCCACCAGCCTGGGTGGGAACCCAGGGGCTTGCCCTATCAGCCTTTTCCAGCTCTCTGCTATCCCCTAATACCCCCTAGGATTTGTTGTTAGACTCCAAGTTGCTTGGAAAGCAGGGGCCCTGGTGTTGGACCTCAAAGCCAGCCACTGTTTTGTCCCCCCAAATAGGCATTTAGTCCATGGGAGGTGGAACAGTGACCGAAAGGAATTCTGGGCAGCTCAGGCACCTGTGTATCTGAGGGTGTCCTCCGCCCCCTGTACTTGCCATTCGCACACCCTCCTGGGCAAGACACGCCAGGTGATTCATCTCCTTACCAGAGCAGAAAAACAGGTTCAGCTGGGCACAGGCTCATCTCCCCCCTGCTGGCAGGCCTGGTGCCAGCTGCTTCCCTGAGTGCACCCTGCACCAGGGTGGTTTACCCCCTCTGGGCTCCCGAGGCTCCGTGGATTCTTCTGGTCCCAGGGACATCAGGCTGGGGGCAGGTGGGCCAGCTAGAGCAGTTCATCCTGACGCCCTGTGACTGATGGCTGGCACTGGGGCAGGCAGGTACCCAGGGCTGACGTTGTGCCCTTGTGGCAGGAGTTCCGTGGCATAGGCTCTGCCAGCTGGCTCCAGAGTCTTGGTCTGCAAGACTATGTGCCAGCATAGGAGCCTCGGAGTAGGCATCGCCCTGTCCCAGGATCTGCAGCCACGATCTGGATGCCCATAGCTGGGGTATGGTGCTCCTTTGCTCTGCCTTGGGGAATTCCAAAAGTCCCTGCAGGGACCAGGTCCTCGGTTGCCCCTTTTCACTAGCTATGACTCCAGCTGACCCTCCTTCCCCACTTTCTGGGTGGCATTGGGGGAGTGGATATCTCTTGCCAGGAGATTGGCACGTGGGTGGTGTTGGAATGGAGTGGAGAGAATGCCCTGGGTTTGTTTGCTTGGGAGACGGTCAGAGGGTATCCAGAGGAGTCATGATTCATCTCCTCTCATGGGGGATTTTTACCCCTCAGCCCTGGGCTGTGGCCTATGGGACAAAGGGAGTCTTTCTTTGCCAGCCAACACCCTGTATTGGGCGGGTACACAAGTGCTATGGGGCTGGCACAGAAGGCCTGCTCTGGGTGCTCTCAGGATGGGCCCAACCTGGAGACTATCCCTGATTTTCCTTTCCAGATACCCAAGTTTTCTTCTGTTAACTCTGCAGGCACAAGGAACATGGAAGAAGGGGTTCTTGAGTCACGCTTTCTTGCCGTCTGAAAAGGCATAACTCAGGGGTGGGGGTGATGAGTGTGGATGCCACACAACCAGGTCGGAGAAGCTCTGACCCATCTCCTGCCCCCCTGCAGTGTGCACTGGTACAGACATGAAGCTACGGCTCCCGGCCAGTCCTGAGACCCACCTGGACATGCTCCGCCGCCTCTATCAGGGTTGTCAGGTAGTACAGGGTAACCTGGAGCTCACCTACCTGCCTGCCAATGCCAGCCTCTCCTTCCTGCAGGTGAGTCCCATGGGCAACCCAGCCAAGCCCATGCCTCTAGTTGGGCTGAGCCCTCAGCTTATAGGTAGGTGGAGGAAGAGGATGCTTGTGCCCTTTACCTATATTTCTTCTCTTGTGAGTTCCTCAACCAGGAAGTTCTTTCTTTCTTTTTCTTTTTTACCGGGAGGTCCTGGGGATCGAACCCCGGTCCCTCCATATGGTAGACGGACGCCGAACCTCTTGAGCCACATCCATTTCCCAGGAAGTTCTTTCTAATATCCAGCCCCCATCTGTTCTGCTGCAAGACCAATTCATTCCCTTTTTTTAGTATGGCTGGCAGTGGACATCTCTGGGTGGAATGCATCAGTTCCTCTGCTAAATGTTTTGCTCTTTTGCTAACATGATCACCAACCCCATCCAACTCTCCCAGCCACCATACCATTCTTGGAGTAGTGGAAAGAGCTGATAGGAGACGTGGGTTCCAGATCTAGTTCTGTCACGACAAGCTGTGGGAATGGGGTCCAGGCCCTTAGCCTCACTGGGTCTCTGCTTCCTTATTGATGTAATGGGAGCAGTCTGCTTATTTTGCTTCCTCCTTGGGCCCACCAACTGGGAAATGTATGTGAAAGGGCTTTGAGGAGGTGAGAAGGTTGAAACCAACTTGTTGGGTTGTGTCTAACGCATCTTGGAGTGGGGCCACGTGGGCGTTGCTTGGTCTGTCAAACCCCAGACATCATCTCGTGCAGATCTTACAGAAGGGGAAACTGAGATACGGAGAAGGCAAGGCACATGCTAAGAGTTTAAAAGTGCCCCCCACGCCATTGTCTTTCTCAATCAGACAGGATCCTGGTGAGGCAGGGCGGGAGCAGCTTTTGCTCTCCATTTTATACTCAAGGGAGGAATACTGCTCAGGTGGCCGGGGACCTTGCACAAGATCCCCAAGTGCTGGGCAGCCCTAAGGAGACCTGCCTCAGCCTCTGCCCTGCCTTGTTCCCTTTCAGGACATCCAGGAGGTGCAAGGCTATGTGCTCATTGCCCACAACCAGGTGAGGCAGGTCCCCCTGCAGAGGCTGCGAATCGTGAGAGGCACCCAGCTCTTCGAGGACCGCTATGCCCTGGCTGTGCTCGACAATGGAGACCTGCCAGACCATGCCACCCCCGCCACCAGGGCTGCTCCAGAAGGACTGGGGGAGCTGCAGCTTCGAAGCCTCACAGGTGGTCATCATTGTCATTGAAGCCCTCTCAGGGGTATTGAGAGCTGACCAGGGCCTCTGCTAGCCATGGGGTGCCTTTGTATGAATTAGAAACAGTACCCCCTCTGGGTGGTTGCAGGTGGAGCTGGGGAAGGAGCACTTATGCAAATTAGAAAAGGTTCCTTTTCCTTCTACAAAGTCACAGCTTGCACCAGCACGCGCAGCTTGATAATTAGAATACAAGTTAGGTTTCTGCCCCCACTTGGCTGAGCACATGTGTGCAGTGAACAACCTGTGTAACTGTACCTGATGGCCCTGGAGCTGCCAGTGTCCCAAAGCTCTGGGTGCTAGGCACTTTGCATGAACACTCCCCTTTCAGTCTTGCTACAATTCTGCAAGGGAACCGTCAGTGTTATTCCCATTTGCAGATAAGAAAACTGAGGCTTAGAGAGGATCAAGGTCACATAGCTAGTCAGTGGTGAAGCTGGGTTTCTGACCCCAAAGTCTCTATTTTAACTGCTAAGCAGTGTGCACAAAGTAAAGGCTAGAAGAAAGGAGAATGGCATGGACATCTGACCCTGGCACGGGCAACTTACTCCTCCCTTGGGCCAAGTTTGTTCATCTGTAAAAACATGGATATGCATTTGGGGTGCACTGAGGGTCATTCCAAAGAGTACCTCTAGACGTGCATGCCGGGGAACCTGGGGGGTAAGAGTTCTGCTCCTGGGAGGCAGGAGGACCCCATGGGATGGCAGAGAGGAGACGGTGGAGAGAGGGTCCCCTGATTCTTGCCCACTCCACAGAGATGCTGAAGGGAGGGGTCCTGATTGAGCGGAACCCCCAGCTCTGCCACCAGGACACGATTTTGTGGGAGGACATCTTCCACAAGAACAACCAGCTGCCCTTCGTGCGGGTGGACACCAACCGCTCCCGGACCTGTAAGCCAGGCCCCCGTCTGCCCACTTGACCCCAAATGCCTGGCTTCCCGCCTCTCAGCCACCGACCCTACCTGGTGCCTTGTCGTGAGCCCCTCCTGCCGCCTCTCAGGCTCCCTCTGCTTCTTTTTTTTTTTTTTTTTTTTTTTGATTTTATTTATTTATTCATCTATCATCCCCTTGCTGCTTGCGCTCACTGGGTCAGCCAACCACGCCGTGCAGGCGGGCCTGCCTTCACCAGGAGGCCCCGGGAACCGAACCCGGGACCTCCCATATGGTAAACGGGAGCCCTACTGATTGAGCCACAGCCGCTTCCCATCCCTCTGCTTCTAGATGGTGTCTTTGTTTTCCTGTCTGGTCGCTCCCTCACTGTGCAGCCTGCCTCTTAGTCTCTCTCTCCTCAGGAGCCCTTCTGGCTCGCTGTGACGCAGCTCTCTCACCATCTCTCTCTGTTTCTCTCCCCAGGCAGGCCCTGTTCTTCGGCTTGTGGTGCCTCCTATTGCTGGGGGGAAAGTTCCGAGGACTGTCAGAGCTGTGAGTCTTAGAGGGGGGTAGGAACGGGGTGGGATAAGGATGGCATGGGAGGGGCTGGATACCAGGCCTGGGGCAGGACAGCGCCACCGGGGGTGCTGCTGATGAGGGTCTGGTGCCTCATCCTACCTTTGCCCGACAGTGACCCGCACCATCTGTGCCAGCGGCTGTGCCCGCTGCAAGGGCCTGCTGCCCACGGACTGCTGCCACGAGCAGTGTGCTGCCGGCTGCACAGGCCCCAAGCACTCCGACTGCCTGGTACGTGCCTCTGCCCTGTGCTCACTGGGCCCCAGCCCCCAGGAGTGCCTGGGGAGGGGCACCCTGCCTGGTCCTTCCCTGTGGACCCTGGCACACCAGGGAGAGGCAACCTGGTGACCCCCAGCTGCCCACCCTCCCAGGCCTGCCTCCATTTCAACCATAGCGGCATCTGCGAGCTGCACTGCCCAGCACTCGTCACCTACAACACGGACACCTTCGAGTCCATGCCCAACCCCGAGGGCCGCTACACGTTTGGCGCCAGCTGTGTGACCTCCTGTCCCTGTGAGTGCCAGGGTTCCCTGGGACTGGGCTGGGACCCGGGCATCTCATGGGAGAGAGGGGTGGGCCCTGAGGGTTTGGCTGTGCCCTCCCCAAGGTGTTTGGGAGCATGAGCGTAGAGTCAGCCTGTCTTCCTCCACTTACTACCACTGTGACCTTGTAAGGTAGTAAGTTCAGTAAGCTATAACTCTGCAAACGGGGAATGCAGCCTAGGGTTGTGTGAAGGATAAATGAGGGTCAAGCGCTTAGAACGGTGGCTGGCGTGTAGTAGGGCATCTCAGGATTGGCTGATGTCATTCTTATTATACCGGGGCCTGGTGACTATGCCCACGGCAGGGCGTGGAGACCAGGAACAGTTGTCTGTTCCTGGTCTCCTCAGACAACTACCTGTCTACGGATGTGGGCTCCTGCACCCTGGTCTGCCCCCTGAACAACCAAGAGGTGACAGCTGAGGACGGGACACAGCGGTGTGAGAAATGCAGCAAGCCCTGTGCCCGAGGTACCCACTTGGCACCCCCTGGGCCAGGCCCCCGTCCCTGTCCCTCTGCACACCTGGCCTGGCCTAGCCCACTCTGTCCACCCTTCCTTGGACTCTCCTGGGACCCAGTCCTTTTTTCCAACCACCCCTGCCCCTGGCCTGCCACAGGTCAGTCTACAAGCTCCTACAGATCTGTGGCCATTATGGGGAGGGCCCTAGGAGGGGACTGCAGAGAGGACCCAGGAGTTTGAGCTCCTCGTACCCCACGAGGCTGCTAGTCAGTCCCGCTGTGGGGCTGGGAAGGTGCCTTCACCGCCTGCGCCCACTCCTCACAGTGTGCTATGGCCTGGGCATGGAGCACCTGCGGGAGGCAAGAGCGGTCACCAGTGCCAATATCCAGGAGTTTGCTGGCTGCAAGAAGATCTTTGGGAGCCTGGTGTTTCTGCCGGAGAGCTTTGAGGGGTAAGGACACATGGGGTTGAGGGCAGGCATGGTGGCCTGAGCAGCATCGGGGCTGACGGGAGTCCTGAGGAGGAGGCCAGGAAGGTGACGGAGGCAGGTGGGGGACTGGAGGAAGAGGGACTTTGGGGGATATTTCCATAAATATCCAGGTACATGCACTTGTAAAGAGGTCAAGCCATCCAGAGAAAGTAAAAATTCCCCTTGAATTCATAGCAGCCTTAATCACGATGGCCCCAAATTGGAAACAACCCAAATGTCCATCAGTAGGTGAACGAATAAACACACATGGTGTTATAGCGAGCCAATGAAATTCTACTCAGCATAAAAGAAATGAACTACTGATTCACACATTAACATGGACGAATCTCAGAAATGCCATGTTGAGCAAACAGGAGAGCATACCTACAGTGTGAGCCCGTCTATGCAGGGCACTGGAATGGTGAAGCCACTTTCTGGTGATAGAGATCAAAACAGTGGTTGCCCAGGGATGGGGGCACTGGAAAGGGACACAAGGAAAATTTCTGGGTGATGGAAATGCTCTGTATATCGGGGTGGTGGACATATGGGTGGGTGCATTTGTCAAAACTCATCCATGTACACTAAAAATCTGTGCATTTTATTGTGTGTAAATTATACTTCAGTAAAAATATATTAATGCAAGCAGAAGATTCCCCTTCCACACTTCTTCCACCTCTACTCCCCTTCCCAGAGGGGACCGTTGTTAAGTTTGTGTGTGTCACTCCAGACCACTTACTTGTTCACGGACACAGGGGGAGAGAAACATCGTTTCAGTAGTTTGGTTTGGAGGGTCCATTTATGGAAACTGGATGGTAGTGAGTGTTGTCACCCCTTATTTTTTTATTTTTATTTTTATTTATTTATCTCCCCCTTGCTGCTTGTGCTCGCTGTGTCCATTTGCTGTGTGTTTTTCTGTCTGCTTGTCTCCCTTTGTCGCATCTTGCTGCGTCAGCTCACCCCGCTGCGCAGGCCAGCTTGCCTTCACCGGGAGGCCCCAGGAATTGAACCCGGGACTTCCCATATGATAAACGGGAGCACAAGCAATTGAGCCACAGCTGCTTCCCACCCCTTACTTTTTTTTTTTTTAAAGATTTTATTTATTTATTCATTTATCCCCCCCTTGCTGCCCGCGCTCGCCGGGCCAGCCAACCACGCCATGCGGGCAGGCTCGCCCCCACCAGGAGGCCCCGGGAACCGAACCCGGGGCCCCCCACATGGCAAACGTCCACCCCTTACTTTTGAGAGCTGGTCATGATGTGGAGCTGCTTAGTTCTTTCCATAGCTGTGGAGCAGGTGAAAGCAAAGAGTAGCAGCTAAGAGCCCAGCTTGTGAGCAAGACTTTCTGTTTTTACTTTTTATTAAAAAAAAAACGAAATGAAACAAAAGAAACAATACAATACAATACAGAGAACTCCAATATACCCGCTACCAGGTATCCAGACTTACCAACTTTTAACATTTTGCCACGTTTGTTATATCATTCGACCTACCTACCTGCCTACCTGGCTACCTGTCTATTTACCTATCTATCAGTTTTTAAACATTTGAGAGTAGGTTGTATACATCATGCTCCTTTATCGCTTAATACTTCCACGTGTATTTACTAAGAACAAATATACTCACTTATATAACCACATTAAGTACAATTATCAAGTTCAAGAAATGTAATTGATATAAAATACGCAAGGACTGCCTGGTTTTGAAACCTGGCTCTACCCCTTATTAGTCGTGTGACCTCCTCTCAGTCTCTTGGTTTCCTCATCTGTAAATGAGGGCAATAATAGTCCCTACTTCCTAATGTAGTTATAAAGTTTGAATGAATTAATATTTGTAAAGCTCTTAGAACAGTGCCTGACATATACTAAGACTTCCTAAATATTAGTTGTTGCTGATGTTTTAACTTTTTATTCTGAAGTACTTTCAAACCTATAGGATCATGGCAAAAATACTACAAACCCCATAGAAAACTCCAACATGCTCCTACCCCCCAGATAATCATATCCATCAATTTTAACATTTTGCTGCATTTACCATATCATTCCCTCTATCTGCGTATCCATCTCTATTTAGGCATCCATTTTCTGAGTGCTTGAGTGTGGATTGTAAACATCATGCTCCTTGAACACTTAGGTTTCCTTAGAACAAGAATATTCACTTATGTAACCACCTTAAGTGCATTTATCAAGTCCAAGAAATTGAACATTGATATAAAGCTACAGCCAACATTCCATTTTTTCCCATAGGTCCCAATAATGTCCATTTGAGCCTTTTCTCCTCCTTTGCTAGATCCCATCCAGGATCATTGTATTTGCCATTGTCTCTTCAGTTGCTCTTTTTTGAAAATTTATGTTGTGGAAACATATATACAACATAAACTTTCCCATTTCAGCCACTCCCAAGCATACCATTTTGTGGGATTAATCGCATTCACAATGTTGGGGTCCTCTCACCAACTTCCGTTATTAGAATTTTGCTAGCTATGGGATTCTTGGCTGACAATTTTTTGCTTTCAGCACTTTAAATATGTCATCCCCCTGCCATTTTGCCTCCATGGTTTCTGATGAGAAATCTATCTGTATTTAATCTTATTGAGGCTCCCTTGTACAGGACACATTGCTTCTCTTTTGAGGCTTTCAGAATTTTCTTTATCTTTGGCCTTCAACAGTTTGAATACAATACGTCATGGTGTGGGTCTATTTAGGTTTATCCTATTTGGAGTTTGTTGAGCGTCTTGTCTTGGGTGTGTATATATTCATGTCTTTTATAAAATTTGAGAAGTTGTCAGCCATTATTTCTTTGAATATTCTCTTTGTCCCTTTCCCACTTCTTCCAGGATTTCCACAGTGCATATATTGGTATACCGGGTGGTGTCCCACAGTTTCTCCAGGTTCTGTTAATTTTTCTTCATTCTTTCTTCTTTCTGCTCCTCAAACTGAATGGTTTCAATTGTCTTATCTTCAAATTCACTGATTCTATCTTCTGCCAGCTCCAATCTGCTGTTGAACACCTCTAGGGAATTTTAAATTTCTGCTATTGTGATCTTCAGCTTTGTTTGGTTTCTAGTTATAATTTCTGTCTCTCTATTGATATTCTCTTTATGTTCATCTATCATTTTTCTAATTACGTTTAATTCTTTGTCCATATTTTCCTTTAGCTCTTTGAGAATATTTAGGACGTTTTTTTTTTTGAGGTACTGGGGATTGAACCCAGGAGCTTGTACATGGGAAGCAGGCATGCAACTACTGAACTACATGAGCTACCCAATGAGAGTTGGTTTTTTGTTTGTTTGTGTGTTTGGGTTTTTTTTGTGTGTGTGTGTTTTTTTTTAGGAGGTACTGGGGATCTAACCCAGGACCTTGTATATGAGATGCAGGCGCTTAACCACTTGAGCGACACCCACTCCCCAGGATCATTTTTTGAAAGGTCTTGTCTGGTATGTCCCAGATCTGATCTTCCTCATTGATGGTTTCTAATGTTTTAATATTCTTCTTTGCCTGGGCCATCGCTTCCTGTTTCTTTGTATGTTTTGTAACCTTTTGAACCTGGACATTTTGATATTTTATTGTAGTATCTCTGGAATTTAGAATCTGAGGCATCTGTTCCTTAAGCTTGTATGTAGTTAGTCTTATTTCAGAGATTTCCTTGAATTTGAGGAACTAACCAAAAAAAAGAAGAAGAAAAAGGAAAAAAGAAAACATCTTTCCCAGTCTTTGCAGATTGAACTATGTGAGTACTCTTCTCAAGGGCTTAGTCATTCAATGAGTTTAGAAAATAGCTCCAGGCCAAAACACAGCGGCCACCCTGAACCTTTCTGTGCATGCATCTTGTCTTGGGCATGGGTGAGTGACCCTAGGAATTCACCTGTTTACATGGTTCTGAATTTCCCCTCTTCCCTAGGAAACAGTTTCCTCATGGTCTGGGCACTGCACTACAGCCAGCAGTCCCTTGCTCCAAGCGGCATCTGACTGCTCTCCCATGGTGTTTTGTAGGAGAGCTCTGTGAACTGCCTTCTACACACAGAGCAAGTTGGAGGTCCCTCAGGCCACCACCAGACAGGGGCAGACATACATGCTCCCAGTATGTGCACGAGGGTTACTCTGCTTCCTTCAGAACTGGGACCAGGGACCTGCACTGGGAGCACTGGCTGGCTCCGTGCAGAGCTGGTTGAGGGGATGGAGGAAGGTCCAGCCAGGGCTCCACAAGTCCTACTGCTTTTAAGTAGCCTGTTTCTTGATTTGGTGCTTGCCCTGCTAATGCAATCCTTTAACTGTTTTCTGGAGCTTTGAGAAAGATGTTTTTGCCTGTTCTTTCTGGTTTTTCAAAGCTACTGTGACTGGACAGAAGTTTCTCAGTCCACCATCTTGATTGGGGTGGGGGCCCAATATTAGTTTTTTTGCCTTGTTTTGTTTTTTGAGGTACCAGGGCAAGGGATGAACCCGGGACCTACTTTGTGGGAAGCCAATGCTCAACCACTGAGCCACATCAGCTTCCCTGAATTGATTTTTTCATTTGTTTGCTTGTTTGTTTTTCTGTTTTAAGGAGGCATCAGGAATCAAACCTGGGACCTCCCATGTTAGAAGCAGGTGTTCAACCACTTGAGCCACATCTGCTCCCAATATTAGTATTTATTCTGTAGTCTGGCTAGATCTCGTTTGCTGATGGACATTTGGGTTATTTTCAAATTTCATTCTTACAGTTCTGTCTTGTACATGTCTCTGGGAACAGGGGCCAGTGTCTATGGGCCACACTCCTAGATGTGGGATTTCTGGATCAAAGGGTATAAATATTGTTTTGATAGATCCTGCCAAACTAGGGCCTGGGCTTTGAAGTTCAGGACAGGAACAGCCGGGTTCACTATAAGACAAAGGGCTTAAAGGAAGGTATTAGTGGCGGTGGCGGTGGCAGAGCTAGCTGTGGGGCGATGTGCCTACTCCCTTCCCGGCCTTGCTGACTCCTCTCTTGATCTTCCTTCTAGGGACCCCGCCTCCAATGCAGCCCCTCTACAGCCTGAGCAGCTCCGAGTGTTTGAAACCCTGGAGGAGATCACAGGTGGGCTCTGCCTCTGTGTCCTGCTCTTGGGGCTCCTTGCCCCAGTCCCTACTTCCCCAGCCTCACTTTGTGCCTTCAGGTTACCTGTACATCTCAGCCTGGCCAGACAGCCTGCCTGACCTCAGTGTCTTCCAGAACCTGCGAGTAATCCGGGGACGAGTTCTGCATGAGTGAGCGCTATGGGAAAAGGGGCCTTGTAGGGGGAGGGCCATGAGTGGGTACTCCTGCTCCCCAGAGGCACCAGCCGTTTCCCTGAGTTGGCCAAGTGTGCTGGGGCAGGAGGAAGGTGAGAGCCGCCCTTGTCAGCCAGTAGGGGATGTGCGGTGTGGTGGCTACCTGAGCTGAGCACTCCTCTCCTCCCCCAGTGGTGCCTACTCGCTGACCCTGCAAGGGCTGGGCATCAGCTGGCTGGGGCTGCGCTCGCTGCGGGAAGTGAGCAGTGGGCTGGCCCTCGTCCACCACAATGCCCGCCTCTGCTTCGTACACACGGTGCCCTGGGACCAGCTCTTCCGCAACCCCCACCAGGCCCTGCTTCACAGTGCCAACCGGCCAGAGGACGAGTGCGGTAAGAGAGTGAGCCCAGTGCGGCACGCTCCCCGCCCGCCTGCACACAGGAGTGCCCCCAGCCTCCAGCAGCAGGCTTCTGGGACTTGTGCTGACTCTGCCCGCACCATGCACTGTTCTTGACAGCACTGGCTGGCTTGGTCTCGTGGCATGGCTTCTGTCTGGGCCCTGACACAATGCCTTGGCATGTCCTTTCCCTTCCCTCTCTGTTTCTGGACCCTCAAAACTCTTCCTCTCTTTGCATTGCCCAGCACCTGTCCCCACCCTCCAGCCACACCCACAGCTCCCACCCCCAGTTCGCTGAGCCCTGGGGCCTCTCTTAAGCACCCCCTTTGGCCCCTTCTCACTGCAGTGGGTAAGGACCTGGCCTGCTACCCACTGTGTGCCCAGGGGCACTGCTGGGGTCCAGGGCCCACCCAGTGCGTCAACTGCAGCCAGTTCCTGCGGGGCCAGGAGTGCGTGGAAGAATGCCGAGTACTGCAGGGGTATGCGGGGCGGAGGAGGGGGGCAGCCAGAGGGGTGGCACAGGGTCTTCTCCCAGGCCCCTCACCAGCTGACCCCTCTCCTAGACTCCCCCGGGAATACGTGAAGGACAGGCACTGTCTGCCTTGCCACCCTGAGTGTCAGCCCCAGAATGGCTCGGTGACCTGCTTCGGATTGGTGAGACGCTGGTGGGCCCAGAGCAAGGAGGGCTGGAAGCCGGGCATGGAGGTTGTGGGATTGGCAGGATGGCGAAAAGCTGCAGGGTGTGCTAGGTCTGGTAAAACAGCTCTGGAGAGGGCTCCAAGCTCAGACCTGCAATTGGGTGGGTGGAAGGGGAAGAGTGCTGGGGTGCTGGACCCTGGGACCCTTCAGACTGTGAAGGGGTCCCTAGGAGGCCTGTGCTCCTGGCCCTGGCCGTGCTAAGGTAGGAGCTGTGAGGCCTGTGGGCTCGGGCAGCAAGCTACCTGCACTCAAACCCAGGCCCTGCTTCCAACCTCGGTTTTCTCTGTGGTAAAATGGATGTAGTAATACCTACCTCACTGGGATGTGGTAAGAATGGAATGGAATGAAATAGGGTTTGGCACAATGCGTGAGCACTGGAAAGGCTTGCTAAATGTTAGTAGTTATTTCTTGCTGTCAGGCCTTGGGTGACGCATCACCCCTCCCCACCCCCCCAGGGCCCCCAGTTCTTCCCCTGTTCTTCCCCGTCTGGCCCACGATCCAGGCTTTGAAGGAGGGCAGTTGAGGGAGTGGAAAGCAGGGGTGGTAGGCGCAGTGGTCTGGGTGTGTCCCAGGGGCAGACTGAAAAGTGCTGCTGAGCAGCCGTGATGAGCACGGATGGGACCAGAGGGCCTGATCCTGCTGGCCCAGGGGTGTGGGCGCCAGCCCCCTCCAAACCCTTCCCACTCTCCCAGGAGGCTGACCAGTGCGTAGCCTGTGCCCACTACAAGGACCCTCCCTTCTGCGTGGCTCGCTGTCCCAGTGGCGTGAAACCAGACCTCTCCTTCATGCCCATCTGGAAGTTCCCAGATGAGGAGGGCACGTGCCAGCCGTGCCCCATCAACTGCACCCACTCGTGAGTCTGAGGACCTTTCCCCAGAAAGGAGGACATCTCTGGGGCTCTTATTCTAAAAGGAGACAGCTTTGCTTAACCTTATCTTTTGCTTTTTCTGTCCAGGAAAAGTAACCCATGTTAAGAAAGTTAAATGAAAACATTACCAAACTGTATAACATAGTAAATGTACATAAATGTTGCTAGCAGTTCTATCCCCACTGTTAATAATTTGGAATATTTTTCCTCCAGTTTTTATCTGTGCACATTCAAACATATACTGATTTTCATCAAAATGGGATCATAGAGCATGCATATTGTTTGCAAATTGCCTTTTTTTTTTCACTGAACAGCATCCTGCAATGTTTTTCCATGTCCTAACATGGTGAGCTACCTTATTCTTTTTATTTTTCTCATTTATTTTTAACTTCACAAAATACCTGAATACATCATTATAAAATGTTACAAAGCAAACACTCCTCTCACTCCACTCTGCTGCCTGCCCCCTCCCTCCTCCTCCCTGGGGAGAACCACCAGCTTCACTTTGGTGTGTGCAGTCTTCCAGGCCTTTAGATATGTGTGCATGCATTTACATGTGCAGACACTGAATGCATATTAGCTAGAGCCACATAAAACTGCTCTCTTTATGGATCAAAAATGGATGGAAGGCAGCAATTAGACATAGTTTAGCCTCTCAATCAGTTTTATTTTTGAGTTGGTGTATTTTTTTAATGTAAATGGGATCAAACTCTACATCTTGCTCTGCACTTGCCCTTTTTTCTCACTTAAATATCTTGGAGGCCTTTTCTTGTGAGTGAATGGAGATCTACCTCCGTTTTTAAACTATTCAATCTGTAGCATGGATATAGTATAATGTATTTTTTTTTTTTTTAAGATTTATTTTTATTTATTTATTTATTCCGCCCTTACTGCTTGTGCTCTCTGTGTGCATTTGCTTTGCATTTTTCTGTGTCTGCTTGTCTACTTTTGTTGTGTCATCTTGCTGCACCTGTCCAGCTCACCGTCGGCTCACCGCACCGCGTGGGCCGGCTTGCCTTCACCAGGAGGCCCCAGGAATCGAACCCGGGACCTCCCAAATGGCAAACAGGAGCCCAACCAATTGAGCCACAGCCACTTCCCTAGTATAATGTATTTAACTGCATCACACCCTCCCCTTTTTTTCTGGTATAGTTGATTGCAATTTTGCTCCATGTACAATGAGCATCCTTGTACCTGTCCCCTAGTGTACAGGTGCGGCCATATTTAGGGTATATATTGAGGGGTGGGACTGCTGGACCATAGTCATTATTTAACAGGTTTTGCCAAACTGTCCTCTGGAGAGGTTGAGTCAGCTTACCCAGGGATTCTTTTATGGAGGGAAGAGCTGAGCTTGTGGATTTGATGTCATGGGTGGCGTCCCTTCCTCTCATCACAGGGCAGGATGGGGGAGTGGGGATGCAGGCCCCCAGGCTGGAGAAGGAATCCCTTTGTGGGGTGGTAGGAAGAGCACTGGTGATCTTCAGCCCAGTCTCTGCCTGTGTCAAATGGGGATGATAAACAGCCACGCCCGCCTCCTGGGGTTGTGAGCCTGGAGTGAGCCCAGGGGGCTGGTTCGCAGGATTATTGACCAGACTCTCTCCCGCAGCTGTGTGGAGCTGGATGACAAGGGCTGCCCTGCTGAGCAGAGAGCCAGGTCAGTCCGGTCCCCAGAATGCCCCCCCACTGCTCTCCCTCCCCCACTGGCTTCTCGGTGGCCACTGGAACTGCTGGTGCACCAAGGACCTGCTCAGGATGCTTGGGGAGTGGGGAGGCAGGTAAAGCTGGCTGAGATGCCCAGTACCTCCCTGCCCTCAAGTTGGCTCATGAGGACTCAGCTAGGCTGTGCTTGCTCAAAGGTTCTGATGTGGTGGCCCGTGGAGTAAGCATAGAGAAGGAATAGGGGTGCAGTCTGAGTCAGGTTGGGGCCTGGAGGGTGAGGGCCCTGGCCACCAGGGCACAGAGTTGGAGTTGACTTTCTGGCCAGCGGGGAGCTTTAGGAAGGGCTTTGGGGAGAAGGAGATTGGCGTCTGGCCTGAGCAAACATTTGTTCATGAAATGAGCAGTCACTAGATGTCTGCCACGTGCCAAGTCCTGTGCTAAGTGGTAGGGAGTGGGGGAGGTGAGAATGACAAGGACGCAGGGTCAACACCGGGATGAGCCAGGCCTCAGAGACCACCCCGTGAAGTGGCATTTCAGGCAGAAAGACAGCATTGCAAAGCTGGGAAGTGTGAAAAGTCATGGCCTATGGGGGGACATATGGCTAGAAAATCAGAATCTTGGGGTGCACATTTCTGGGCCTCATCCCATACCCCAGTCACAGTTTTGGGGGATGGGGCTCCAGAATCCTATATATTAATAAGCTGCTGGGTGATTTTTATGCCATGATGTTTGAGTAGCCTGAGCTAGAGCCACAGGTCAGAGCATAGAGTGTGTGGACGTGTGGATGGAATGCCCAATGAGTTTTGACTTTATTCTGGAGGCAGTGGGGAGCCAGCGCAGGTTTTAGAGTAGGGCAAAAGAGGGTCAGAGCCCACGTGTTACCCTTCTGACTTCCCTTTCTGAAAGCCAGTGACCTTCATGTCCCTCCACGGGGCCCCTTGCTCCTCCTGCCCCCGACTGGCTCCCCAGTCCCTGACCCTGGCCCCTGCCCCCAGCCCCGTGACGACCATCATCGCCGCCGTGGTGGGCATTCTGCTGGCCGTGGTCGTGGGGCTGGTCTTCGGCATCCTCATCAAGCGGCGGCGGCAGAAGATCCGGAAGTACACGATGCGGAGGCTGCTGCAGGAAACCGAGGTGAGGCGGCCTGAGGGCCGGGCAGCGGCCGTGGGGTCTGCGGCCCTGCACCCGCCCTGACCCACCCTGACCCACCCTCTGGCCCCAGCTGGTGGAGCCGCTGACGCCCAGCGGAGCGCTGCCCAACCAGGCTCAGATGCGGATCCTGAAAGAGACGGAGCTGAGGAAGGTGAAGGTGCTGGGGTCCGGAGCTTTCGGCACCGTCTACAAGGTCAGGGGCGGGGCCAGGACCAGAGGGGCGGTCCCAGTGGGTGGGGTGGGGCCCCGGGGGGCGGGGCCAAGAGAGTTCGGTTGAGGGGGCTACTGCCAAGAGCTGTGGGGGGAGCTGCTTGGGAGGGGCAGTGGTAGAGAACCTAGGGTTGGTCCGAGGGTGGGGAGAGGTGTTCCTAGCACTAGTGATGACCCCCTGGCCTTCGGATCGCCGCTTTTCCCCGCTCATAACCTCTTTTTGCCCAGGGCATCTGGATCCCAGATGGGGAGAACGTGAAAATCCCAGTGGCCATCAAAGTGTTGAGGGAAAACACATCCCCCAAAGCCAACAAAGAAATCCTGGATGTAAGCCCCTCCAGCCCTCTCCAGCCGGGAGTCGGGACGGGCTCCCTGGCTGCAGGTGTAGGCTCTCTTCTCCCTTCATTGGCATTTGGGGACATAATTTGTGATTCCCGGAAAACTTCGACTTTTAACCTCCTTAGTCTGGCCGCCATGGTTCTGGTTTGTGATGTTTGGGGTGAGGATGGGGTGAGGGGGTTCTCCCGCACCTCTCAGTGTGTACCCTCGTCCCCAGGAGGCATACGTGATGGCTGGTGTGGGCTCCCCATATGTGTCCCGCCTACTGGGCATCTGCCTGACATCCACTGTGCAGCTGGTGACACAGCTTATGCCCTACGGCTGCCTCCTAGACCACGTTCGCGAACACCGCGGGCGCCTGGGCTCCCAAGACCTGCTGAACTGGTGTGTGCAGATTGCCAAGGTATGCTGTTTGGAGGTCTGAGCTCTGCAGGTACCCTTGGGAGCAAGCTCCTATCTCCGTGCCAGACTGGGATGGGGAGATCCCCTGGGAGAGGGGCCAAGGGATGGCCTAGCAGAAGGTCCACAGGGATCCCTCTGATGGCAGGGGATGAGCTATCTGGAGGATGTGCGGCTAGTGCACAGGGACCTGGCTGCCCGGAACGTGCTGGTCAAGAGTCCCAACCACGTCAAGATTACAGACTTCGGGCTGGCTCGGCTGCTGGACATTGATGAGACTGAGTACCATGCAGATGGGGGCAAGGTGAGAGGCAGGAGCTTGGTGAGGCAGGGCCGAGTGGGGTTTGGCCCCTGGGAGAATCCTGGAAATGGCCACCTCCCCACTATGCCCATCTCAAGGGTTTCCTGCTCTGTTTCCCCAGGTGCCCATCAAGTGGATGGCGCTGGAGTCCATTCTCCGCCGGCGGTTCACCCACCAGAGTGATGTGTGGAGCTATGGTACATGGAGGGGAAAGGGGAAAGGGGTTCAGGGGAAAGGAGTGGATGAGGAACCTTGGCCCTGGGGGAGGCTGGCATGGGGAGTAATTGATGGTGACACCTTAGCATGTATGTGGGAAGGAAGGCCCTCCTGGGTCTGTGCACCCCCCAAGAAATGGGGGGAGACTGAGTAGATCCTGCCCCTTGGCATCACACCCCTGTCTTCCACGCCCGCCCTCCCATGATGCCAGACTCCCGAGCAGAGCTTTTGGGGCTCAGTACACTCAAGCCTCCTCCAGTCCCCACATCCCTCGCCCTGTCTCTGCCCCAGGTGTGACTGTGTGGGAGCTGATGACTTTTGGGGCCAAACCTTATGATGGGATCCCAGCCCGGGAGATCCCTGACCTGCTGGAGAAGGGGGAGCGGCTGCCCCAGCCCCCCATCTGCACCATTGATGTCTACATGATCATGGTCAAATGTGCGTGGCTGGGCTGCGTGGAGGAGGGGTGGCAGGTCCCAGGTGGAGAGGCCCATGAGGGCTGTGGGCGGGAAGGGACCAAGAGCAGAAGGTACGCAGCCCCAGGCTCCCGGATGTGTTTAAAGGAGCCTTACTAGAGTCTAGTCTCCCTTTCACAGTAAAGTCCAGAGGAGCCCAAGAGGACCAGCTAGAGAGATTTACATGCAAAATAAGACAGAAAACAAGTGGAGATGGCCAGCATCCAGTGCCTCGCTCCCCACCTGGGCTTGTCCAGGCCAGTGGGAGGAGGGCGTGCAGCACGCAGGCTGGAGCAGGGCCTGGGATGCTAAGTGTCTTCCCGCCCGCAGGTTGGATGATTGACTCAGAATGTCGGCCGCGGTTCCGGGAGTTGGTGGCTGAGTTCTCCCGCATGGCCAGGGACCCCCAGCGCTTTGTGGTCATCCAGGTACTGGGCCTTCCCATCGCCTCCCTGCCCGTGACTAAGAATGCTCTCTCCCAGAGTGTGGGGCGGGGAAAGGAGAGGACTCCTGGGTCCCAGGCCTCCAAGTCCTGCTCAGGCCTGACTCTCTGTCTTCCCTGCAATTTCTGCACTGGGCTGGGGAGGTGCTGCCACTTTCTGTCTCCCTGCTCCCTAGAATGAGGACTTGGGCCCGGCCAGCCCCTTGGACAGCACTTTCTACCGCTCGCTGCTGGAGGATGATGACATGGGAGACCTGGTGGATGCCGAGGAGTACCTGGTGCCCCAGCAGGGCTTCTTCTGCCCAGACCCTGCCCCGGGTGCTGGGGGCACAGCCCACCGCAGGCACCGCAGCTCATCCACCAGGGTTAGTGCCTTCGGTCACCCAGAGCGGGTGTCTTTGGTTTCCTTCCCCCACCTCTGTGGACCTGGATCCCTTTGTCCCATGTCCTCCCAACTCTATCATCGCTCATGGAGACCTCCTTACCTCCAAGGAGGATTCCTTCTGCCTTCCAACCCCTGTGGCCACCCTGTGAATCCATTCTCTCCGCACTGTCATACCCCAAGGGTGACCTCAATTTATCTTCTGTGACCCTGTCATTCATCTCCCATGGTGCCCCCCAACCCAGGTCCACAAATGGCCCCCGTTATGACCTTCTCTCTTGTCCTCAGAGTGGCGGTGGTGAGCTGACCCTGGGACTGGAGACCTCCGAGGAAGAGCCCCCCAAGTCTCCACTGGCACCCTCAGAAGGGGCTGGCTCCGATGTGTTTGATGGTGACCTGGGAATGGGAGCAGCCAAGGGGCTGCAGAGCCTCCCCACACATGACCCCAGCCCTCTGCAGCGATACAGCGAGGACCCCACAATAGCCCTGCCCCCTGAGACTGATGGCTACGTTGCCCCCCTGACCTGCAGCCCCCAACCGGGTATGGAACCCAGGCCAGAGCTGAGCAATTGGGAGGCAGGGAGTGGGGGGCCGGGGCTTCCACATCCTCAGTTCACTGTCCACTGTGAGGGACACCCGAGTTCCTTTCCCTGACAGTCCCCTTCTCTTGCCCTTTCAGAATACGTGAACCAGCCAGAGGTTCGGCCGCAGCCCCCCTCACCCCTGGAGGGTCCTCTGCCTCTTTCCCACCCTGCCAGTGCCACCCTGGAAAGGCCCAGGACTCTCTCCCCCAAGACTCTTTCCCCTGGGAAGAATGGGGTTGTTAAAGACATTTTTGCCTTTGGGGGTGCTGTGGAGAACCCTGAGTACCTGGCACCCCAGGGTGGGGCTCCCCCTCCACCCCACCCTCCTCCTGCCTTCAGCCCAGCCTTTGACAACCTCTATTACTGGGACCAGGACCCATCTGAGCGGGGCCCTCCACCCAGCACCTTTGAAGGGACCCCTACGGCTGAGAACCCCGAGTACCTGGGCCTGGACGTGCCAGTGTGAGCCAGAAGGCCAAGCCTGCCAAGACCCTGCTGGGCCCTCAGGGAGCAGGGAAGGCTCGACCAGGCCGGTGTCAGGACGAGGAGAAGAGAGGGTCCTCGGATCATCCAGGGGAGCCTCCACGCCAAGAGCCTGTCCTGAGGGACCTTCATTCCCTGATGGCTGAGAGCCTGGCTGGAAGAGGGGGCAGCACTGGGGAGTCTTGAGTGATTCTTCTGGAGCCCTACCCCACCAGACCCTAGAGTCCAATGGATGCCACAGCTACAGTCTCCTCACCTGAGGCCTGCCTGGCCTTCTTCCAGACCCCTGGTCCCAAAGGACTTGGGGAAGCTGAGCCCAGGAGGGGAAGAGGCCCCAAGGAAGTTTCTAAGACCAAGAGCAACCTATTCAGAAACGGTGGCCCTGAGATGCTGCTCTGCCCCCCAGGAAGGAGGGAGTAGCAGCACTCAGACCCCAGTCCTTGTACACAGTGCTTTTCTGTTTTGTTTTTACTTAAGTTTTTTGTTTTTTAAAGATGAAATAAGGACCCAGGGGGAGAGATGGTGTGTGGAAGGGAGTCGTGGGGTTGGGAGAAGGGATGTCTCCCTTCTCCACACCTACCTTCTCCATTTGCAAATATATTTTGGAAAACACCTGGGCACCAGCCTGTGTGTGGGAGTGGCTCTGTGCCATCCCTTACTGCTCCCCTCCTTACTTTACACTCAACTCATCTGGGAATCTCTAGAAAGCTTGACTGAGGAGACTGATTTCCAGTTTCCTGGCTTGGGATGCAGTATTGGGGAGCTGGGGGTTTGAGAGCCCTTGGACAACCAAATCATTCTTGCTTAGAACAAACTAATTCCTAAAGCCACCCACCAGAATGGGGTAATTTCCTTCCTCTGAGTAAAGGGGGTTGGGTTGGGAAAGAAGAGGCAGTGCCTACTCTGACTTACTCTCCCTGCCTTGGCTATCAGAGGAGCCCACTGAACTAAGAAGGAACTAGCCAGAAGCAGCATAGCTACCCTGGCGGTACAAAGGCTAGGCTGGCTTCTGTGCCCCCTGTACCTCCAGGCTGGATATAAAACGCACACTGGTTGGCACAGTGTCTGTAGTGCCACTTTATTGCCAATAGCTGACACTGCCCAGAGCCAGAGGAGAATAAATTAGAAGTATGGTGGCATCTGACAGGTTCTGCCAAACTGAAGAGGCATCTGGGCTTCTGTGGGTACTGATTCTGGGAAGGGAGCCTAAGGTGGCTGTGGAAATGTCCATGGGGAGGAGCTCTTTCCTGTCCCCAAGACCACAGAAGCTTCTATTCCCCCCTTGCACTCCAAGGGGCAAAGTGGAAGCCAGGGTCTCTTGCTTCCAGGAGCTCAGTGAGGGAAAAGAGGCAGAGGAGGAGCCCCCACCAAGACCAAATGGGAGACCAAGGCTTGGTCCCCAGAACAGAGCAGCAGTCCAGGATCACAGTCACAGGATGACGCAGGGAGGACGGCTGTTGGTGATCTTTTCTAGGCGTTCTCCATTACTGGCTCTTCGGATGGCCTCAATGAGCTAGAGAGCAGAGATGGGAATGGGGTGAGGCACTGCAGGGGCAGGGTGACCCAGGGGTCCTCCCAAAACTGCAAATACTCACGTCTTTCTCATAAGGAAAGCCCCCATTCTCTAGCTTGGAGAACACCAACTGCCCATTGATCTCGATCTCAAAGGCCCCTGGTATTAAATAGATGAAAGAATCATGCTGTGAGCACAGGTAGAAGTCAGAGAAAGCCCTCCAAATGGGGTTTGGGGGGACAGGTCCTCCATGCCCCTTAAAAGCTTCACACAGACTCCTTCATGTCCCCCCACTGGCCCCACTAGAGACTCATTTGTAGCTCCTTAAACCAACAATGGGCCAACCTTAAAGGGACCTAAGGGAGGCCTCATCTGTGTCCCTCTGCTACTTCATCACCCAATGGACTCTCTCCCCTCCAAAACTACGTTTCTGCAGTATCACCGGTTTTTCCCTACAGGCCTCATCTGTGACCCCTCCCTCACCTATGGATGGGGACTCACATTGGCGGGGCATTTTACCATGTGCCAGACACTGCTGGATATTATCATAAAACAGCCAATGTCAGAGCTAGAAAGTGGTAGCGCTGGGATTTAGAACACAGCCTGACGCAGCAGGTGTTCTGCGGGCCTCACCTGTGCCCCCCAGGCGCGACTCGATCTCGATGCCAGGATACTGCTCCTTCACGGCGCTCGCCAGCTCCAGGTAGGTCGCCTCGAAACCGCAGGGTTCACTGGGGAGAAGGGACCTGGGGTCGGTTCGGGTTTCGGGGGTGGGGCCTCCCGTGAACCCATTCCTGTCGGGCCTGGGCTCCCCACCGGCCGGGGCCGCTCACCAGTACTCCACCACGATGCGGACCCCACTGCCCGGCTCCCCGTCCCCAGGGGGAGACGCCACGGATGTCGGCCCCGGCTCCCCACTCATAGCTGCTGTCTCTGCTGGGGCCGCGGCTTCCGGGTGTGACGTGACGCCATGGGCACGTGACGGGGCGGGGCCTCCGGGCCGCGGACGAGCGCTGCGCCCTGACGTCCCCTGCAGGCTGCGTCCAGCCGGCGGGCTCGTGGCCAGTGCTAGCTGCGGGGCGGCGGCCGACTTTCTTCCCTGACCCGGGTTCTCAGGGTGTCTCCTGGTGTCTCCCGGATCCCAAGACCTTATTTAATCTATGAACTTAGACTGCAAAGCCCTTTCCAGTGTACGGAAGGAAGGGAAAGCGGTGGGACTAGCGGCCCGGGGTCTGATGGTGTATGACAGTTGCCATTTCTTGCTCACATTCTGATGGCATTTTTCAACCACCCCATAATTACACAGCCAGGTGCCTCTGACTCCGAAGCTCTCTGACTCCGAAACTATAAACCGTGCCTCTTCCTTGCACATGGGAACCTTAAGCTTTTGGGGTACCCATTCCTCAGCCTCTGCTCCCGTCACGTGCACTCAGTTCTGGCACACCCCAAGTCTCATCCCAGCTTCTCATTACAGGCTGGTATCATTATTTCCATTTTGCAACTCTGGAAAACAAGCTAAGTCCTCGCTGTTCCTGGAGTACTACCATAGTATCCTAACAAGGTCTCTCACTCTAGCACTCCTTTAAGCCATTTCATTTTTAGCAATTCAATGATTTATAGAGTCGTGTAACCATCACACTACCCAGTTTCAGAGCATTTGTATCAGCTGGAAAAGATCCCTCCTGCCTGTTTGCTGTCAGCCTTTTCTGGACATTTCACATAAATAGGATCATACAATATGTGGCCTTTTGCTTCTGCCTTCTTTCATTCAACATGTTTTTTTGTTTTTTGTTTTTCAGGTACATGAGATTGAACCCAGATCCCGTATGTGGGAAGCCAGTGCTCAACCACTGAGCCACATTGGGCTCTCCTGAGTTGGTGTTTTCGTTTGTTTGCTTGTTGTTTTTTTTTTTGTTGTTGTTGTTGTTGTTGTTTTTAGGAGGCAACGAGAACCCAACCCGGGATCTCCCATGTGGGAAGCTGGCGCTCAACCGCTTAGCCACATCCACTCCCCTCAGCATGGTTTTGAGGTTCATCCATGCGGTAGCATGTATCAATACTTTGTTCCTCTTTATTGCTGACAAGTATTCCATTTGTTTATCCATTCACCACTTGATGGACATTCAGGTTTCCTGTTTTTGGCTAATTTTGAATAATGTTGCTCTGAACATCTGTTATGTGTCTTTGTATGAACATATGTTTCCATTTATCCTAGGAGTGGAATTGCTGGGTTAATTTTTTAAGAAACTGCCAAATTACTTTTCAGAGTGGCTATACCATTTTACATTCCAGCCAGCAGTGAAAAGGATTCCAGTTTCTCCACATTCTAGCCAACACTTGTTATTGCCTGTCTTTTTTTCCCTAATTCCCCACCCCCCCACACATGGTTCCCTCATCTGTTTGCTTGTTGTCTGCTCCTTGTTTGTCTTCTTTAGGAGGCACCGGGAACTGAACCCGGGACCTCCCATGTGGGATGCAGGCCCTCAACTGCTTGAGCCACATCTGCTCCCACCTGTCTTTTTTATTAGCCATCCTAGTGGGTGTGAGGTAGTATCTTATTGTTGTTTTAATTTGCATTTCCCTAGTGACTAATGATGTTGATCACATTTTTATGCTTATTAGTTATTTGTATATCTTCTTTGGAGAAATGTCTATTTAACTCTTTTGCCCATTTTCAATTAGCTTATTTGTCTTTTTATTATCAAGTTGTAAGAGTTCTGTATATATTTTAGATGCAAGTCCTTTATCAGATATATATGATTTGTAAATATTTTCTTCCACTCCATGGGTTGCCTTTTCACTTTCTTGATGGTATTGTTTGTAGCACAGAAGTTTTTCATTTTGATGAGATGCAATTTATCTTTTTTTTTTTCTTTTGTGGCTTAGCTTATGCTTTGATGTGTCTAAAAGCACTGTCTAACCCAAGGTCATGAAGATTTTTCTCCCATGTTTTTTTCTAAGTGTTTATATAGTTTTAGTTCTTAAATTCTTAAATTTTTAGTCTATGACTTTTTTTTTTATGGAGGCTTGTGTTTTATTTATGGTCCTGTCAGTCTCCCTCCTGCCTCCATGGGTGAGGTAGGTAGAGGGGAAAGGGAGAGTGGCCAGGAAGGGGCAGGCTGCATCTGCCCTTTGTAGACATAACCAGTGTGGCGACAAGGTGTGCCTGATCAGCACGATGCTCAGAGCCCAGTTCTCCATATCCTCGATTTCTCTGAGTGCCTGGTTGAAGTTCTCCACCATCACGATCCAGTAGCCTGTCTGCTCAGCAGACTGAGTGACCTGGACCTGCAGAGTGTTCCGTTTTCATCTCGTGATCTAGCTTCCTCTGGTTCAGGAAGGTCTGGGTCACAGCCACCCCCACCAAAGCTGCTGTCAGGCAGGTCGCTGCAAGGCTGGCCTCTGGCCTCCTCTTCTCCTGCAGCTCATGTTCATTCTGCTGGCCTGCTGCTCTTTCCGCAGGCGGAACCGTGTGGTCATGTCAGGCTGGGTGCTGGGCCGCTGGGACCACTCCGTATCCAGGAATTGGAACTGGCACCTCTACTCCAGCCGCCCAGCTCACATGACTGCCATCTCTATGATCTATTTTGAGATATTTTTGGTGCATGGTGTGAGGTGAGGATCTAAATTCGTCTTTCAGCATATGGATATTCAATTGTCTCAACACCATTTTTTGCAAAGACTATCCTTTCCCCCATTCAATTATCTTGGCACTTGTGGAGAAAATTGACCAGAAATGTAAAGGTTTATATTTGGATGGTTGATTCTGTTCCATGGATGTATAAATCCATTCTTTTTGTTGTTGCTTTTTTTTTCTTTTTAATTAAAAAATTCAGATATGATTTATACACAGTAAAATCCACTTTCGTGAGTGTACAGTTTTGTGAGTTCCAACAAATACACACAGTTGTGCATCCACCCCCAGAACAAGGCACCGAGCAGCTCCATTCCCACCCACAGTTCCCTGGGCCCCACTACTGTCCACCTTCCCCCTCTTCCCCATCCCACACCTGCTCTGTCCTTACAGTTCTGCCCCTTCCAGAAAGTCATCGAAATGGCCTCTTCCAGCCCTCAGGCCTCTGAGCCTGGCTGGCCTCTCCAACCCCTCCAGAGGGATATTTCGAAGGTGCCAATCTGCTGCCCTTTGCTTCCACTTAAACCCAGACAGACCCTGCAGGGTCTGGTCTCTGCTCACTGCTCCCTCCAGTCTGGATAGACAGGATGGGTAACTCTTCAACCCAGTTTGCAATAGGATACATTCCTGGGTCTCAGTCCCAGAGGCTGAGATTCAGTAGGTGGGGGAGGCCAGGATCTGTTTGTGCACAAGCCTAGGGGGATTTGGAAGCAGGTGGTCACAGCCCATGCTTTGAGAAACACAGCTGAGATCAGTCCAAGGCACTTGCTTTGCTCCACATCTACCAGGTCTAACCTGGGGGGCCTCACCTTCCCTGTTCTTCCACCCCCACTCTCTGCCTCTGAAGGCTGTGTCCCCTCCTGCCACTCCAGTCAGCTTCCCTCAGCTCAATTCTCTGCCACAGAGAAGTTTTCCCCGGCTCCCTGTGTTAGTCATTCTTTCAGCACAGTTGTCACATGTCATTTCTTATTTACTCCTGTGAGCTGCCTGAGGATAAGGGCGGGGTCTAGTTTTGGTGCTCACTGTATCCCAGTGCCTAGCGTGGGGCTGGCATGTAGCAGGCACTTAAATATTGGTTGAATGAAGGAATGAATCACTGAATTGTCCGTTTGGTCTTTTGCAACAGCTGGTGACCTTGTCTCCCTCCCCTACCTCTTTGCTTGGCCCACACATACTGGTTTTTCCAGGAAAGCCAAGTTTGGAGAAAGTTGGGCCTAGAGCCACTCATCTGCCCCCTGCCCCCCAGGGCACACCCCTCATCATCCAGTGGATTGTTTACCCAACTGTCAGCCCAGCAGGTTGGGAAGGCAGCAACTGCTGTTGATCTCACCTTGGCCCCTCCCTCTCCCCTGTGCCTTGTGTTTTCCTAGGTCTGAAGGTGGGAGATGAAGTGATCACTCTGCAGGGAGGCCCTGGCGCCTGGGTCAGAACCTTTCCCCATATCACCAGTTCCTCCTGTCCCTCCGTGGGACTCCACCTAACCCCTACGATTTCAGAAGGGGAAGCTGAGACCAGGGCCTTGCTCAGAAGGAAGGACATACCCTGGGTGCCCCTGAGAGGCCCGGGTGCAGCCTGGGTGGTCAGACTGTGGCTGGAGGTCAAGGGACAGGCCGTGCTGCTGGACACCCCTCTGGCTGGCTCCCCTAGTTCTCAGAGTGCCCTTTGCCCCAGGAGGTGGGACCCGGAGTCCCAGACAGGCCCCCTAGCTTGGCCAATGAACAGGCCAGGTTTGGGGAGGGGCATGGGGAAGAGTTCCCCTTACCGTCTAGCCCCAACCCCCCTCCCAGGTCATCAGTGCTCTCGATTTTTCCCTCGATGCCGTTCTGTTCAGCTGTTTTCCCCGCCTCTCCCCAGGCACCTGCACCCTCCCCTGGCACCTGCTGCCAGGCCAGGAAGGGCAAAAACAATCCCAGCCGGTGTAGAGTGTCAGGGAGTCTCCGCCCCCTCCTCCTCAGCTTCCTCCTCCCAGGCCCCTCCCCAGGCCCCGCCCCCACCTGCCCAAGATAATTTTAGCTTCCTTGGGCCTGGAGTCTGGACACACAGGGCTCCCCACCGACTTCTACGTCCAAAGTCTGGACACCCTCCCACCACCTGTAGAGAAGCCGGAGCGGATTTGAAATCCAACCCAGGTGTCCCGGGTTCCTAGACAGAGCCCGGCTTTGGATCCGGTGTCCTGCTTTGCCTGCTGGGGCTCTTCTAGGTAAGGGGACCGAGATCGGTCCCAGACGACATCTCACCCCCACCCCTAGCCGCCCCAGGGTCCCAGGCTGTGCCTGACTTGGGGCCAGGAACTGGCTGGCTGCCCAGGTGGGCAGGAAGGCGGTGGTCTTGCTTTCCCCCTCCCCTTCCCCCTCCGTGAAGTCGGGCCAGGGGCGGGAGTGGGGGCTGGGGTCGCGGGAGAAGGGGAACAGGTAGTTAAGGCCTGGCACCTCTCTTCCTAAGCCGGTGGCCCCAGCCAGGGACGCCATCATCCAGGGTCCAGGTGAGGACCAAAGCAGCCACCTCACCCTGGGGGTGGGGAGCAGTGGCAGGTTTGGGGGACCAGTCAGTATGGATTGTGTCTCCTGTCGTTTTCCTCTGGCGGCCTCACTTTCTTTTTTCCCTCCAGTCTCCCATCCCGCCCTTTCCTCAAGCCTCTCCCATTCTCATTTCCTGTCCTCCCCGGTCCTGGGTTCCCTCCCCGCTCCCCCTCCCACCCTTGGGACAAACCAGCTGATGGGGATGGGGAAGTAAGAGCTCCTGGATTCTCGCCTTCTGGCGACATCGCTTTTCCCGCTGAAACTACCCCCCATACGCACATCCAGAAAGACACCTAGCAGGTCTCTGAATGTGGAGGGAGCTGCGCCCACCTCACTCCTCTGCTCAGCCTGGGTTTTCCTCAGTCTGGGCTTCCCCAAGTCTCCACCCAAGGCAGATATCGCCACGGGAGCCCCCCCTGCTCCCATTCGGAGGGTGTAAAGGAAAGGTAGTCTCTAAATTGCTGCAGCCCCATTTCTCCTGACTGTGGTTCCTCGGGACCCAGGCCTGAGGGCCAGCTCCGGAATACGGGGTCCTGCGCTCCTTTGGAAAGTGGGGGCGGGGCGGGGCAGGGCAGGCCCGGGGCCCCTGCTGGCTTCAGCATGAAGTGATCTAGGAAGCTGGAGGCCACTGCAGTATAGTGGGATCTAGGGAGAGGGTGGGGGGTAGGGTGGGAAACAGATCGTCCTGTCTGGTGAGCTGGGGGAAAGACCTGGGCTTCAGGGCCTGAGTCTCCCTGGCACACTGGGGACAGAGAATGCACCTGCCTGTTTGTTGGAAGCCTCCCCCACTGCCCCAGGAACTCCCCCCTGGCCTGCCTGGCCTGGACTCTGGCGTCCCCTCTCCCTGATATCCTCCTGTGGGGTGGGGGTGGGGGTACCTCCATAAAGGCGAGCAGCCTGTAATGATTAACTCCACAGCCTCAGCCAGCCCTAGCATTCTTCTAAAATTAAACTTTAAAAGAGGGGAGCGGATGTGACTCAAGAAGTTGAGTGCCTGCTTCCCACATGGGAGATCCCAGGTTTAGTTCCCGTGTATGCCTCCTCAAAACAAAACAAAGCAAAGCAAAACATGAAAAAACAACAAGCAAACAAACAAAAAAACAACTCAGGGGAGCCGATATGGCTCAGTAGTTGAGCGCCGGCTTCCTATATATGAGGTCCGGGGTTCATTCCCTGACACTGGTACCTCAAAAAAAAAAAAAAAAGCTGCCCCCCTGCAACTTCTTCTATTGGATGTTTTCCTTCCTAAGTGAGGGTGTGGGCGGGGCCTCAGGATCCTGGGCCCTCCCCCAAATTCCAGGTTACCTAGGGGTTTCCTGCCTCCTACCCTGGCAGGGCCAGCTTTCCCAAAGATTAAGCCTTCCCCATACCGTAAATACTGATGGGAACGGGGCCCTACCCACTACCCCCCCTGCATGCCCCCAGCATAGGCCGCTGCCTCCAACCTGGGAAGTACCGAAGGTGGCCTTGTTTTCTGTTGGCCCTAAACACTCCGTCCTGCCACCCGCCCTTGGGGCAAGCCAGGTAGGGCAAGATTCCGGAAGTAAACCCGGAGGCAGGGTGGGCGGGTGGGAAGTGGGACTGGAGCTGCAGGGGCAGGAGAGGCTGTTGGGAGAGCTGTGACTTGGAGTTGCAGTACTGAAGAGACAAATTGGTTTGGGAAGTTGATTTCTCCAATGGAAGCTTACCTAGGGCCCCATTTTGAAAGCTATTTCTTGGGAGGGGAACTTCCCAGACTCTACAGAGGGGACCCCTTACTCCCTCACCCCCATATCCCTTTGGTCCTGTCAGCTTCACTCCTCTCTGGCCTTGGGAGCTCTGAAGGGCAGGGTGGAAGGATCTGAAGGTCCTCCTACCCTCTGATACTGGGGTCCCGCACCCCCCTGCCCAACACTGCCTTCCAGGGTTCCTCGGAGTGGGGGGAGTGGAAAAGGGCTGGGTCCTGTCTCCACCCCACTGTTGGTCTCTGACTTGGGGAGGGCATTGCCCCTGAGCCCCTCCCCACTTCCCTCACTGGAATGAGGTCATCCCTGCTCCCTTTGCCAGAGGCTAGGTGGGGGCGGGGGTGGGGGCCGCCGTGTTTTGGTGTTGCTGGACCTGTGTCTGTTTATGTTCCAGGGAGGCGTGTCTTGCCCTGCCCGGGAGCCCCTCCCTGGCTTGCTCTCTCCAGGGCCCTTTCACCTTCTAGATCTGTCCTCTTGGGCGTTTTGACTTTCTGTTCCAGCCCTTGTGGTACCCCTTCTGCCAGGACACCCAGGAGAGGCGTGTGTGTTAGGAGGAGCCTCATCCCCCGGCGGGGTGACACGGATGGGTCCTCTGGGTTGGCCAAGTCCTGGGTGCTCGGGGTGGGCAGCGGCAGTAGAGTGAGAGCCTGGAAGGCCCCAGAGACAGAGTAAGGAGGGATGGGGACACCACCGCGAGGCCAGCTCCGCTCCACATGGGCCTCTGAATCCAGGCCGGGCCTTCTCTCTCTCCTTTCTGGGCCAGGGGCTCCTGGGCTGGGTGGTGGCGGCAGGACTGGGGGCTGGCTGGTTGTAGAACCCACCTGGATTGGAGGAGTTGGGAGGTAGGCCAAGGGTGGGAGGAGGAGATGATGTCAGAGGAGACTCGGTGCACATCCGCCTCCTTCTCACCCTCCTGCTCCCTGCCCTGTGCCTCCCCAACTCCTCCTAGGAGTAGGTTTGGGGATGGGGGGTGGGGTGTAGAGGCAGGGTTGTTTGTGTTTCTCTTAAGCCAGGAAGTTGTGCAGATGAGTCAAGGTTGAATGGAGAGCGCAGGCAGTGCTTCCCCACCCTGCCCTGACTCACCTGTCCCCCAAAGCCCCTCATGCCCTCACTTTAGGATCAGGTGCCTGCCCTATCCTGGAGCTCAGTCCCACGTGCTGCAGGCAGCTTTATACCACTGACCTGGCCAGTGTCCTGAGAGGCGTCAGGGCCTGGGAACTGGCTGGGAAGGGCACGCGCTCCCAGGTCCTCCCAGGACCCAGCCGGGCCAAGTGGCATACTTGGGTCCTGTGGAGAAGGGCCAGCACTGCCTCTACCCCACTCCGCACCCCAGTGGGCTTCTTTTTCTCCTCTTTCCCATCCTGACCTGTCCTGGGTGCCTGGGCAGCACCTCGGGTGCTAAGACATGGGTAAGACTCTGGCCTTGCCTGCGGGTGACAGTGTCGTCAGAGCAGTGGGTGGACAAGACAGGTACACAGTAATTGGCGCAGAGGCCCCAGCACAGTTCAAAGAGTGCACATTCAGGCTGAGGGTGGAAAATCCAGGAAGGCTCTCAGAAGAGGTGGCACTGGCACTGGGGTTGAAGAAAGATTTGGAAAAAAAAAAAAATAAAAAAAATAAAAAAAAAAAAAAAAAAAAAGAAAAAAAAGAAAGATTTGGGCAAGAGGAAGCACCTGGTATGGGGTATCAGGTTCGGGGGCTGCTGGGGCAAAGGCCCTGAGGCTAGCCCTTCCCCTCCTGCCACAGCTGAGCCTGCCCTCCTGCCTGCCGGGTTCCTGCCCTTCCCCACCCCCCCCCTTCTGTGCATCACTCATCACTTGGGCAGGCGTTGCCACAACAGGCTCTGGCAACCGGGTCTGGCAACAAAGTGTTGGAAAAAACCCGGGGTAGAGCCCAGTGGAGCGAGTGCCCCATGCTTGGAGGCAGAGAGGTGGCCTTTTGCAGTGACACTGAGAGCCTGACAGTGTGGGTTGTTCAGTCTTGGTTCTGCTGCTGAGCTTGTGGTGAGAGCCTTCTCAGGTCTTCTTTCCTGGGCAACTTGGGGCTAAAGGAAGAGCCCTGAACTTGGAGTCCAAAACCAGGTTCCACCCCCCTGACTCACCTGTGATCTGGGGCAAGCATGCATCCTTCTTAGGAACTCAGGGCCCCCTTTTGTAGACTAGGGCTCCTCCTATCCTTCCCCAAGGGCTCCTGGGAAAATCCAGTTAGAGGGGCAGCAGTGAGGCACTGTGTGAACTCTGAGAGCTGTGTGAGGGCAGGAGGTCTGGGTCCTCTTGGCCCCTTGCCCCAGGACAAGGCACAAGTGCTGCATTCTGCTCCTCCTCTCCCTCAGATGCCATGGAGCACGACCTGTCTCTACCTCATCTCAGCAGCTCCCCAGAAGACCTGGGTCCAGCCCCTGGGACCCCTCCTGGGACTCCGCCCCCTCCTGATTCCCCTCTGCCTGGGGAGATAAAGAGGTCCCAGCCCCTGTCCATCCTGACTGGCAGGTACAATGGGGCAGTGAGGCTGGGGAGGTAGGCCAGTGCCAGGTAGAAACAGAGGCTTGACAGTCGCCTCCCCGCCCCTCTCTCCATAGGAAACTTCGCGAGGAGGAGCTACGGGCAACCTCTCTGCCCTCCATCCCCAACCCCTTCCCCGAGCTCTGCAGTCCTCCTTCACAGAGTCCTATTCTTGGGGGGCCCTCTAGCGCAAGAGGTTTGCTCCCTCGAGATGCCAGTTGCCCCCATGTGAGTTTTTCTGGGGAAGAGGAGAAGGCGAGGAGGGAGGAGGGAGGCTCTGGGGTGGGTGTAGCACCACCTGGGTAGGAGGAGGCGGTGTCAGCAGGTGGGGAAAGGGAAAGGACCATCCTTTGACCGCCCCCAAATCATCTGCAATCACTGGGGTGTAGGTGGTCAAGGTATACAGCGAAGATGGCGCCTGCCGGTCTGTGGAGGTGGCCGCAAGCGCCACAGCCCGACACGTGTGTGAAATGCTGGTGCAGCGAGCCCATGCCCTGAGCGATGAGAACTGGGGGCTGGTGGAGTGCCACCCCCATCTAGCACTGGGTGAGCTGGGGCGCAGGGGAGCTGAATGCCTCACATCTCAGCCTAGGTACATGGCTCATCCAGGGGGCCTGGCTGGTCTCCACTGACCCCTGCCTTTTGCCCTTGACCTCAGAGCGGGGCTTGGAGGACCATGAGTCCGTGGTGGAAGTGCAGGCCACCTGGCCCATTGGTGGAGACAGCCGCTTTGTCTTCCGGAAAAACTTTGCCAAGTATGAGCTGTTCAAGAGCTCCCCAGTAAGTGTGTATGAGGGGGGTTCTGGGTGCTGGGACACCCCTATTCCACCTTGGGTCCTCAATCCCTGACCTCTGGCCTCTTTCTCCCCCTCTAGCACTCCTTGTTTCCAGAAAAGATGGTTTCCAGTTGTCTCGATGCACACACGGGCATATCCCACGAAGAGCTCATTCAGGTGAGCAGCTCCCCCCATTTCATCTCATATTCATGTCCCGCCCTCACCCCAGGATCCCTCAGTGCTTCCAGCCCTTAACTTTGTGCCTCCCCTCTATGTGGTAGAGAGCCCAGCTGTCCCATGTCAGAGTATCTGTTTCATTATCTGCCAAATGGGGACAATAAATGCACACAGTTCACCTTCTCTGAAAAAGGAGGGTCCTGTGAAGACCTTGAGGTAGGTTCAGCCAGCCCCTTCCAGGCCTCTCACCTCCTACCTGCTCTCCCGGCCTCAGAACTTCCTGAATGCAGGCAGCTTCCCTGAGATCCAGGGCTTCCTGCAGCTGCGGGGATCAGGACGCAAGCTTTGGAAACGCTTCTTCTGCTTCCTGCGCCGGTCTGGCCTCTATTACTCCGCCAAGGGCACCTCCAAGGTGAGATCACAGTGTCAGCCCCAGCTGGGGCGCCCCACCTCGGTCCTTCTAGAGTTTACCCACTCCCTCTTGGAATCCCTAGACCTCTTCCCCTGGGCCCTGAGACCCTCAACTGCTCTTTCCTCTTCCCAGGCTGGCTCCCACCAATTTCCTGCTCCTGCTCCCTCCCTTCCACCCAGCTTACCTCCCTCAGGAGGTAGCAGTGGGAAAGGCAGGTGTGCTGTGTGACCTTAGGCTCTTCCCTTCCCTTCCCTGGGCCTGAGGCTCCCCGCCCGGCTTAAGGGGGCGATCACGGGGACACAGGGTCTGCCTGTACCAAGTCCTGCTCACTTGTGCTGCCCAGGATCCGAGGCACCTGCAGTACGTGGCGGACGTGAACGAGTCCAATGTGTACGTGGTGACCCAGGGCCGCAAGCTCTACGGGATGCCCACGGACTTTGGCTTCTGTGTCAAGGTGAAGACCCTGGCCTGGGAGGGAGTGGTTGCTGCTGGGGCCCCAGGATCCTACTTGGGGCTTCTGAGCTCCATTCTGGGACATCCAAACTCTTCTCCCTGCACCTACCTTGTTCCTGCTGGAAACCCTTAAGTTCTACCTTGCCCCATGGAGTCAGGGGACAGATTCTGGGATCAGCCAGTGTCCTCTCCCTGTAGCCCCACAAGCTTCGAAATGGCCACAAGGGGCTCCGCGTCTTCTGCAGTGAGGATGAGCAGAGCCGCACCTGCTGGCTGGCTGCTTTCCGCCTCTTCAAGGTGAGACCCTGGGGGATGGGGGCTGGCCCTGCCCTTGGGGTCCCCAGCATGAGGGAAGTCTCTGGAATGAGGGGCTTCACAGCATTGCTTTCTAAGGACTGCTGACTCGAGGAATGGAGTCACAATGCTGGTTGCAGGAAGCTCCCAATTCAAGGACAGAGACCCAGCCCTGTTCCAGGGGGGTCTTGGTCTGAGGGGAATCAGCTTCAGGACCTGCCTGACCTCAGGCCCTTTCTATCTTCCCACCCCGCAGTATGGGGCGCAGCTGTATAAGAACTACCAGCAGGCACAGTCTCGCCACCTCCGCCCGTCCGGTTGGGGTTCCCCGCCCTTGGTGAGTGTGGAGGGGGCAGAGCTGGGTGTGGATCCCTGGGCCCTGTCCCGGGGATACCTTGGCTCTGAACCCACCCCTCTCCTCTCCATACTCCCCCATCTCCAGAGGAGTGTCTCGGATAACACGCTGGTGGCCATGGACTTCTCCGGCCATGCTGGGCGTGTCATTGAGAACCCCCGGGAAGCTCTGAGTGCAGCCCTGGAGGAGGCCCAGGCCTGGAGGGTGAGGAGCCTGCACCCATCTGCCTGTCTGTGCTGGGACCCCCTCTCCTTGGGTTTCCCTGGAGTGGGAGGGAGGGAGAGAGGGGCAAAGGGAGGCCCCTGGCTGGGGAATGGGGCTCTGCATTCCTCAGATGCCAGGTGATACCCTCAGCCATGCTCTGACTTCCCACTGTCTCCCACACTCTGCAGAAGAAGACGAACCACCGCCTGAGTCTTCCCACCCCAAGCTCAGGCACGAGCCTCAGTGCAGGTGAGTGAGCCTTCCTGGAGGGGCAGTGCGGGGGTGCCCTCCCAGGGAATGACTGTCCGTCTGCCTCCCCCACCCCAGCCATCCACCGCACCCAGCCCTGGTTCCATGGACGCATTTCCCGTGAGGAGAGCCAGCGGCTCATCGGGCAGCAGGGCCTGGTGGACGGGTAAGGGGCAGGGCTGGGCAGGACAGCAGACCCAGGGCTAAGAGGGCCCCTGGGTCAATGTGGCAGCAGTGTTTCCTTGGGTGATGTCACCCTGTTTCCTGCAGCCTGTTCCTGGTCCGGGATAGTCAGCGGAACCCACAGGGCTTTGTCCTCTCTTTGTGCCACCTGCAGAAAGTCAAGCATTATCTCATCCTGCCGGTGAGTAATCCCCTCCTTCCTTGAGAGCTCTCAGATTCCTGCACTGGAGACGCAGGGGTCCTGGCAATGTGTCCTCCTCATCGCGTTCCCTCCAAAGGCTCCCCTGGCTTGAACGAGAAAGGGGGACCTCTGCCTTTGCCCCGAAGGGAGCTCCCCAAGCCTCAGGCCCCTCCCGACCTTCCACCTCTTTCTGGCCACACCCCAGAGCGAGGAGGAGGGCCGCCTCTACTTCAGCATGGACGATGGGCAGACCCGCTTCACTGACCTGCTGCAGCTCGTGGAGTTCCACCAGCTGAACCGCGGCATCCTGCCCTGCTTGCTGCGCCACTCTTGTACCCGCGTGGCCCTCTGAACCCTGCACGGGCAGGCCACGCATCTCAGGCCCGCTCTAGGTTCATCTCCCAAGCCTGCTCCCAGAGTGGGCTCAGGGGCTTCAGAGGGTGGGGACAGGATCATGAGTAGTTGGAGGGCTCCCCTCACCCGCTCCAGGTATCTCTCCTGCTCCTTCCTCGCCCTCAGGCAGAAAGTACTTCCCATCCAGCCCACCTCTCCTCAAGGGAAGGCACCTGGGGTGGCCCTCTCCCCTTTGTGGGGCTCTGGGGGCACTGCTCTGGGGCAGGGCATTATGGAAGATACGGGGCAGCCCTGGCGGTCCTATGCCCCACACTTTGTACAGACTGAGAGGCCAGTTGATCTGCTCTGTTTTATACCGGTGACAATAAAAGTCATTTTTTTGATACACTTATGAGTTCTCTTGGGCCAAACCCTACTAGCTGGAAGAGGACCAGGACAGAAGAGGGCCAGTGGAGGAGGCCTCATCCCAGCTGGCCTGGATGTTTCTTGAGGGCCACCTGAGCATCTCCAGGGCCCACTGTGGAGCCCTGGTGTGGAGTGGGTGCCCAATCATTGCGTGTTAAATGAATGAAGGGACAAGGGACTGTGGTGGGGTGAGATTCCCTGATGGGGCCTGGGGGTTGGAGATGAACAAATCCTGGATTAGCTGGTGGGATAAATCGTATTAGTACAGCAGCTTACCCTTCATGTCCTGTTCACATTCATTTAGTCATTAAAAAAAGGAAAATGGAAACCAAGATTTTCAGTGTAAGAGAAGAGAGATAAACATGTAAAGCAAAGATGTAAAAACTCTGTAATCCTAAATTAGAATTGGAAATAGCAGTATGAATTCAAGGTGTATTTTCTCTTAAAATGTTTTTCTAGCTCTGTTTACTGAAAAGGCCTTTGAAAAATGACCATCCCCAGCACCATTTCTCATTGAAAGGAACTAGGTCGATTCTAGTTCTAGGGCAAGAAGTGGACAAGATGAGCCTGGAACATTTTGTTATATGTGAAAGTCACCAAGGCTACTAGGGTGAAGCCAGAAGGCGTCAGGAGACAAGCTGAATGGGCTTCCATTGACTAAAGTGGGACAACATAAGCAAAAAGAATAACCACTGCAATGACACACAAAAAAGAAAACACATTGGTCACCTTTGGAAGATGCTAGAGAAACAATTTATCATTCTGAAACTTGCTAACTAAGGAAATTAAACATTTCATCTTGCCAGTTCTGTACAAACTTCCTCATAGTAACAAATAGTTAAGGAAGGAAAGTTTTTCATTATAGAAGAATCCCTGCTAATAAATGTAGTGAAAATGATAAAATTAGAATACATCATTTTGCAACACCTAATGAAAAGATGAATTTTCAGTGCGTGCTAAAACCATTAGGTGAAATGCTGATGGGGGCACTTTTTGAAAAAACAGTCTATTGAGATAGAATTCATGTGTCATGCAGTTCACCTATTTAAAGTATACAATTCAATGATTTTTGGTATATTCAAAGAGGATTGTGCAAATATCACCACAATCTAATTTTATTTTATTTTATTTTATTTATTTATTTATTTTTACCGGGAGGTACCGGGGATCGAACCCCGGTTGCTCCATATGGTAGACGGACGCCGAACCTCTTGAGCCACATCCGTTTCCCCACAATCTAATTTTAGAACATTTTTGTCCCTGCTTAAAAACAACAACAAAAAAAAAACCACCCTGTACCTATTTAGCAGTCAATCACCAAGCAAAGATGTTGAGCATCTTTTCACGTGCATATTAGCCATCTGGATATCTTTGGAGAAATGTCTATTCAAATCCTTTGCCCACTTTTAAATTGGGTTGTCATTTTATTATTAAGTTGCAAGAGTTCTGTATATTTTAGATGCAATTCCCTTATCAGATATACATGATTTGTACATATTTTCTTCCATTCTAAGGATTGTCTTCACTTTCTTGATGGTATCATTTGTAGCACAGTAATCTTTAATTTTGATGAGATGCATTTTTGTTGCTTGTGTTTTGATGTATCTAAGAGCTCTGCCCAATCCAAGATCATGAAGGTTTTTTCCCAAGGTTTCTTCTATGAGTTTTATAGTTTTAGCTCTTACATTTAGGTTTATGATCTGAGATTTTGTGTGTGTGCATGGTGTGAGGTAAGGATCTAAATTCGTCTTTCAGCGTATGGATATTCAATTGTCTCAGCACCAGTTCTTGCAAAGACTAACCCTTCCCCCATTCAATTATCTTGGCACTTGTGTGGAAAATTGATTGACCAGAAATGTAGGGGTTTATATGTGGACACTTGATTCTGTCCCATGGATGTATAAATCCATTCTTTTTATTGTTGCTTCTTTTTTTTAATTAAAAAAATTCAAATATGATTTATACACAGTAAAAGCTATGCTCTTGAGTGTACAGTTCTGTGAGTCCTGACAAATATACACAGTTGTGTATCCACCCCCAGGACCAAGGCACCGAGCAGCTCCGTTCCCTCCCACAGTTCCCTGGGCCCTGCTACTGTCCACCCTCCCCCTCTTCCCCATCCCACACCTGCTCTGTCCTTACAGTTCTGCCCCCTTAAAGCCATCCAAATGGCCTCCTCCAGCCCTCAGCCATCTGAGCCTGGCTGGCCTCTCCAACCCCTCCAGAGGGATCTTTCCAAGGTGCCAATCTACTGCCCTTTGCCTCCACTTAAGTCCAGACAGAACCTGCAGGGTCTGGCCTCTGCCCACTGCTCCCGCCAGTCTATGTTTTCTTCTAAGAGTTTTATAGTTTTAGCTTTTACATCATGGAAGAATTTTATAATAAATTATCAGACTGGCAACACAAGAACTTTCCGATGAGTCTTTAAATCACAAAGAGACAAAACCCCCTCCAGACATGTGAACCCCATCCATGCATTTTCCCAAAAAACCAAACCTGAGTATGATCCCCTGGACCCAATGGCTAATTTCCAGGGAATACAGGGAACAGAGGAACATGTGGAACAAAACATGGGGGATACAATGACCAAAATCCAGGTTGGGAAACTCAACAGAACAAACAACCCAGTTTCTTCAAAAATGAAATTACAAGGAAAAAAGAAGGGGAATCTATACATTTCTAGGATTTTAGAGATGTAATAACCAAATGTAAGGTGTTGACCTTACCTGGATTCAAATCCAAACTAACTCATTGTAAAAAAAAACATTTCTGTGCAATTGGGGAGAAATTTGAACACTAATTAGATATTTGATGGCATTAAGGAATTACGGTTAACTTCTTAAGGTGTGATAATGGTATTGTGGTTATTTATTTATTTATTTTTTGACTGGTTATCTTTTAGAAATATCTTTTTATTTATTTATTTATTTATTTTTAAGATTTATTTACCCCCTCCCCCCTTGTCTGCTTTCTATGCCCATTTATTATGTGTTCTTCTGTGTCTGCTTGTCTTCTCTTTAGGCAGCACTGGGAACTGATCCTGGGAACTTCTGGAGTAGGAGAGAGGTGCTCAATCTCTTGTGCCATCTCAGCTCCCTGGTCTGCTGTGTCTCTTATTGTCAGTCCTCTGTGTCTCTTTTTGTTCTGTCATCTTGCTGTGTCAGCTCTCCACGCGGGCCAGCACTCCTGCACAGGCCAGCTTGCCTTCACCAGGAGGTCCCGGGAGTCGAACCCTGGACCTCCTATATGGTAGATGGGATCCCAACCACTTTAGCCACATCTGCTTCCCAGACATACCGTTTTATAAATGAAATAACATGATGTCTCAGCTTTATTTTTTTCTTAAATCCAGTGGTTAGTGGAGAGAGCGTGGGTCCGGTCATGAGTTAGCCCTAAGGTTGATATTGGTTAAAGCTGGGTGATGAATACCCAGGGTAGGGGTGCAGGGCCCGCTAGATCATTCTCTCTTCTTCTGTATTGGCTTGACATTTTTATAATACACATTTCTATAAAATGGAGAGCCTCTTTCCAAATCTTTTGAGACAGGTTGGGCACAAGGTGGTGGGATCTCATTTTGTAGAGGAGGAAACTGATGGTTTAGTGGGGAGACCAGCCCCAAATCCCGAGTTGGTGGGAGAGCCAGGCTCTCAGTCCTGAGTTTGAGGTCTGCTACTTTTGTCTGGCAGACTTCCAGGTGGAATTCCTGAGGTACGTGGGAGCTAAGGTGTCCTGTAAGGGGTCCTCCCCTGGAGAGCCTCTCCCTCCCCTATGGCCCTGGTCTCTGGCTTGAGGAAGTTGTCCTGAGCTGACCCTGAGAAGGTCCAGCCACTGTAGCCAGCCTCTGGGCCAGGCTTGGCCACCCTGGCAGCCCCTTGTGACCGGGACACCCCCCAGCCTCAGCTAATCCCTGCTAGTGAGCTTGATGCCAGGCTGGCAGAAGGAGGTGAGTGAAGAGGCTGCATCCACCCTCCAGCCTGGAATCTTCTGGAATTTACCTTGAAGACTTACTGCAGACTGGGCAGTGCAGGCTGCAGATTTTGCTGCTTCTTAGCCGCACTTGAGGAGGCAGAGACCAGTGTAACCTGCTGCCTGCCTGCTGCAGTGGTTCCCAGAGCAGTCCTCATCACTCGTGGCTCCTGGAGCATCAAGCTGGCTGGTGCCTGTGGTGTGACTGGCCACAGATGCCCAGGGCCTCTTCTGAGGTCTGGGTGCCAGGGCTCCAGTCTGGGGAGAGGGTTAAGGGATCAAAAGGAGTTGCCTGTTGAGCATGAGCAGGGCCCTAGGCTGCACCAAAACAGGACCCAGTATCTGCTCACAATCTGAGGCATCGGACAGTGGACAATTGCTTGCATGTCAATTAGCTAATGAGTCTCTGTGAGACAGGTATCATTCCAGGGGGAGGGGAAACTGAGGCCCAGAGAGAGTGACTCACCTGAAGTTACAGAGGGAGAGAGACACAGCAGCTGGACACAGCTCAGCTTGCAGGTGGTGGAATGTAGTCCTTCCCTGCCCTTCATTCTCTGACCCCTCCCTTCTCAGTGCTGGCCACTGGACCTGGGCGCCAGGGGCCCTTAGAGGTGGTGGATGGTTTGGTTCTGCGTTGGATGCAGGAGATGGATACAGCTGGATATCTGTGGTGACGACTTTGTTGCTTGCTGCCTGGGAGGCTTTGGGGGACGGTGTGGATGGCCTTGGCAAGTGGCTGAGATCTCTGGCTTCTTGGAGAAGAGCCAGCAGCTGAGAACTGAGAGTGTAGCACACAGGGATCCTCAGAGCCAGCCTGCACAGGGACCCAGGGTAAGATTCCCCAGCTCTGAGGATGGGGGAAGGCTGCTGTCCACCAAAGAGATGCTCTGCAGAGGCTAGACAGCAGAAGGGACTGTCAAGAACAGGCGCGGTGCTGGGGGGAGGCGGTTTGCAGAGGTATGGGAGTTGAGGCAGGGGCATTGTTGAGAAGGCAAGGGCTGGGGCTTCAGTTACTCTCTTTTCAATATTGATTTATTGCTTTTGATTATAAAAATTATACACTAAAGAACATTATAGGAATCAGGGAGAAAAAAGACACTGAAAAAAGATGATAATTCCCCATAATCTCTCCATGCTGAGGAGTTCCAGGCACCAGGGGATTAGGAGACTCCTCAGGGTCTCTGACTGTCACGCAGGCCTGGGGCTCCCCTATAAGCCTGCAATGCATAGACACCAAGCTCCTGGGGCCAGTGTGACTGGGGCGAGCACTGCCGCCCGGGCCCAAGGCCCCATGCCAGGGCAACCGGCCATCCCTGGCTTTCATTGTAGGGATTCCTGCAGGGGATGTAGCTGAAGAGTTGGCCTTCTGGTTCACTCAAGGGAAGGACTTGGACCTTAGGAACTGGGGGACATGATTCTAGTGGGACCCACTTCTCCAGGTGGGGGATTCAGACAAAGCTTTGGCCAGTTCACGCTCTCCTTGCTCTCCAGGCATCCTGTTCAATGACATCTATGCAGCCTCCAAGTTCACAGGTGGAGGGCCTCCTGGTGCAGGTCCGAGGATTTAATATGGGGCCAGTGGCCCCTGCCTCTCTGCCCCTTCCTGTCCCAGTGCCAGATACCCTGAAGAGGAGGGAGAGAGGGAGGGGGACAGGCAGGGGGCCCAAGGCCACTCAAAAGGATCTTTTCTTCTAAACTGTTCACATAAGCAGTTTTCCAACAGCTTTCTGGAGTTCAAGGGTCCCAACAGTGACCTGGGGTTGGGATGGTGGTGGGGAAGTATTGATTTTATGTCTGGAGGCTCTGCCACATGGCATATTTGGAAAAATCTTCCACTACTGAAACACTAATCTGGTCCTGCAGAAAGAAAAGGGGGCCCAGAGAGGTCACAGACTGCTCCAGCTTGCCCACTGGTCAGGGGTCTCTGGCAGAGCCTGCTTTCCTGTCCTGTGCTTTTGGCAGAACATCAGCTTAGGGTGTCGGAGGTGTGGGCAGGGGCTGCTTAGGCCAGAGGACTATGAGGTTCGGCTGGATTGGGGGTTGGGAGAGGGGGAACTAATCTCCAGGGAGTTGAATGTTACAGGCTGGAGTCCAGAGCTGCAAGGGTTGGGTCATCCTGGGGATGGAGATGAGTTCCCAGTGCCCCCTACGCAAGATGTCCACGTAGGAGGTGCTGTTGGGAAGACGGGTACTGTCTGGGCTCCTGGGTAAACTTGTGCTCTACCAGGCCCAGTGCGGCCTGCAATTCAATCCCATGTGGGTTGAGCTAAAAGGACCTCTTGCACCCTGTTGTGGGGTTGTGTCTGCCCCAAGAAAGGGACATTTTTCTTTGCTGGGCTTTTGGACAGGCTGTTTAGCTGGAACTGTTGTTTGAATGGCAGGCAGTTTGTTCTTATTTGGATCAGATTGACCATGGGGTGGTTTTGAATGACTGATGGCGATTAAGGACCCAAAGCCCCACCCCCACCCCCTTCAGAGTCACCACGTGGATCCTCCTCGGTCTCGGTGGCGGAACTGGGCCTTGTGATCTTGGAGTTCGGGAGGGAGCGATGCCTGTATGCGGCAGTGGAATTTGCCGTCTGCACACCGACCCTGGGACCAGCGGGGACCAGCCGACACCTTCACTGCATCTACCTGCCCCGAGTCACATCCTCCAGCATGTGGCAGAGGTGGGCCTTCCTACTGGCTCCACCCCAGTTTTCCAGACCCTGAAACTCTCTCCACCCCCCCACCCCGCCCACCTTGGCCAACCAAGTTGAGCCACCCCGGCCCATATACCTAAGGAATGAGCTTTGAGAGCGGATGGGTGAATACGGCGTGACCCCAAGTCGTGCCGGGTGAGGCTGGAGGAGTGAGGATGTACCGGGAGACCCACCCCGCAGGCGCTCTGCGCCCGCCCTTCTGCTACCCGACCAACCCGCCTGCAAGCTGGGCACGTCAGGGCCACGGCGGGCTGTGCGGTGCTCCTCGCACCTCTGCGGAGGGAGGGCTGCCCGCTTCGCCAGGAGGCGCGCTTGCTGGCCTGGTGCGCATGGAACCCCGCCCCGCAGGGGTCCCCGCGCGCGGTCGGTCCCGGGGCGGGCGGGAAGAGGTTGGCGTGGCGCGGCAGCAACGAGCCCACGTGCTCCGCTGCGGGCCGGGTGGGTGGGTCATTGTTCTGCACCGCACGGCGGTGGGACGGGGTGAGGGCTTCCCCACACTGGGCGGGTGGAGGCCGATCTGAGCGCTGCGTCCAGCCTCACCCGGCATCTAAATGCGAGGGCCAGGCGGGAGCTGCGTGGGGCGCGCCGGACCCGGGTGGTTCTGCGGCTCCCCAGGGCCGGCCGCCCGGGCCTCCGCACCGCGCGGGAGCTGGCTCAGCCACGCGGCTGCAGTGACACCCAGTGGCCGCCGCGGGAAGTGCCGAAGCCGCTCGCTCAGCTCCAGGTACTGAAGTCGGCGCCTCTCGAGGTTCCCACTAGTGGTTCCGAGCGGGCACCCCGAGGAGAGAAGGTCGCGCTCTGCAGACTGTCCCGGGGCACTTCCCCTTCCCCTCCCCCGTTTCCTCCCCTGCAGTCCCCGCGCGCTGGGAGATCCTGCAAGGCTGCAGTGCCCGGAAGGGCGGGGCGGGGCGGATCGGCGGCGCTGGGCTGTGACCCCGGCTAGTTTCACTTCTGGATCCCGCTCCGGGGGTGCTGGGAGAGTACAGGGAGGGGGGCCCGCGGGCTCGCCAGGTCCAGCGCCCGGGACCCGCGGGAGGGATGGCTTTTTACTCCAGGGGGTCACGCGACCCACGCCTTCCGTCGCTTTCCACCCACCCCCATTCCCTCCAGTTCCACTACGCTGTCCCCCGAGCTGTCGCTCCTCAGCAGCCACCGCCTCCGCCGGGGCTGCCGACCCCCGGAGAGGCCCCGAGCGGCGTGGGCGGCAGGAGGAGCGAGCTGTGAAGCCGCAGGCAGGGGGTTAGGCTGCGGGCTGCGGAGACGCAGAGCTGTTTCTCAGAAGTGCAGCTGCCCCTCCCGTCACACCCCCCTCAACTCCCACCTCATGTCGCACCCCTCCCCTCCCCCACCTCGCCCGGCCTTTGCTTTCCTCGCCCTGGCACCCCAACCCGGGAATCTGGTGTCTGGGTCCACGCAGAATCTCCTGAGAGAGGGCCAGGCGACCCTCTCAGCCCTCATATTCAGAGGCTCCCACAGGTGAGGGGACAGAAGTCTGTCACTTCTCACTCCTCCCCTCCTGTGGGCCGGTATTGGAATTCCATCTAGCAAGATAGAATGGTTTTAAAAAATGACCACATGGGGAAATCATAGCCCACTATCACCCTATCTTCCCACCCAGTGCCTGAGTTTGGTGGGAAGAGGGGGAAGAGGGAGCAGAGCCTCCTTCCCCCATTCGTGTTTCTGGGGTTAGAGGAAAGGTCTGAAACCTGGACAGTGGTGTCCTGGCCAGGCTTAGAGTCCCAGTCTAAAGGAACTTCAGAGATCCTTGACTCCAGGGAAAACTAAGGCCCAGAGGGGGAAAGCAAGGCATTCAGAGTCACCCAGGGCAGGCTAGGATTGGAACCCAGGAGTCCGACTACTTAGGTGGGATCTGCACCAGGCTGCCTCTTGCTTATTCAGACTTGAGATTTGCTGGATTCATTGGCTCTGCCTAATCCTCCCCAACACACACACACACACACACATACACACACTCCCTGAGATGGAAATGGAGGCGCTGAGTCATTCCAGTGGGGGTGGGATGGGGACTGAGCTGGTGGAAGGACAAGCTTCGGGCTGGAGGCAGCACCTGCCCCCTAGTTCCCATCCACCAGCCGCCCCCAAGGCTGTGGTTTCTTTGACTAGGCAGCTCTTTTGGGCCAGGGGGCCCGGGGGGCCTAAGGGGAGAGGCGGGGGGCCTAAGGGGAGAGGTGAGGTGATGGGAAAAGGCTGTTCTGGGACTTCCTGCCCCCTCACTCCTGGAGAAGGGGGGCAGTTCACATCACCCACAGGCCTTCTAACCTCCTTTCTTTCCACTGTGGTGCTCTTTCCTTGGGTATGTGTGTGTTATTCTGGGGGAAGGTCTGTTATTTTGGGGGAAGGGAGGCAGCTGCTTACTTCACAGGTCAAGATGGAGTTAAAAGACAAAACCGCAGCAAATGCAACACCCCGTGTCCTTCAGGGACTTTCCATGACACCTTCCTTCCCCCTCTCCCCCAAGCCAGGGAGCACCTCCCCAGAGGGCCTCCCCAAGCCCAGGTGCAGTGGCTTTTGGCTTTTATGCAAACAACTGTCTGACCCAGGAATGTGTCCTCCTCCACCGCTCAGGCCTTTGGGGCTTTTCCCTCCATTCTTCCTGGAACCCTAGACTCTAGGGGGCAGGAGAAGAGGGCAGGCAGATAGGTCTTTTTCCTCCTGCCTGCCCTCCCGTGGCACCCCAGCCTGTGTGGACGGCCTGGTGTGTTGAATGATGGGGGAACGGGGAAGGATGGAGCAGGCGTGGGGTGGCCTCTGCTGCCAGGCCCACCATTTTCTAAAGCATCACGTTAGTTCCCAAGAGTAAGGAAAGGAAACTGCTCTCAGGTAGGAAGGAAATCCACTCAGCCCCAATCCCAGCACAGGCCAGACACCCAGGCTCTCCCCACTGCTCATTGGCGAAGGGGATCAGTGTCTTCCTGTCTTCCTCTTTTCTCCCTGAGCTGCTTCTACTTTGGGAAAAGTGGAGATGGGGCCAGCCACATATCACTTCACCAAAGGCTGGGAGGCTGCTTTGAATACATTTAATGTTAAAATACGAAGGCAGGGAGCTGTGCCGCTCCTCTCCCCTGCCCTTGTGTTGAGACTGAAGAGCCTGCTGGAGATCTTCAGTCTGGAGGGAGGGGGATGGGACTGAACACAGAGCCAGCAAAAGCTGCCACCAACTTGGCCCTGCATTTATTTGCTCAGCCAAAAAGTTCAGAAATGACTTCCACAGAAGAGAAAACGGCATGTACTTTGGATGAGGCTGAGCAGGAGGCCAGGCCACCTCTCTTTCCTAACATTTCCTGAGAACAAAATATCTTGAAGGTATCAAGATAGGGAGAAAGTTGCCCAATCGAAATGCCATTCTCAGAAATTTCCCCCTCCAACACCCTAGGTTTGGGCCTCCAAGTATCTAAAAACAGTATTTAAATGTGATTGAGGTCAAAGACTGCAACTTCATTTTCCCAGAGTGGATGCTTATGAGACTCCAGAAATTAAAATGTCAGGATGTGCCTATCATTCAGGAAGAACCCTAGGTGGGAGGGAAGGCAAAAAAGCAGTGAGAAGCAGTGGCTTGGAGTGGGGAGACACTGCTCTGTGTTGATGCTATGCCCAGGTCCCCAATCACCTCAGGGCTTCTTAGGGCACCAGGCACCAGTGGAACCACCACCTCTCTCTAGGGGGAGGGGTCTCGGCAGAATACCAGGGACAGGCTCAGGAGGTGTCAGGAGAAAGGCCTTATTTAGGTGATAATTCCCTATCTTGATTCCTGGACGTCACAAAATAGCCAGAGGGGCTAAGTTAATATTCCCAGGGGCCAGATGAGACCTTTCCATTCTGACAGTAGCAAGGACAAATGATAGGCATTGCACAATGATTAATTTTAAACACACCAGTATTTTTTATTTTTCAGTATAAACATCAAACATAATACCTTGAAAACTATCAGCGGGGTTGTTTTTGGTGCAAGGATGCATTCATTATGGTTTGGGCAAGAGTTAGCATTGCTACATTTCAGAAGCTGTCTTTCTTTAAACAGTTTTTTACAGAGGAGCAGGGTACCTTACAGTGCTCCAAATTATTGGATTTCAGGTAAAATTCCAGAGGCATCAAAAGAGAAGATCATAACTGGGCAGGTAGGGCATTTCTGAGAAACCCAGAGGGGTGGAAGGGTGCTGTAAGCACAGGCTGTCTCACACTGCTCAGCCAGTGCTCCCTCCCTCCCTCCTGGTGGGAAGGCTGCCTGGAGCTCTGTTCTCAACGCCTTGCCCATTTATTCCGCAGACAAGGGTCATCCATAGACCACACGTGTGGTGGGTTTGGCAGCTAGAAATTAAAAATAAACTATGGTTTTCCCAGTAGCCAAAATGATCCCTCACCAAAGCTTAGACTGAGAAACTGAGCATGCAAAACCACAGTCTGGGTGAAGGGATGTCTGCTTTTTAAATCACCTGCTAGTTCTTTGTAACCCACAGTAATTTGGTTTCTGTGAACCCACAGAAGCAGGCCCACCAATAAGGGCCTTGTCTGCTAACCTGGAAAAGTCCTTGCATAAGTCAGTCACTGGAAATGGGATCAGTCATTTTTAAGAAATGGCTGCCCCATTTTCCTAACATGTTAAAATGTTTGTTTTCAGTCTTTCAGGAGACGAAGATGCAAAGCTGCCCTTACATTCAGAATATGAAGCAGGCCCCACAGATGTGTGGTAAGGGTTTGGAAGGGAGAAGGTGGGTGGCATTGTGGGCTGCTCTTCCAGGCTTTTTGGAGTGGAGTTGGTAGAGAGAGTAAAGATCATTTGAGGAAGCTGTAAGTTGTTTGAAGGAACTAAGAGGGTGAGGATGCAAAGCTATTCTACTTCACTGGGTGCAACGACATGAAGTTTCTGTAGCATGTGGTTAACTCCCAGCATATTTTCTACCCTTATGCATTAAAACAACACGAAAGAAAGTGTGTTAATGATCAGTTGCCTCCATGGGCAACTGAACTGCAATTATGGTCCCAGTGTTGTCTTTGAATGTTTTTCATGAATTCAAATCTAGGCAGAGCACAGAGTGAAAAATCAGCAACCATCCAACATGGTCCCCCTCCCCCCAAAGTAACATGACCCATAGGCAAAATTAGGTAAAACCTCATAACATCCTTAGGAGGTAGGTACTGTTATGTTCTTACATTTTTAATCAAAATGTTAACATTTCAATTTCAAATAACAATTACATCGATATAAATGTCTTAGGCAGTCTACTCTCCTAACATTCAGAGGAAACTTGTATCTTAGTGCTTCAGAGTGCAAAAACCTGTTTATCAGATTATTGGCATGACCGTACACAGACCGTATACAGCTTGGGTAAGTTGGAGGTACAGTCTCGTGTTACTTGATGAGCTCAATCAAGTTTAAAGCACATACTCCTCTTTAGGCTCTTCTGAGCCCACAGTCCTTAAAGCCAGCAGCCCCCAACCTTGGGCTCACTGACCACTGTCACAACCTTCTATCCTTCAGCCTTAGAGAAGAGTCCTTTTCCTAGGGTGGGGCCAGGCCTAGCCTAGCTTTCAGGTTAGAACTGTCCTCTTCACAGGCACTTAAATTCCCAAATCATTCTGGTTTTCTGAACTCTGCCCACAGAAATTCTCTGAACTATACTTTTTGTTTGAGTGCAAAAATAGCTTCCAATTCTTTAAAACCTAAGAGGCATCACTGTATATCTCTTATCTTCTGCTCCTGATGTTATTTTCTGGAACAAAGTTTCCAACACTCCCCTTTCTTTTCCCTTCTTGAGCTCACAAGCTCTGAGTCTTTGAGTCCTCAGTGATGTCCAAGCTCTTCCACAAATCTTGAGGGGCCTGGTTTTCAAACCTCCACTAGGAACCAACATACCTTTTCCGTGGGCTACTCTCACAAGTTACAACTTTAAAGAAACATTTCCATTACAGTCTTACCTCCCTGAAAACATTCTAACTCTCACATTCAGCAGGGGAGAGAAAAAAGCAGAGGAGGAGGAGAATAAGAATAGTGATACAGATGCTATTTGGAAAAACTTTATGTTGATGTGAGATTTGTTAATAACACAGTGTTTCAACTGAGTTAAAAGGTTGTGTTTTTAAACATTTCTCTTTGCAAAATAAATCTAAGGTCATTTTATATCTGGGCCACTGTGTGTATGGGCCTAGCAAAATGTTAAACACTGCACTTAAAAGGTGAGAGATTTTGTTACTGACAAAATCAGAAGCTAAGTCAGTAACAACTCAGAAAGCGTAGCAAAACATCAGATTTGCTAGCTTATCTTTATCATGGCAAAATGTCTTTCTGGGAGAGTGACTTAAGTGGATTTATTGATATCTTTTTTCCTCTCCCTTTTTAATGGTTGTGTGGCAGAGGTAATAGGGGAGACTTCTCTTTAGCTCTCTGCCAATATGAAGTACCTATGCAACACTTCAAACAGTGAGGGTATATTTGGAGAGCCAGTTCTCTTCATTTTCTGTCACCTTGGTTACAAGGGAATTTTTCATGGGTTTGACTGCTCCTCAGATTGTGGCCTCCTGGGTGTGTGGTGGGAGGCCTGCCTAACCAGAGGGTTGGTGAGAAAAAAGGAGAAGAGAAGACCTAGAAAGCCCCAGAGGGGCTCTGGATGAGAAAGTAAATGAGCTGCTGCCTGAAGCTGTTAATAGGACTTCACTGCCCAACAGGGGCAGCTGCTCATCCTGAACCTGTGCTTCTCTCTCTAGGCATCTTGCTAAGATCCCTGTCCCCGCCACCACCCCAACTCCCAGCCAAGGGGCATTAAGTATAAGGAATGAGTGCATAAGGAAGTGTTTACCTGGATGGCGGTAACCATTGCACACCACCATGGTTCAACTTCAAGACTTGAGAATGTGGAGTTTCCATATATTCCTTTTTTTTCTGGAATTGATGTGTTCCGATCTAGGCTCAGAATGCTACAATGAAAGCACAGCCTTTGTGAGTGGTTGCCCCATGAGAAAACTGACCTCAGAGGAGTGGCAATCATTTAGCAAACTGTGAGGAGAAAGGATTATGTTTATGAAAAGAGTCCCCACATTGGTGGAATGAGCCTAAGTTTCACCATTTTGAGATGCAAAAGCTGATCTTGTCAGCAAAGGTTTTCCCACTAACCTGGTGGAAATGATCCCTTTCCCTAGCTTTCTCTTCTATAATCCCTGCTTCCAATTTCTCTTTCTCTTGTCCCCTCACAGAGGCAACAGGATGTGAGATATTTCAAGAATGTAAGCAGCTCCTCTTTCACAATGGGTATAAGCAATCTGGCATAGCATGGAGTCTAGTATTACAGAAACAGTGATATACCGAAGACTACAACCAACATACATCTAGTCCTTTAGCTGAAATCTCAAACATGTTGGGACTGTTGCCATGGAATTTCATAAAAGCTTTTTTTCTGAGACAACACCATGCTACAAGGAAGTTGATAAGCCATTTGTGCAGTCTAGGGTGGAACATTTAATTACTGGCAACACTGAGTTTGAGCCTAATGCATAAGCCCTTTAGAAATATCAAGGCAGATACATAAAACACTACTCTCCCAGGAATTTGGGATTCTTGCCTCTGGCAGAAATGTTCACAAAGCTGACTGTAATTTGTAAATATGCTCCATGAAGTTGTCCCTGGAAGCAGAAGTTATTTTCCCTAACACAAGTTCTTAAGAAGGAAAAAAAAAGGCTTTGGCAGGCAGCTGCAGGCTGCAGGTACCAATTTGTGTCTCCCCTTTGGGGCAAGATCAAAATACCTTCCTGCTGTTTTTTGTTCTTTCCCATCATCCTCTCCACATTCCCAACTCAGTGGTTAAAGGAAACGTAATGCATTACCTTTTCACACCAAAGAAATATGAAACATATATTCATATGCATACTCTTCTGTTTAATACACATAAATTAAAAGGTTTAAAAGATAACTTGTGGTTACTGCATAATCATAAATTTAAAGCTGGAAGGGTCCTTAGAGATCATCTAAATCCAACTCTTATTTTATGGTTGAGGAAACTTAGCTTTAAGAGTTAAGTTGATTTGCCTGAAGTCACACAGCTAATTAGTGGCAAATAGGGAATTAGGAAGCAGATTTTGCAACCCCTGCTCTTGTGCTAATGTTATAATTATCACAGGCCTTCTCCTTGACAGTATGTCCCTTATTATTAGTGATAAAGATGACTGATACATCTGCGAAACCAAGATAAGACTTCCAGAATCTTCTTGGAATACAGCAGCTCCAAATAAAATGGGGAAAAATCTGCCTGATCAAGAACTCATCAGCAGACGTTCTTCCCTCCTCACTCCATCACAAAGCTCAGCTCTGATTTAAGCAGAACTATTCCTCTCCTGTGGGCAGGGGGAGATGAAATCACAGTTTGGATTATTCAATATATTAAAAACAAAAAACAAAAACAAAACAAAACAAAAAAACCGTTGGCAAATTTGCTTTGGCTCTGCATGCCAGTACTCCATGAAGGAGACCAAGAATTTTTAAGGAGCTCTTTATAACTCCTGTGATGCTCCTAAACCATGCCCCCCCTTGCCCCCCCGACTCCTGCTTTGCTAATCTTAAAGGAAACGGGTGCTGATGTCCACAGTGGATGACTTTCTGGAGTTTTGATGATGGTCTATAGCATTGGCTCTTCTAGTATAGACTTCTTCCTTTAGATGACTGATTTAAATTGAGGCAGCTTTTAACTGGAGATGGAAGGGCACAGGGTAGAAGCAGAAGTATCATCAGATGACTGAAGCTTTGCCTGAGCCATTAAAAGGGCTGATGCTCAGAGGATGGGGTCTTTGGGTACTAGTAACAGATAATTATTTTTGGTTGTTTTTTTCCTTACTCTGAGATTGTAATTTGGGATAAGGAGATTATATCCTAACTCTTCACCTTTGTGTTAAGCAAAGAAGGGGAAGGCTTCCCAGTGAGGTCAGCTAGTTAGTTCTGCCTCTGTCGATCTGGGCATATGACCAAAGGCTTTTCCATATATGGCATATATGTTCAGAAAGAACATCTCATGCAGTACAGCCTGGGGACTGTTCTGATTGCAATAAACTTCAGCGGATGCCCATTCTATTGCTGCAAAAGATAATGACCAAATACTTCACTGGCCTTTAAATATTATAAAATTTAAGTCCTTGATGGGAAAACAAAGGCTTTGTGAAAGTAATAACATGACAGATCTGCAAACAATTCTCTGGCTGCCCATGTGAACATGACCCATTGGGTCTGAAAATGGTATGGAAAGGAGTGTGAAACCGAGTTTGTTGTGAGAGTGATTTGTTAGGTGGGGGTATTTGTTTTTAGAAGTGAAGTTGAATCCTTAGAGGCCATCTCTGGGACCAGATGGTCACTTCAGCATGGCTCTGTGTTCTCCCCTGGCTATGTGAGACGAGAATTCATACCGATCATGGCTCCGATACCCACACATGTTACACTCAAAAGGGTCACGGAAGCCATGGCAACCCATGTGAATAGTGAACATCACATAATCCAGGAAGAGGACACGACAGTGGTCACACCGATACACATCCATCACCTCCCCTTCTTTGTTGATCACTTTGATGGAGTCTCTTGGGCAGATGGGTGGGGGCTTGAGGAGTTCATAAGCACGGGGCATCTCCTTCAAGAGAGGCATCCCATTGCGGGCCCGAGGAGGGACCATGTGATTTTGCTGGTAGATGTGATTTGGGCGATCCTCATGGTTGCTGTCAGTGTCTGTAGAATCGTGGCCACTATTGTTGGGGGAGAGGCCTCTTTCAGAAGGCAGGCTCTTCTCGGGTAGATGGATACTCTTCTTCTCCAGGTCCTGGAGGGCACCATTTGGCATTTCAGCACGGGTGAGTGCCATGGGATATATGCTACTGATAACTGGAACCATCTCTGAGGTGGGAGCAGGCGGTGTCTGGACTAAGGGGCGCAGGGCTTCGGCACCAAGATAGCTGATGGCGTTGTTGATGGCTTGGTCCATCATTCGGGTCTGTATCATTTCACTCTCCTTCTCATACATATAGCTGGAATTATAGTTGATGTCAAAACAGTGGCGCTTCTCACCTAGAACAAGTGAAAGAAAGCATTACAAAGGAAACACACAAAGTTCTTAAAAGTTATTTTCCTGAGTTCCTAAGAAGAGAGGAAGGATATATTGCCTGTTCAAGAACACCCAGCCCAAGCAAAATGGTCCAATACAGTGCTGAAGTCTCAGGAAACAATGGTTGGCAGCAACATGTTTGGACAGGCAAAAAGGAAAAGGGGGCATAAGGGAGGGTCAGAGATGCCATTAGGTTGGGACCACCATGTGCAGGGTGCCCACCACATTTCTGGGATCAAGAGGGGAACCCTAGAGAATGGAAAAGAAAAAGAAGCCAGGGAACACTAGGACGGGGCTTGGAGGGGCAAGGGAGCCACCACTGTGTCCAGGAGAGTGGGTAACTGCCTCTGTACTCCTATTGTTGGTGGACTCCTAAAGCACAGTCAAATCCCAACCTCTTGTTGTGTTTGTTATTTTCTGCTTGTAAATAGCCAAAGGGACAGAGGTGCAGCAGAGAATGGGGATGCTCAACGACTGGCCTCAGCAGCTTTTTAAATAGCCACAAAGGTAGAGAAAATAGCCTTAAAAACTCCAACACACCAGTCACCAAACTGCCAGAGATTTAAGTAAAAGAGCTTCAAACGTAGAAAGTTTTAGAAAAGCTTTCTTGATGAGAGACCATGATCTTTGTCCCTTTCATAAAGTGTTACTTCCCTCTTGCTTGAAAATGTGTCACCCATACACGTGTGATCATACATATGTGAGAGAGAGGCCATTAAGACCCATCTCATACTTAACTGAAAAAATTTATTTGTGGTCACCCTCATGTCAAACTGCTGAGACATTTTGAAAACAGTCTAGCCACCTTCAGGACGTGTGGGTGTTGTGTGTTAGAAAACAGGCTCTCTGGCCACAGCAAAGGCAGAAACGGGGTCTACAGCGATGGCAGGTGTGCTCAGTGGTGAGTGGCTGGTGGAGGAAAGAGAAAGCGTGGAAGACGCCTCAAGTGTTGGAAGTGAGGCCATTGCTGATGCTTTTCATTCTGCTTGCTGAACCATGGCTGCCTCTTCTGGAACATTTCCTAGGCAGATTGTGGTTCCAAAATTTGTCACTGCCACATAGTAAAGGGTTCATTATGGAAAACAAAAATGAAAACAAGGGGGGAAAAAGATTGGAAGAACCAGTTCTTGTTCTTGAGGTTTCTCCAACCTAGTGGGAGAAATGAGACCTATGGATATAGAACCAGAGAAAAATTATGTTAAAAGTTGTGAAAGGGCCTCTTTGCTATTTGAAAGCCTTAGATTTGATTCTAAATGCCACATTTGGGGCATTTAAACAGGGGAGGAACATGTTACCTGTTAAAAGAATCATAAGGCAACACAAGACAGTTTGGTACAAATTGTATATTTAAGTATTAAGGGAATGCAAAAACTTTTGGAGTAGTTGGAGAAGGAAAGCATTCTTGGAAAATCTGAATTTTGAGAAAGGTCTTGACCTGGCAGGATTTAAATTTTCAGAGAGACAGAAGAGGGCAGCCTAATTAAGAAAGGAGCATGAATAAAGGCAGAGAGGTGGGAATACACAGGACATATACTAGGAATAGTTAGAGAGTCTGGCTAAAGTTATATCAAGAACGCACGAAATAAAAGTATTTCTCAAACTTCACTTATTCCTTCACATTCTGCAATATCCATGCACCAGGGTAGTGCACTGGTGGAGAACATAAGCTCGAGAGTCAGATAAACTGGATTTGATGATGGATCGGTCAGTTACTAATTGTGTGACCTTGGGCAAGTAACATAACCTGCCCAGGCCTCCAAGTCCCCATGTAAAATAGGGATAATCGTTTCTACCTCATAGGGTCATTGGAAAGCACTTAGAACAGTGCTTGGCCTATAGAAAGCACTGGTAAATATTAGGGTGGGGTTTTTATGTTTGAATTGGCTCACTCTTTTTTCTAAAATAAATTTGTTTTTTAAGGAAACTTTATATCATTAACACAAATGGAAAATGAGAATCACTTGCCATTACAGAAGGTAACTGAAAAATAAAGACAATGAAACAGAACAATTCATTTGATTCTGATCAGATACTGCTGTGCGTAGAGAATTTTGAGCCAAACATCTCTCTTTCTGTTAAAAACGAGATTGACAGGTGTGAGATTAATGTTAAAGACAACTGGCATCAAATTAGTCTAAATTTTCCTCCTTGGTATAATCAGGAAGATGCAAAGAGAATAAAAGGAAAAAATTCTTACCATGCCAATGAAGGTTTTTAATGCCCGAACTGGGTACCTCCTGGTAGTCTGCATCATACAGTTTGGGAAACACTGAGAAAAGATAACATATCGTGGGGCCAAACGACGGGCATTCTGGATGACCAACCATGGAGTCTGGATTTGAATAAACTATATGCCCTTGAGCTAGAGAGGCTTGTGGTCAAAATGTTATTTTCAGGATATTAATGTAAGAGCAATGTGTAAAGTGGACCAGAACACTGAGAAGTTGGAGCCATAAAGAATAAAAGATCTAATTAGATGAATTTGTCCTACCTTAAGACCTAGTACATAGTTTCTAGATGAAACACCTGAGAGGAAAATATGCAAAGAAAAACATCCTGCTTTGGCAACCCAATAATAAGCAAGAGAAAAAGAGGCATTTTCCAAAGGGATCAATGGTTCTTACTTTCAACTTCCAGCTTGGATCTCTCTCTGTTCAGGGCCATCTGGGAGAATGAGAGACTGAGAACATGAAAGTAGCTAACATCACAAACCTTCCTCCCCCTCAAAGTGACAAAGAAATGATGAACTTAGGTTTTTTGGCCTTTTCAAGGTTAATGATGGTTTTCCCATGGGGCCAACTCTATTGAACTCCCTAAATACCAGGAGGCTCTGGAAATCTTTTTCTCTTTTCACCTGGAGAGGATTCAGAAAAAAAATTTTTTTGGGGGGAGGCAGTGGTATGTGGCAAGCACATCACACACTCTACTTTCATCCTTTCTCCCAGGAGCTTACTTTATTTAACTAGGCCTACAATTTCACCACCTATACCACCTGCAGCATATGTCAGAAAACAGTTGAATGCTAAAGTTGTAAGAGGCAAAACATTGAGGAAAATAAACCCCTGGATGAGTGGAAATATGTGACTGAGCGCTGTGGTTAACACAGACCATCGTTCATTGTTAAGAAGACAGGAGCGCCTCAGATCTTCACGTGCACGCAACCTGCAATGATCAGATCCCCTCGTCTCCGTTACGGTAACTTGAACCTTGCAGATGATTATCAGTCACCTGTAGACACGATGACTCAATGTGTATGAAACTCAGCAGGGGTAAGCTACAGTAATTGAAAAGCCAAGAGCTCACGTTTCTTTAGTGACACACTCATAAAAAAGGTTAGTCAAACCACAAGAGGGTAACTGCTTCCAAACCCGCACGGAGCCTCTGGTCCAGCTTCTAGTCAGAATCATATCACACCTTTGAATGATTCATGATACCAGCTTCAGGCTGAATTAGAGGTTTTCGTCCAGTGAAAATTCAAATGGTAACAGCAAGTCCTAAGTTTACAAACCAAGGCTGCCTGGTTGGGCCATTCCCTATCTGTGATTCTTTTTTAAAGTGTAAATCCCTATTATCTAGTTTTGATAATTCTAAACTGAGCAACCAACCATGTGGTGAGAACATACGGTTGTTGGCTTCTAACTGCCAAACTGGATGTTCAGAATCATAGACTAGAGATAAAAGGGACCTTAACAGAGCATGTGGATTCAGGCCTCTGCCTCAGGGTCAAGGGGAGAAGATCCACCACCCTAATCTGTTCATTTTAGGTCTTCATACTTAACAGTATCTAGCACTATGACTTATAAATAATAATTCTAGTAATAATAGCTGCTATTTTCTGAGCTCTCACCACATGCCCAGTGCTGTCCCAGGTACTTCACATATTATCTCATTTTATCTTCACATCAGCCCTGAAAGGTATGAATATTATCTTTTAGTCAGATGAAGAATCTAAGGCACAAACAAGTTGATCATCTTTCTAAGATCACTTAGTTGGTAAATGGAAAACCAGGATGCAATCCAAGAGCCCATACATCTCAGGAAATGTTTGAGTGTTCACTGCCATTTCCCTGTTGCTACCATGCCCAGGGCTGTACAGTCTCACCACTGGCAGTGACTTCAGAGTCTCTGCTGGGTGGTTTCCATAAGCAATGGAAGAAGAGGCCTCATGGCAGCAACTGTGCTTTGGTCCACACGGACAGTACACGCACTCAAGAGATAGCCATGATGTGCAGGGCTGTTGCGAGGTCTACAGAGTGCTTAACAGAGTGCCTGGTACACATAAGCACTCAGTAAGTGGCCGATCTATTATTGTCGTTGTTGTTATATGCATAGCACCGTGTCACTGCATTAGGTACTTTGAGGAATGCAAACATAAGCTTGCAGTCCAATAGGGGAGATGTAACATTTATACAATTTCAGTACAAATCAGCATCCTTCAGTGCTAAGTGGCAGAACAAAGTAAACAATAGCCAAAAGAAGGGAGGAAGAAAAACACAGGCCACTTCTCAAATACGCTACACATAACATGGGACAGATATTAATCTGTCTTTTTCTTTAAAATCTCCTTGTAATCTGAGGTTGTGGTGGTGGGTACAAATACATAACAAAAAGCTAACTACTCAACTTGCCAGGAACACAGAGGGAGAGCAGAGAAGACAGAGCGCTCAGGGGTGTAGGAATGTTAGCAATGTATATGGAAATGACCTTTTAAGGGCAGATGTGAGGGAGGGTATTCCAGACACAGAGAGACAAAAAATGATTATATAGAAGCCGAAAAGTGCTCAGTATGTTTGGGGAGTGATGAATAGTGCATTGTGGCTGAAGAAAAGGATTAGTTGGCTGAAATGATAAAACTAGAAAAGATAAGTTGGAGACTGTTGGTGGAAGGCTCAGAAAGCCTAACTCAGTGGTTTGGATTTTATTCCAACGGGGAACCATTGAAAGGTTTTTGAAGATCTATGGCCATACCACCCTGAACGCGCCCGATCTCGTCTGAAAGGTTTTTGAAGAGGGAGGTAAAATGGTTAGACCTTTGGAAAAATAACACGATTCTAGTATTGCCATCACCACAGCAGAATAATAAAAAGTATTCTGGTTTTAAGTCTTTAAAAGTTTCTTCAAGTTACTTAAGTGCTTTTGCAGCTACTTTGCTACTTTCATACAATTTTCCACATGTATTATCCTTTATCCTTACTGTAAGCACATAGATATAAAAATAAGGGGCAGTGTAAATAGAGTAAATGGAACATCTAATCATTAAGGCTCTGATCTCAATCTAAATGAGTCTACAATCACTGACCCTTCTTCCAAGAGGAGGAAAACAGAGGGAGCCAAAGAACAAGAAGCAGGAAGGAGGAAAGAGACCAAGAGTACTGAGGGAACAATGGAGAGGAAACTGAGCTGGCGACCACGTGTGGTTGCTGCAGAAGCCTCTGTCCTCTGTGAGCCACCATAATGTGCTATTGGGATGTCATCTGTCTTGATGGAGTCACCAGGGGAAGTCAGTGCTTTCCTTGAGGGAGAACGGCTGCCTTTCCTCAGGGAACTTTTCTTTCACTGGCTTTCGATGACCATACTCCTCTCTGTCCAAAGCCCACATGATTGCCCTGTTCTGGGCAACCTGGGAGAAAATAGCCCTGCACAGCAGCACGCTGTGGACCAATAGGGGAGTCCACATTGGCCTGGCCCTGCCACAAACCAGCTGTGTCCCTTCATCTCTCTGGCCCCCTTTCCCTCCTTGGTAAAAGGACTTCATTAGGTAGTATTCAATATCCATCTGGGTTCTAGAATACTATGACTTTGTAAGGCTTACAGTATTATGGATGTCAGACCTTTGGGAAGGGGTGGGAGAAGACATTTTTTGCTCTTAGCAGCAGGTATTAAAATTGCTTCCTGTTGCCCCGTTAACCAAAGCAGACAATTTCTCATTGGTTACTCACCGGGAGAACTGATGGTGTTTGCTGAAGTGTCAAAACCTCACTAGCATGTTTATCACGGGTAAGTGAGATCTTTTATCATGTTCTCTTCAACATGAAAACTTCCTTTAATAAAGTAATACATAAAATAAAATAAAAAAAGAAGATGCTATAATAACCTCTCGGGTCTGAAAAACACTTGTGTTTTTTTAGTGAAAGAATGATAAGCAGGAAAAAAAATATGTGGAAACATGGTCATTTTTCTCCTGCCTCCAGGAGAGAAATCTGATCTCCATTTTGAGCTAAGTATTTGAAGATTGTTAGAAGTATAGTCAAACAAGTTTATAGCAGGAGAATAAGATTTAGGGAAAGGAGAACCCCGAAAAAGGCTAAGATGCCAAAAAGAAGTTCTTCTTGTCCTTTGAAAAGAACAGCTAAAGATGAATGATTTTGATGATGTCAAGATGCTGATTTCTGATTTATTTCCTAATTTACAGAAAATGATAGGAAATTTCTTGGATAATTAGATGAAAATGGTTTTATTTTTCTCCTACTTGGGCAATTTAGTGTTACTCTTACTCTTCAACAAAAGCAGTTTTTGTGGTTCTAAATGCATTTAGACCTAATCCAACCCTGTTCATCTATAATGAATGAAAAATTCTTCCTACTGCTAATTAGCTCCACCCTTCCAGGAAAGTAGCAAGCTGACCTGATGGTATAATTTCACCTTTGTCCTCACAGTTCAAGAGGTCAGGGAAGCCAAGGTTGGTCTGGGTGCTGCACAACTGTCAGCAAGGATTAATGACTCATTCTTCCTTTACACCTTACCCATTGCCATTTTCCTGGCAGCTGAATCTGTTCAGAAACTGGTATCCCACAGAGGAAATGTAGGAAAGACAACAGGAGCAGAGAGGAGAGGAGGGGAAAGCAGGGAGGACAGCAGGAGGGAAAACATTAGCCCCAAATCATTTTTGTTATTTTTGTCTCAGAAACTGCACAATGTCACAGATAACTGCCCCCTCTACCCCTCATCCTTTCCCCTTGACATTACTGTTTTCTATCACAAAGCTGGATTCAGCTAAATGATTCCAGGGGTTTCTTTCATTAAAAAAAAAAAAAAAAAAAAAAAAAAAAAATCCCACTAAAACAAAGGTTGAGGATATAAGTTGATGCTAGAAGACTAGAATAAGACTGGTCAAGAACACCATGTACCTGACAGGAGCTCTATAACCTTTTGCATGATAAAAGAACGAAAGAGTGAATGAACAGGTAGGACTAGCCTAAGTAAAACATATGAACGTTGAGCTAATGCAATTGCTTTGTTGTCTTTCTCAATTAATGGCATCTTCTCAAAAACAAAACAAAACAAAAACAAAACAAAACAAAAAACATATAATATGCTTTGTAATATAAGCACCGTATCTGTACAACCTTGAGAAAAAAGTTAACAGAAGTTACACATATGGACTTTATCACAAACTGGTAGCCATAATCGCTGCCTTGGATTTCTTTTCTAATTCATCTCACAGATTTGTAGAATGCTAGAGTGGGGAGAAACCTTCCAGATTTCTTCATCACCTGTTCAGTGTTCTTACTTCACGGATGAGTAAAGTGAGGCCCAGAAAGGTTATGCGATTTGCCTTCTCACACACAGTAAAGAAATGGCAGGACCAGAATTGGAACCCCTACCCCGGTGGTCTTCCAGTCTAGTGCTTTTTCTATTGCACTATGCCACAATATGCCAAGAGAATTTCCCCCAGTTATTCTGGGTCCTGAAGCCTTGAGGTTGTTAGCTCAAGTCATGAGCTCACTCTCTACTCTACTGGGCTTCCTGATTCTGGCAGACAGAGAACATGATGGTTCAGAGGATGAAAGAAATCAGGACCTACAAAATCAACATCTCTCATGAGTCTGGAAATGGAGGTGTGAAAACCCTTTGGTTGCACTGGTGACAAACGTGAAATGGATCCCAAGGAAAGAGCGCCTGAGGCAACAGGCAAAGTGGCATGAGTCTGGACATATGAAACATGTTGCTTTTTCAAACCCATGAAAATATCAAAGCAAATTTTATTATATTAAGGAGGGCTTTAGCCCAACTATGGGTTAGGGTCGTTGTAACAGCTAGGTACCCTCTCTTATCTTATACTTTAGTGCTTGAGACCACAAAGCACTGACCGTAACCGGCTTGAAATTAAGTTGCTCTACTTTTTTTCCTCTCGTCCCTCTCTCTCTATGATCCTTCCCCACATCAGCATCAGCCTTATCTAGTCAAGATTTTCCCCGAATTAAAATACACTTATGTCATAGAATAATTATCCATGCTTTCTTTTGTACTCCAGTCAGAACCTAATAAGCAAAACTCAAACGATATATGGGCAATGTTTTAAGAAAATGTCTTGGAATCACAATGGTCCACTGTGCCTAAATCCCATCACTACATGTCTGCCTGACATTTCTCACTGTGGGGAGGGAAGAGAGTAAGGAGGAGAGTATGGTTCTAAACTGAAATGCACTAACTTGTCCAACATAATTTATTCATAAAGTGATTAAAAGTGTTAAAAAACCTCTCAGCTAATCAAAATAAAATAAGCAAGCAGAGATATCAAGTTAGGTAATCCCAGAATATATGGGTTCTTTCAATATATTGCTATAATTCACATAGAATGGTTGCATGTAAAATACTATCCTGGACCAGAATAAAATTTAGCTGGATTTAGAAATCAGGCAAGCACGTAATATCTATAAATCTTTTAAAAAGAATAAACACAAAAGGACTGAAGTAAGAAACCAACAGCAGCAAGCAGCTTTAGAAAAAAAAGACTGACAGGTTTCTAAAGCATTACTGGTGTTGAGGGAAGTCTATTTTCGTCTGATAACTATTTTTGTTCAATATCACCAACTAACTTTCAATTTACAGCAAAACTGATACATTCAATTCAGCTGCTTACTTCACAAATACAAATCTATTTTAATTATCACAGTCACATTTATGTAAACATCTGGGAGAGTTCAGCAAAATATCTCTGCATTCCACAGTCCTAACACTTTAACGAACATAATTTTTTCTTAGCCATTTCATCCTACTGTATTTTTTTGACAATGTGAAAATCAATGGCAAAAAAATTAATTCCATCAACACAAATGATTAAATCAAACCCGGTTATTTAAATCTATGTTTTCCCAACCACGTTCCCTTAAAGTTAGTTTTCAATCAAATTCAAGAAAATATAGCAATACATTTTAGTGCATGAAAAAAGTTTGAGCATGCTAACGGAACCAACTTGGAAATATAATTACAAAAGATTACAAAAATGCTATCTCAAACATCTTACTGGTGTAAATTGCATAAACTCTCTCATGCAACATATGTCATTCAGAATAAAGAGGAAGGAACAGCACCTTTTAACACCAACTCCATTTAGGAAATTGAATACCAAATTGTCCCATCATCTGTGGTTAAGATTCTTTAGTTACTACCTCTTATTCTATTTGCTCTAGTTATCAAAATGAACCCATGAATAATAAAAGTGTACAAGGGGAAAATAATTACCTTATTTAAAAAGAGGATAAGTTAGGAAGGGCCTGTATAACAAGCATCCTATGTTATCTCATTCAAACTATTTGCTGACAACATCAGGAAAAAGGTTTATAGTCTTACCAATGAATTTCTGAGGCATTGAGCTTTTTCGTTTTGCCACATTGCTTGCTAATCTGTCCAGAACGAGAGCTCTTTCAGTTCCCATCTCTGCTTTGATGTGTCTTGCCTCCACACTTGCTGGTTTGGAAAAACAGAAAAAGAACAGGGAAGAGAGCACGCTGGTAAATGGGGAGAAGAGGAAATAAACTGGAAGGAAGCATGTCAGAGGCGTGATGCAAACTCTGCTGTTGTTACCTGTTATTTGCTGGTAAGATTCTTACTCGGGTTACTTGCTGTGGTCAACTGAAGCCAGCACAGGGGCACATTCAAATCTTGCAGTCTTGTGCTGAGATGGGAAAGCCCAACCCATCCCCAACCAGTACCTTCATTAGCAAGAGGAAGTAGAAAATAAACAGCCTGGACGTGGTTGGTTGCAAAAGGATAGAGAGATGGGGATCTTCTAACCCCCATCAGCCTTCTTTCTGATTCTGAGTAACTCTGCATGTGACACCTGCAGACTGATATAATTCTTAACAACTTTGAAAAAAAAATATGGTGCCCCAGATTTATTGCTCTGTTTATATTAAGAGCACTTACCTAGATAACAAGAAATGTGCTCAGTGATTTGTGCGTTGAAATATTGAATGGTAGTGTTTGTTGTTGTTGTTTTTCTTCAGCATGCTCTTCTCAGTTCCTATCTTTTAAATTCTATTTCTCTGGGCTATATTGCATTATCTGTTTCATATGCTCTTCACATTTCACAATTGTCTCGCTTAAAATTTCCCTGAGTGACACTTCTGTCTTGAAATTAAAGAACAATTTGTATAATACGAGCTCTAATTATATTTGTAATGAAAAATATAAATTAAAAACTGCCTAAGAATATAGGCCAATTGTCAATACACGAACAGACCTTTGAGTAATCTAGGCCTGGGGTTCTCAGACCTGGCTTTTAATTACCTGAAAAACACGTAAGAGATACCTGTACCCAGGCCCCACGTCAGACCAACTAAGTCTCTGGTGTAGGGGCCTAGACAACAGTATTTTTAAAGCTCCCCAGGTAATTTTAAAAGGCAGCCAGGACTGAGAACCATTAGAAGAGTACATAAACAATGTCAATATCTAATCAACTAAAACAGTATACTGGAATAAATATAGTATAATTGACTTTGGTATAGCAGGCAGTACAAGTACCCAATAAAAGTTCATGACTCAAGTTTAAATTGATGCTGTGGCTGCACCCAATATAAAGCTTTAAACTTAACATGTGATGCTGCCCTAAGTCAGGGATCAGCAAACCTTTTCTGTAATGGTCCAGATAACAAATATTTTAAACTTAATAGGACACAAATGTAGTCTCTGTCCCATATTCCAACCCTCCACCCCCTTTTCAAAGTGTAAAAACCATTCTCAGCTCCTCCTGGAAACACAGTCTGCTGGCCGCATTTGGCCACAGGACCATAGTTTGCTGACTCCTGATCGCAAAAAAACCATATTGCGATGCTATACACATTTCTCTCTGTTGTATTATAAACATTTCAGGAGGTCTAAACTGAAATAAAGTATTCAGGTATTTTTGATGTCTCTAAGGAAGGAACTGAAATTAGCTTAAAGGGACTGGATTAAAAAGTAAGTGATAATTGCATCCCCCTCCAAACACAAACACAGATTTGGGAATTGTCAGTGCTCTGTAGTTGAAGAGTATGATGTGTCTACTGTGTGAGGAGATTCTAGTATACAGAAATAATGTCACAAATTCCATGGTCTCTCAGACATTCAATACCATAAATGACATGCCCAGAGAGAAGAAAATGGGCGGCTTCTAAAGTAAATGAATGATAGGGAAAGACCTCCAGGGCAAGACTGTCAACTATGACCAGGGTGAGAAAACCAAAGAAATTAGAAAAGAATACAAAGCATTACATATTTTCCATTTTATTATTGGTGCATGTTTTTTTTTACTCAGTAATAAAATGAAATTTGGCTCCAAAAATGAGTAAGAGGAGATAATGATGGTAATGACCATATTTACTAGAATTTGTGAATTTCTTGTCAAAAATAAGTATATGCTATAAAGAAATAAATCAGCCTTCAGCCTAAGCTATTAATCATGCTATTTGTGTAAATGAAAACAGTGAAGGTCAGAATAAGGGGCCCGGGCAGCTTCTGGATAAAGCACCGTGACTTTCGCCAACCAACAGTGATAAATAACCAGTCCTTTTGTGACAGGACCCTACCATTGAGTGCAGTGGGTCAAATTCTGTACAACACAGGGATAAATTTAAATGACCAAACAGGAAACTATTATATTTATTATTTCCTTCACCCAAACCACCACCAGATATGGCACTACCCTGAGCCCCAAGAGCAGAGAGATGAAAGACAAAAGCCTGGGATTCGAAATAAGTTCCTGAGGCTTTTTCTCAGAAGTTCAGGAGAGGCAGTTGAGTGTGGGCTTTGACTAGGAAACATTCATTCTGGTTCAACAATTACGTGAGGATTAATTCCAGGTAAGGTTTCCCGGTAACCCCCTGTACTTATTAACAAAAGGATTTATAGTGAAATGAAAATGAAAGACAGTGCCCCAGGCCTTTTACCTTCTTTCTCCATTTTGCCACTGTTCTCATGAGTCTCCTGAAGTCACTCCTCTACTGGCTCAATCATTACCCAAAAATATGTCTGTTCAGGCCCAGGACTCACCCTGAGCATTATGGTACCAGTCTAGTTTTCCAATTTGATCTTCATCAGTCACTGTCTACCAAAGTCACCAGCAATTACCACAAGCAGCTTCCTGAGGACACACAATCAATATCCTCTGTATTTGGGAGGATGCTGAAGCGTGGATACACTGCCCTACATAACGTAATTAGGGCATGTCACTAAATGCCAACCTCCGAGATAGTATCACCTTTTATTCCTGGTTACACACCAAGCTTGACAGTTGTTTCCAGATAAACCTTACTCTGTAAATCGATAAGCAAATGCTTGACATTAAAAAAAATAAATTTCCAGAATGTTTATGGATAGACAGATAATTTGAGGCATGGGTGGAGATTTTCCCATATCTACAACTGTGGTTAGAATGAAAGAAATCCTCTGAAACTAAGTTAGAGGACTCCTGTTTACCCACAGCCTCTCCTGGATCTTTCACTCAAAATATCAACTGCAAGGTTCCAACCCTCACTGTACATGTGAATACACTCTAGAGTCAAGTTCACCTTTAGTGTGTTAACTGTTTCTAGTTGGCAAACTGGGCAAAAGCTAAAATTTCACCTATGGTACACTCTCATTTTCCCTTCCCAAGCTGAGTCTTTTGCCACTAAATGAGAACCCTTAAAACACATATAAATGCTTTGGGATTAGACAATCTCTTTGGGATTAGAGAGGAGTTTAGGCAGTACACTGGAAAGAAAAAGAAAAAAATAAAAAAAATTGAGGACTATTGGCTTTTGGACCTCTGCTCCAACTAGGACCCAACTATCTATTTATACAAATAGTCTAGACTTGTTATCTTGACACATCATGTCTCAGAAATGTAAGTGGAGGGAAACCAGTTTGGCAAGATAGTCAGGGAACAAGATAATGGGTTAAAATGACGAAATAGGAAATCCGTTCCTGGGTGGTGTTTGGCGGTTTAATGTTGCAAGGGGTGGGTGTGGGGAATATGGGATGGTGACAAGGAACAATTTGCACACTTGGTTCAAGCGTGAGCATAGGAGTAGTAGGACTGTAATTCAAGGTCAATTTTCTTTTATGTCAGTTGCCCACATATAGTGGATATACCAATTTTCATTAACAAAGTGATTTTAAAGACATGTTGAAGAGTATATAATAAAATATAATACAAAATCACAATTACAGGCTAGGTTACTATACCTTTATTTCCTGCACAAGCCTTAATACTTTATGGTCTAGCTTTTTAGTTAACTGTTTCCATGATGCAATTTCTATCTCAAAGTGATTGCAGGTTTTTTTTTTTTTATTATTATTTTACCGGGAGGTCCCGGGGATCGAACCCAGGTCCTTCCATATGTCAGACAGATACCCAACCATTTGAGCCACATCCATCCCCAGTGATTGCAGTTTTAACTGTAATTGTGGTGGTGGTGTTTTTTGGTTTTGTTCACAATCCTTCACTAGATATTGAAGTGTTAAATGGAGCTCAAATAAGAGGCATTGCTTCCTGTCTCTTTTATGGTGTGGTCAGTCAGTAGCTAATGGAGAGTGGAAGACGGGGGTGTAATTATGCAATAAGAATTGTCTAACAAGAGATTGCTATCAAAGACTGAGGCAGGTTCTAACAATAAAGTAACACAAAACTTTTGCCTTTTTGAGCACAGGTAGAATGAATACTACCTGTGAGATAGTATCAATTTTTAAAAAGAATAATCAGTTGGGAAAACAGACTTTCAAAAATACTTTAACTTTTTTTGGCCTGTTAAATTGGTGAAAATATGTTTTTCTGAAACCGTCATGTTTGTTTTAGCTCAATTGAAACAATGAGAATAAAGATGAAAGGTTCTGACTCCTAGATTTACAAAAAGAATAAGTCAATTACTTAAAATCTTGTTATTTCTAGAACTCACTGTCACACAAAAATATGTCCTGCTCCAAGTACTCATAATTTGTGTGCAATGAGGCTGAATCAATATCTGTCCCAGCTGTAGTCCCTTTCTGGAATAAGGATCAAACTAATGAGAACATAAAGCCCATGGTCTTCTTTATTCCTTCTTCTTTTCCTGTATACTCATTAGGCCAGCAGGCATAGCAATATCTTGATGATGTCACTTTTGATATCTGGTGGTAGAAACTTGGATGAAGTAGCAATATCACCTGTGTCTTAGACCTCTGTATTATATTAATAGATCAAATGCCCATTTCCTCGTTGGATGGTGGGTTCTTCAAAGGTAGGGGCTTAACCTTGACTCATCTTATGAAGAGTTCTGATGCAGAGCCTGGCAGACAGGATGTTCAAATACTGTCTGAATAAAAGAAAATGATTAGCAAGGCCAGAAGCCCTGTTGTTTAACACCTGCTTTCTTTTGCAGACTGGTCTCCAATCCAAGGCCATGTCATCCATTCTGCTTCTAGAAAGGCCTGCTTCTTGATGGGGACAGATGTGTCCCAAGGCTTGGCTCTTATACTAGGCTGCACTTCAATTTACAATAAGCACTTGAGGAATGAATGCTGAATCCACAGTAGCAATGGAGCACCATTATTTTAAAAACTAGGGATGAGGGGATATAATGCACCACTGCTGATACTAGATTGGTCAGGCTCAGGATGAAACACTATGTCCAGACTGGACCTCTCACAATTTTAAGAAGGTAACAGAAATGGAAACCAATAGGGAGCAGTGGCAATAATCAAAGGATTGGCTTGTGTTGTAATTAAACATTCATTTATTTGCATTTATGAGAACTATTTGATGTATAAAAGAGTAATATTTATATGTGATTAAACTGTGAATCTCCAAAATTTGGAAGATGAAACCACCAATACATGTTTATTAAAAAAAATTCAAAACTTGCTTAATCCTTTATTTTTTTGCTGAGACTTAAGAGTATGTGGCATGCATCCATCAAACCACCCTATGACATGCAAATTAACTCAACCTCTGTATTTCAGCAGTTCCTGAATTATACCACTGAAGAAAGCTAAAATATTTCTTTTGGTAATTTTCTTAATTTGAAATTCCTAAAATTAGGGTGGTGGTAAGTAAGGTGGTAATCAATAATTTTGAGCTTAATGTTCATAGAACATGATTTACTGATTTTTTCCCTCTACTTTCAGTAGACTCAAGATATACACATATGCATGTGTGTGTGTTAATTAGTATGTGTGCTACTAGGTCTCTTTTCCTAATCAGATAATCTATAACCTTTAAAAAAATATAGCTAGCCAAGCCAAAAGTGGAAATGACCCAATGTCCATCAACTGATAAATGGATAAACAAAAAGTAGCAGAGCCACGCAGTGGAATATTATTCAGCCATAAAAAGGAATGAAGTATTGATACATGCTACAACATGGAGGAAACTTGTAAACATTATGCTAAATGAAAGAAGCCAGACACAGAAAGCCACATATTGTATGATTCCGTTTATGTGGAATGCACAGAAAGAAACTAGATTCATGGTAGCCAGGTTCTGGGGGCATGGGAGGAATTAGGAGTGACTGCTAATGGCTATAGGGGTTCTTTTCTTTTTGGAGTGATGAAAATGTTCCAGAATTAGACAGTGGCAATGGTTGTAAAACTTTGTGAATATACTGAAAACTACTGAATTGCACACTTTTAAAAGGTGAATTTTATTGTATGTTAATTATATCTCAATAAATTAAAAAATATAACTAATCTATTAAAAACTAAGTTCTAGGGAAGCGGCTGTGGCTCAATCAGTAGGGCTCCTGTTTACCATATGGGAGGCCCCGGGTTCGGTTCCCGGGGCCTCCTGGTGAAGGCAGGCCCGCCCGCATGGCATGGTTAGCTGACCCAGCGAGCACAAGCAGCAAGGGGGGGATAAATGAATAAATAAATAAAATCTTTAAAAAAAAACAAAACTAAGTTCTAGTGATTTTTTTTAAGCAAGTCAAAGAACTTTGATGAGTCTTAATTTCCTCATCTCCAAAGTGAGGTAGGATTAGATACTCTCTTGTATCCTTCCATCATTACGCATTAGGACCCCATTAGGAATATAATGTATTTTCATAGCTATGGAATTTCTCACATGAGCTTTACTTACTTGTCTGAAATATAGAACTGGAAGCAAAGATGCCCATGTTCTGTCTTGGGGGAGTGCTGCTTAACTGAGTAACCTTAAGCCTGGCACTTAAGATATCAAAACCCAAGTTTTAGGTGGGTTTTTTTTTTTTTTTTTTTTTTTTTTCCCTTTTTTGAAAGGGAACACACACTTCTCTTTAGAAACAAGGAGGAAATCCAACTCCTTGATAAAACCAAAGATGCCATCAGGATAAAAAGCAGAAGCAGTGGCAAACCAACCAAATTCAGTTGGCCAGTTCCTAACACCCTAAAGCAGGCTTTATCTAAAACAAAAGTTTCCTCTCACTGGAAACTGGTAGTTTAACCACTTATGATTTCTACTCCATTTTTTCCTGAGCTTCACATTATTTGTCATATTTTTGTAATCTTTCTGCTTTAGGATGTTCAAATGTTTCAACTACAACTACTTCTGCTAAGCACCAGATTCCACAAAGATTTTCACCTATTGTAAATAAGCAATTGGTTCAAGTAACCAAATAAAAACTGTCAGACATGCCAAATGCCAGAACCAGGCTGATGGTCAACTGAACAGGACAAAAGACAACTGCAGAGATGCAATACAAAAGAGTTTCAGGTTGTTTCTACAAAAGAATGAAGGAAATAAAACCATAGTTGATATATGTAAAGGCATCTAGTACTTCAACCAGTTGCCATTAGGCATCTAATTCGGAACACTGAATAAAATATGAAATCCCCAGGGCTGATTATAAGCATCACAATAAAACATATGGGTAGACAAAGATGTGACTTTTGGGTCCTCTACAGAGAATATCCTGGCAGTTTTAATCAATTCTGCCCCAGCCTCTACCCAGTCTGCTCCACCCCCATCTTGGCCATTTCAGGTCAATGGTGACACCATTCTTCAATTCACATCCTACATCAATCTATTATGAAATCCTGTCCTATCCATATCGGACGGAAAGTCCCCTGATCCCAGTCTCTCTTCTCTTCTTGTCTTACTCTTTCTTTCTCATCCGCGGCACCGTTTTCACGGACCCAGGTCCTGACTGGCAACATACGGCCGCATATGTATAAATATGTATAAATATATACATAAAATTAGAACACTTCTCATTAGTTCTACCACTACACCTGCTCCAAGACAATCTTTTCTTGCTTGAATTACAGTGACAAACTCTTAACCAGACTCCCTAATTTCAACCCCTGGCTCAATACCATCTATTCTCAATGGCAACTGGAGTGATTCTTTTCATGTGGGAAGTCCAATAGTGCCGCCTCTCTGTGTAAAATTCTTGGATTTTATATTTCATTCAGAGTAAAAGCCAAATTCTTTACGATGGCCTATAGGCTTGGTAAGATCTGTTTTCCCCTTTTCTCTCTGGCTTTCTGTCCCTTTACTCACTCTGCTCTTGTCACATAAGATTGCTTACATTTTTAAAAACTCAAGCCCCAGTGCGCCTTTGCACTTATTCCCTAGTAATCTGCAGGGCTCACTCCCTTATTTCCTTTAAGTCTCTTAAAATGTTACAGTCTTTTTAAAATTTAAATTATTTATTTCTCCCCATCCCCTTGTTTTTGCACTTGCTGTGTCTGTTCATCTTGTTTCTTTAGGAGGCACTGGGAACTGAACCTGGAACCGCCGATATGGGAGGGAGGCACCTAATCACTTGAGCCACCTCCATTCCCTGTTTTGTTCTGTCTCTCATTGTGTGTGTGTGTTTTTTCAAAGATTTATTTTTTAAAATAAATCTGCTTATGCTCGCTGTGTCCACTTGCTTCGCATTTTTTCTGTGTCTGCTTGTCTCTGCATTTTTGTGTCTGCATTTTTGTTGTGTCATCTTGCTGTGCCAGCTCACTGTGCTGCGCGGCCAGCTTGCCTTCAACAGGAGGCCCCGGGAATCAAACCTGGGGCCTCCCATATGGTAAACAGGAGCCCAACCAATTGAGCCACAGCCGTTTCCCTCTCATTGTGTTTTTCTTCTTGTGTCTCTTGTTGCATCATCTTGTTGTGTCAGCTTGCTGCGCCTGCCCGTCGCACCAACTTGCTGTCTTGCTCATCCTGTTTAGGAGGCACTGGGGACCTCTGCTCCCTGCTTTGTTGTGTCTCTCATGTTTCTTGTTGTGTCAGCTTGACGCACCTCCCTCTTGTGCCATCCCTCTGTCTTCTTTAGGAGGCACCAGGAACTGAACCAGGGACCCATGTGGTAGGCAGGAGCTCAATTGCTTGAGTCGCATCTGCTTCCCTACATTCTTTTTGAAGATTTCCCTGACTCATTCTCACCCCCTCCACCCCGTACCTGATACCTGTTTCATTTTTCTCAATAGCCCCTCCTACCTTCTGATATTCCATATATTTTATTTACTCACTTTGTTTATGGCCTGCCTTATCCCATTAAAATATAAATTCCATGAGGGCAAGTTGGTTTGTCTTTTTAGTTTCTATTGCATTTCACAGCCTAGAACCATGCATAGCACACAGTAGATGCTCACTAAATGTGTGTAGAATGAGTGTTGCATGAACTCACCGGTCTCACCCAGGTCAGTGCTCTGAAGAAAAGTACGGCAGCGCTCCTTGTGTTCCTCAAGGGAACTCCTTTGTTTGTAACTTCTTCCGCAAAACTCACATTTGTAGGGTTTCTCCACTATAAGGAGAGCACAAGAGGCACTCAGTGACCTTCAGGGGTTATAGAACAATGGTGGATTGGAGCACTGTGAAAACTGACCACTAGGAATGAGACTGCAGAGAGAAGCCAGAGTATTTAGATATTTAGAATCTACATTACTTTTAAATTTAGTAAGCTAAAATAAGGTTGTAGTCTACAGTGGATTATTATGTCAATAAATTCTTCCAAAGGACAGCCTCCTATACCAGATGAAAAGGGTTTGAATTGAATATCATTTTTTTTTTTTTTTACCGGGAGGTCCTGGGGATCAAACCCAGGTCCCTCCATATGGGAGACGGATGCCCAACCATTTGAGCCACATCCGTCCTCTGAATATCATTTAGTATAGTGTTTTGGCTCCAGATAAAATCTTTTTTCTTCAGGGAAAAAAACCTGAACATAGGGCGTTTGTATTCTTCAAGTGAGTTAATGTGATATAGAATGAAATAGGAAGGGATTCCTTAATTTGTGACATCCATCTGGTTATAAGTAAAGAATGCTGCAGTTTGTGGGAGTGTAAGCATTCAGCTAGAAACTGATGGATGGCCTTTGGAAGCATGGACTTACTTGGATAAACTTAGCTGCATCTCTGCCAAGTGGCTAGAGCAAAGTCTGTGCTAAAACAATAAAAACTGAGCTAATTAATTAAGGCTATTGTTTGAATAACAGAAATAAGAATAAACTGCAAAAATGATATCTTCATTTCTAAGATGAAGCAACAGTTTCCTCAAAAGTTCATCCATGCAATTCATACAACCTATATCCTCCCAACTCCTCCAAATTCCTTACTGCTTAGATATGTAAGCAGTAACAATTTTAATGTGGCTTCATTTTAGCTCTGCAGGACTGGGCTTTCTGATCCACTGGTACAACATACCCCATGGACTTATAGTTTTAGGGGATGAGATTTTTATTTCTAATCCTCTTGCTCTGCTTAAAACAGAGACTTTGGATTTAAAGCATAAAATATCCTTATGGAATCCCAAATTAAAATAAATGTAGGTTTGCTAGGACTAAATATTTAAAGTTTTCTGTATAAACTGGGGTCTTCTAGAATGTTTTAAAAAATGACTACTATTATTGGATCTTATTTGAAAGAGGCAATGAACAGGAACCATTCTAATTATTTTGGCGCAAACTCAGCCTTAATTTGTTACTTTGAAGAATAAGCTGTAAAAGAACGCTCTCTTTACCACTTATGATCTGTCAAGGCAGGTTCTATCAGGACTGACTTGTTTAATTCCCTGGTCTCCGAATTGTGACCAGTTACAAGTATGGAGTGAGGTTTTAGTCAAAGCAGTATGTATGTGGACTGACGTAAGAACAAAGCTTTTTTTTTTTTTTTTTTTTTCTTTTCAATTAAAATGTTGTCAGATAACATCAAGAACATGAAGTCCCAAATTTGAAAATAAACTCGGTCTTATTTTTCTAGGAGGGAAATTCTAAATGTTGAAAAAAGAAACCGTTATTATTATCTTGTTTGGTCAAAATAAAGGGTAAAACCATCAAATGAGCACACAGCATTTTATGCATTCTTACTGCTGCTCATCTTTTAAAGGTTACAAATAAATAGGTCAATCAAGAGGAAAGTTAGGTTTAAGAAATTTAGTTCCAGGGGACGGATGTGGCTCAAATGGTTGGGCGTCCGTCTGGCATATGGAGGGACCTGGGTTCGATCCCCGGGACCTCCCGGTAAAATAAAAAAAATAAAATAAAAAAAAAGATAACTTAAAAAAAAAAAAAAAAAAAAAAAAAAAGAAATTTAGTTCCAGATGGCCCCCAAATTAATCCCCAAATGATGATTTATTTATACCCAGTTTATGGAATTTCCAAAATTCACAAACTGTGCATCATTTGACTTCCCTTATTTGAATGAGAAGCTTATTTTTCTTTTTTAAAGGAAAATAATCTTTTAATAAAGTTTACCATCAGAAAATACTGATGGTTATCATTTCTTTTTGCATAACTTAAAAAGGCATTTTTTGTAGGGCATGCTTTTCCAGTTTGACTGTGTTGTCTGTTCTCCAGGGGAGCAAGGATGGTAAGAAGATGATAGTCCCCAAAGAGCCAGACGGAGAACAATTAATGCCTTAATTGAAGTGTAATTAGCCCTAGAGGTCTCTGCTGTTGTAACCCTTCAGAACACGAATGACAGATTAAAACCTCCACCCTCAACTCTTTCTAGTTTCCACAATGGGCTCTCAGAGACACGCATTTCCTAGATATGGAATGCTCATTTCTGTCACTTACCAGAATGTGTCCTGAGATGACCTGTGAGTGCATCTCTTCTCTGGCATGCATAGTTGCAGAGGTGACACTTAAAAGGTTTTTCCCCTGTGTGCAGTTTAATGTGGCGGAGGAGGTTACCTTTCTGAGTAAAAGATGCCCCACACTGATTACACTGGAATGGGCGTTCACCTTTAAAAAGGACAAAAAAGGAGGATTCTGGTCACCAGGCAAGTGGAGAAGCACATATACAGGTGAGACACCTACGGCAAAGCTTGTCTTTCAGACAATTTCTGTTCACATTGGCATCAGGCGGGAGCCGTATTACGAGGCAAGCAAAAGACTTATGGAATCTGCCCTCTAGAAGAGAAAAAGCACCCACTTAGCAAGGCTATTTTAGGTATCATCTTGTCTTGAATCAGAGCAAAGAAACCGAACAGCTCTTGAAGTGCCTTATGGGCTTAAGTTTTTACATTATTTTATATTATGTAGCATATAATCTCTGGGAAAAAAAAAAAAAAAAAGAGCAGATGCAAGTCCTAAAAAGGCCAGAAATTCTTTTTTTTTAAAAGTCTTTGTATCAAATGTCAGATGGAATCTATGGGGCCCAATGGAATTGTTATGTTTGTATACATTTCTACAACCTACCTGTTTATTGTCTGAAGATAAATTCTTCAAAACTACCACCAAATGTGAACCCAATACAGTTAAGGAGCTCTGTTTTTATTAAACATGTTATGAAAGATGCCTAAGAAGCAAATCACAAATTCAACTCCTACTTATTCACAGAAGAAAAAAGATATGGCTACCTAGAACATTCCTCTCTATACTCTCTTATTTAGACCATTTGCAATATGTTTGTCAAATGCATGGTGAAGCAAGAATAAAAATCACCAAGTAAACAGAAATGCAGAGAGGCAGAGATATCATCAGAATTACAGCAAAATATCAATGGAAGTAATAAAAATCCCCAAATCCCATCACTTCATTTCCCACGTAGTTGAATTAGACAGTTTTCAGAAGAATGGAAAAAGGAGACTATTTACCAGTATGACTCCGCTTATGAACCATTAAGACATTGAAGCTAACACAGGATAATCCACACACATCACAGTTCATCTTTCCACTCGCTGGCCGGCTACCATCATACGAGACATGTCTCTCCAACTTAATGTTTTCATAATCATTATATTCTCTAGTATAGCTGTAAGGAATTTCAGGCTCTTCTTCATTTCCCATGGGCTCTGGCTTTAAAATATTCTCATCTCTTTCGCTATAGTCATCTTTCACTTTCATTGAATCATCTGCAGGGGAGAAAATGCAATAAATGAACAATAATGTGTTTGGAACTATCAAAGCAGCTCAAAGAACAGAGACCCACAACTGACAAGTACCAAAAGAAGCAAACATAACATTGTGCATCTACAAAACAAGAAAACACCATTAGGACAATCACTCATTATTTGAATTCTGAATCATAGTCAGAGGATAACACACACACTCACACACACAAAAATAGATGACAGTAATTCAGGCCATCCAGAACATTAGAAGTAACAGATTTTAGCTATGACTGCTCAAAGCGACCATGAAAAAACCATTCTGAGCAACTCTTCTCCAGGACTGGGGGAGAAGACAGATTCTCAGACCTAGTACCTTTTTTGGTGGCTGTAGTTAAACGGCAGGGTGGTGTGTTCCTAGGTTTAAAGAAGAAAGTAACTATGTTTTTTATCCTTCAACTGCATCCAATTTAAGCCACTAAGGTTGAGAGATGAAGAGTTAACATGTTTTTTTTCTGATTTTAAGCCATGCTCTGCCTCTTCCTTTTTCCATGTATTGGAACTGCTAAAACACATCCTAGCTCGCTCTCTTGGAACTGATAAAGACACAACATTGAATATAGAGGAAACTGTCAGTACTAGTGAAATACTGTTGAGAAAGATAAAAGGAGAAGTAATTCTTTAACAAAACCTACTAAGGTTAACTTTCATTGACACAGGTAAACAGAGCTCAACATAAGCAGGGGGAAAGGTATCTATACCAAGTTAGGGAGGGCTAAACTCAAGATCCTAGAATTGTAGGACTGGATAGGAAAAAATAGACTGGCCCAAGGGAAATGCCTGATCAAGTACTATCTTAAAAAGAGCTGCAACACTCTTAAGCTGAAGAACACAAGAAATAAGCAAGGCAAATTTATATACTAAAATTTTCTTCAATGTAATAATAATAAACATTTGTAAGGGATCCTTCACATATAAAATATGCTGTATGAATCCTTTTTCAAACATGCTTAGAAATCAGAAGTTGTAGTCCTCCATAAGGAATTACAAATCAATGGAATTTTAGAACTAGAAAGGGATTTAGAAATTATCTAATCCAATCCTGTTGTTTTTTCAGATAAAGAAATCCAGGAACAGATATGTTTTAGGTGATTTGTTCAAGCATACACAGCCAGTTAATAGCAGAGGTATGACTGGAATGCTGAACTTTACCCTGAACTATCACTTATTTAGGTTTGACCTCACACACTAGGTATATACAGTCTAAGTGGCTTCTTACTATATTCCACACCCTCTCACCAATGGTGCAGATGTTAAAACCTATCACTCTGTTGTAAGGATATTTATAAAAACAGTATCTCTTCCAAAAATGTCAGTAAAGTGCTGCTCCTGTTGCCACATAGAAGGAAGTACAACTGCAGCTGTGCCTGGCTTGCTACGTTCAAGCCAAGTTTCAATTTTCACTTCTATCAAGGTTACCTTTCATCTATATTAACTGTGTTTGCTTAATAGAGCAAGACAGGAGCATAACCACCAACAAAGAAGGCCTTGCTACAGCACTGTCCCACTGCTTCTCACCACAGTTCATGGTTCACAACCTTTCACTTATTGACTAGCAAAGATGTAGGGCTATAGGTTAAGTCCAGTGTGTTTCAAATTTGCCCATCCTATGCATTTGGTTATATATGAACTGACCTCCACTTCCTAAATGGAAAGAAGTTCATTCTCTGCTTTTCATGGGACAGGTCTTTCAGATTGCTTTCAGATGGGATTTGTTTGCTTAAGTGGTTTTTGTTTTCTTAATTTTATAAAAGAGAAGGATGCACCTGACTTGTACCCACCTCCCTTCCTCCATCACTCCAGCTGTGGGTGATATCCCACCAAAGCTTGAGTGCTCTTCAGTTTGCATGTAGGCGTTTAAAAGAACCTCAACGGAAAACTTCAGCTACTGAAAACCAAAAACAGCAGACAGAAAGGACCAGCAGAAAAGGATCCTTTTCATTTTGCTTAGAAATGTTAAAATGAACAGTTTCAGGCCACTCCAAGGTCGGTGAACATTAAACAATACTAATCAATGTGCCGAGTCTCTGAAAAACAGAGAACATAATAAAACTGCTGCTTCCCTCAGGGTTTTAGCTTTAGTGGGCCTGACCTGGAATTCATACTACACTGACCTGGCTCAAGATCAAGAACTTGGCTTCAGACCCTTAGGATTTAGCTGTAGAACAAGGAAGACAGCATTTGAGACCCAGGGCCCTAAGAGAAAGCATAAGAGTTACATTGACAGGACATTAGGGGAAACATTGGACCAAAGAGTTCCTGGTATAGTTGCTGGTTTGCCATTGGCATTCTATCTTAGATTAAGGACCTTGGTCACTTATCACCTCTCTGCATGGTTACTGGGGGTCAGCAATTCATTAGGGTTTTGGGGAAAGACCATGTGAAAGTAAACAGAGTTGGATATTAGAATAAATTAGAATCTAACATATGAATGAGATTCTTGAGAAGTTATCGAGCTTAGCACCCGAGCCTCCAAATATAGTTCACCAAAACAACCAGGGAAGACGCCAGTCTGCTCTAAATGAAGAGATGCATTCCATCCCTTGGGAGAAAGAATTATTGGATCAGAGGAAAAGGGAGCATTCTACTTAGAATCCCAAGAAAATATTAAACGAGCATGTCTGAAATCAAACTTGTCATCGCTGAGCCCAGACTTGCTTCTAATATATGACTTCTTTATACACTATTTATAAATAGCATCTTCCTTCTTTCAGTCTCCAAGTTCTGAAACTGTGGAATTCTTTCTTTCTATCTTCACACTGAGTCAGTCTCGAAAACTAATTGAATTTAACCTCTCTAGATGCCAACTCCTCTTTTCCATTCCCATTTGCAATTTAATTTAGACTCTCATTACGTCTTACCACCAACACTCCTTTCTAGACAGATATACTACAAAGGTAACTCATGGTCTACATCTACAGCCTCAAAACTGACTCAAAATTAACTGTAATCTGGCTTCTGCCTCCATAATTTACTGCATCTACTCTCCTGAAGATCACCAATAATCTCCTGTTCTTAAATCCATGACAATTTGTGAGTTATTCTGCCCAACTTCTCTGTAGCCCTTGACACCATCCCTTGATTCTTCTATTTCTTCAATTAAACTGTACGTCTGTCTTTACCTTTCTGATAGCTTTTTTTCTAGCTCCTTTCCTACTTCTGCCTCCTAAATACTGCCCTTGACCCTCTTTCCCCCCCTCTATATCCTATGGCAATTTCTTCTACTCTTAAAGCTTCAATTAGCATCTTATATGAATAATTCCCAAATACATATATCCAGGTTAATCACTCTCCCCTTCTCCAGTTCTCTATTCCTAAAAGCCTCCTAAATATCTTCCAAGTTACTCAGGTTAGAATCCTTACAGTCATCTTTCCTTCCTCTTGTTTGCACCCCACATTCACTCTCCCATTGGTTCCATATTGTACCCTCTCTCCAATCTGCTTCTCCTCCACACCATTTTGCATGCCCATTATCCAAAATTTCTGACCCTCATTACCTTTCCCATGATCTACTGCAGCAGCTTCTGTATTGTTCTCTCTGCTTCAATTTTCTCTCTCCTTTCCAGCTCATCCTATACTCTACAACCACCAGATTTCTTTTCTTAAACTATAGCTCTGTTCATATCATAGCCCTGTCAAAATCCTTCAATGTTCTCCACTGCCTACAAAATAAAGTCCAAACTCAGAAATAAAGAAATTAAAAGGCCTTTCCTGATCTGGTTCCTATCTTGGTAATACTGAACATTTCAACTACTCAGACATCCTTAACCAAGCTAAACAACCTCTAAGTATTTTGCACTTTTGCTTGTATTATTTTCTCTGCTTAAAAGGTCTTTCCCCAACATTCTCACAGGTCCAAATCCTACACATTTTTTTTTTTTTTTTTTTTAAGCAAGGGAATAAAAGGTTTATTAAGAAACAAGAAAACAAGAAAAGTACACGGTCCGAGGTATGGACCACAGGTGTGCTGCAGATTGTGTGTGGAGCCCCAGTTCAGGCCTTTTTAAAGTCTTTCTTCCTCCCTCTTCATAATGCTGGGGGAGGGGTCCCAGCTGTTTGCTGTTGACTGCTTGCCCCATGTGTCAGTTCCCAGGGGGCCAATGGTGAGGCCTTTTGAGGGTATCTGGGGCTTTCCCTTGACCCCAGTGGGATTCTCATTCCAAATGGAATTTTCATGGCCAGGGTCTCACGGGATCCCTCAGGAGGTTTCTGGGTAGGGTCTCACAGCCATGTGGTCTGTTGGCCATCTTGTCTGCTGGGCCTCAGCTGTGATCCACGTCTTCCCTTTCCCTATACTAACCTGCCTCAACTTCCCCCTCAAAGTTTACACCCTTATTCTTAAGGGGGCACTGAAAAGCAATGGTCATTCTTCTGTAGTTACTTCCTGCTGGTTAGGGGGAGTAGGCCCTACCTGACAAGGTCTACACATTTTTAAATTAATATGCCAAACTAATATGACATCTTCACACACACCCCCCAAGCCTTCCCTGAGCCCCTAGTTAGAAATAACCTGTCCCCTTTTCCAATGAGTTACTTATAAAAGACTTTATCTTATCTCCCCTACTGATCTGAAAAGCTACCTTGAAGGCAGAAGCTACACAGCTGTTTGAGTTTTTTAAAACTCTGTATTCCCTAAAACACTGTTCAACCTGTATCTGAAAAACCAGAGGTTTTATGGTTTTAAAACAGAAATTTTAGGGTCCTGTCATATATTTACTAATCTGGGGGCAGAGACTGGAAATATGTACTAAAAAACATGCTCTCCAGGTACATCTTATGCACAATGGGATTTAGAGTTTGGCAGTGTCTTACATAATGTTTATACCCAATATATATTTTGTGTATGAATGTGTCATTGCATTAGCTTCCTACCTGACCCACAATGTATGCAACCTTTATTTGATACTACATCCTACTGCCAGATTAATCATCCTGTAGCACTGAAACCCTTGTTCAGAAACTTTCAATGATTTCATTTTGCTTGCAAAATAAAGTCCAAGCCTACCTGGTCACCTCATTTCTCACTTGTCTAGAATCATCCTTCTCCCTAGACTAGAACTTTGCTACTCAAATTGAGATCCTCAGGTCAGGTGAACCAGCATTCCCTGGGAGCTTGTTAGAAATGTAGACTTTCAGGCCTCACCTAGAACTACTGGATCAGAATCCTCAAGGACTCTTAGGCACATCAAAGTTTGAGAAACACTGCAGCAATCTGAGTAATCGCAGTTTTCCAGGACTCTTCTTTAGTCTTTCCCACACCTAAAAATGCCCTTCCCCCATCAAATTCTATTCAGTCTTCTAGATGCAGTTTAAATGCCACTCCTTCCATGCAATTTTCCTTTGATAGCCCACCTAGAAAAAAACTTCTCCTGTTTCTGTGTTCTCATTGGCCTATCTCTTTTGGCTTCATATATAACATTACTGTAATTAATCCCTAAAGATTAACATTATATAGTCAATGTGTTCATAAAACTGTACATGTAAAACCAATCATATTGTCCCACTGATTTACAGTATACATTCAGAGATGTTTATTTTCATCTTTCATTGCTTTTCAGTTGTGAGTGGCAATATCTGAACCATTTAATAAAATCAGAAAATCTTAAAGATCTGGCAACAAATAGTTGAGGAACTGCCTTACAGTCTCCTGTAAACCTTTTGTAATTTGAATAATCCCCCACTTTGGTTTTGTAAATTCCATTCTCTCTATATGTATCAGGCTTCTTAGATGCATAACTTAAATTGACATTTAAAAGATTATCAAGAATATTGTAGGCACTAAGAATATTTTAGTTTTTAAGCCAGGTGGTAGGTCCATGGATGCTTGTTTTATTATTATTCTTTAAACTACACATATAATTATATTTGCTCTTTTTGTATCTATGATATATTTTGTAATAAAAAAAATTAAGGCTTCTTGAGTGATTTTTTTTATAACTGAAATTGTGGAGAAAAGAAGATACGAAACCTCAAATTGCTGATAAAGGTAATTGCTGTACACTCCCAGAGGGGGAAAAAGATGTCTAAATTGAATTTAACCCATAGGAAATGAGATTAAACTAAACTTCTTTCTGAAAGAGCTGCTCTGGGGTACAATTGTGCCCATCTTTGTCTATGTTCTGGAGGCCTCTTAGGAAGATGACACACGCTAACACACACACACACACCCCAGAGAGAATTTCGTAGGCTGAAGAGAACAAAGGCTTGGCTCACTGGGGCTGATGCACATGGTTTCATTTCCTGGGGTGATGGTTATCACATGAAAGGCTTGTACTCCAGAGTAGACATTTTTGGTTTCACCTGAGACAGTGCAAAAACAATGGGTTCTGGAAAGGCTCCAACATCTAAATCCTTCAGGGGCAATAGCAGTCTCAGCCAACTGTGCCTCAGTTTGTTTTTAAACTGGCACATAAAATGCTCGGTTGGAAAGAAGAACCTATCAAAGATGGCAAATAGAATGGGCAACTTGGATGTCTTAGATGGCATGTTGTTACTAGGAATTTCCCAATGCAAACTTGGGATTCTGAATTTCTACCCTCAACTATGAGATCTCAGAATACAACTCAAAGAGTTGAAGTAACAGCCTCAAGTTTTCCAGAGATATTGTGAGAAGGGACAAAACAAGATAGAGGCTGTAAAACAGGGAATACACAAAAGGGTGATGTTGTTCAAGTGTTTTACAAGGATGGGGGTCATAACCATGAAATCCTCAGCACATGCAAAAGTCAACTGGATTACAAAGAAGCTTAATCATCTTAATGTGGCATTTTAATGATGCCACTGATTTGCTAAGCCAATTCAGAGATAATGAGGCCCTAATGCTACAGATGTTCAGCCAGGCTAAAAGAAAGGGGGGTGGGCTTTTCTAGCATGCCATTTCCTAACTATCCAATTAAACAAATTGTGAAAGCATCTAAATAGTTTACCAGGTTTTGACAGCTGTTAATAGGATTTAGAAGCTTGAAGCATTAAAGAGCAAAACGGGAGATATATGTATTGTAGGTATTTAGTCTACAGAGTTTGTTGCTATCACCCAATCTAGCACAAACCGATTAACCAGAACAGTTTATCTTATGAAATTAATGTCTGTACTCTTTTCCCACAATGCCCTCTTTGTATTAAAAACAAAAACACTGAAATTATGGGTCATTTTCATTTTCTAATTGATACTTTCATGTGTAAAGTCAGGAAGGAGAAGAGAAAGATATTTTGAGAAGTAAAGAGTAAGGAGAAATTTTAGTATTTGCTCATCAGCAAAAATAATAAAACTTCAGTGCAAATAAACTTCAGGTCATTGATTTACAGGATCCATTATGTTTTCCTTGCTCTCTTCTTTTAAAATAAAAAACGACAGACATCTAGTCATTTAAAAAATGCCTATTTTAAAACTTGGAAAAAACTGGAAAAAAATCAGACTAAAGAGCAGTGAAATAGTAGGTTTGAATAATATTCAGTTTGGTTAAGTTCCCATTAAAACATATTCTTATCAGATTTTTAAATTTTCCCTTAAAAAATTTAAACTAGTAGTTAGTAAATCATGTCACTTCAAATTCAAGAGCATCAGCATGAAAACATGACGTTTCAACTTTACTAATGACATTACTCTTCATCTTATTATCTATCAAATAGCTTATTCACTGGCATAATAATGAAATTAATTTTAATAGTTTCAGTGCAATTCTTTGCTTCCCTATTACAACATGAGAAGATTCATTACTTTTTTTTTTTTCACTTTAAAAACAATTTATTGGGAAGCAGCTGTGGCTCAATTGGTTGGGCTCCCATTTATCATATGGGAGGCCCCAGGTTCGATTCCGGGGCCTCCTGGTGAAAACAAGCCAGCCTGCTGGCGCAGCAAGATGACCCAACAAAGGGAGACAAGCAGACACAGAAAAACGCAAAGCAAATGGACAGAGCGAGCACAAGCAGCAAGGGGAGAATAAATAAATAAATCTTTGAAAAAAAAAATAATAATAAAAATTTATTGAAGTATATCATTCATACACAAACAATAAGTATTTAGTAAACAGTGTGAACTTACAAAACAAACATGCATAACATTATACAGGGCTCTCATACATCACCCCACCACAAATACTTTGCATTGTTGTGAAACATTTGTTAACAAATTATGAAAGACCATAGTCAAAGTATTACTACTAACTATAGTCCGTATCTTACTCCCCTATACTTTTTTTTTAAGGATTTATTTATTTACTTTTATCCATTTTTATCCCCCCCCCCCCATTTTTGCTGTTTTTATGTCCATTTGCTGGGCAATTCTTTCAATTCTCTTCTCATCCTCCTCTTGTCTTCACTGGGATTCAATCCTCAGAACCTCCGATGTGGGAAAGAGGAGTCCTACTGCCTGTGCCACCTTAGTTCGTGAATTTTTGGCGTGTCTCATCTGGGCTCTCCCTTGTGTCACTCTCCTGTTATGTCATCATCTTGCTATGTGGCTTGGTGGGGCCTGGTGGTATACCCGTGCACAGGGCCTGGGGGGCTCACCCACTCGCAGGGCCTGATGGCACATCCACGCATGGTGCCTGGGGGGCTCACCCCCTTGTGGGGCCTGATGGTGCACCCGCACACAGGGCCTGGTGGCCCATGCACCTTCTATATTTTTCTTTTCTTTTTACCGGGAGGTCCTGGGGATTGAACCCGGGTCCCTCCATATGGGAGATGGACGCCCAACCATTTGAGCCACATCTCTTAAGGTTGACCAAAGATACCTAGAGTTACAGTCATTTCCCATATAGGACGGTCATATAATAAATCAGGCTTGGTTTATCACCAGCATTCTAAAAACCAGACCTAGGGAGAAAAACTAGGTCTGGGGACACATGTATGATTTCTAATATAGCGAATGTTTAGCCTACTCTGATTATCACAAAATCAGGACAGCAAGAATATTCGCAAAATTCATTACTTTTAACAACAGGAATAGAATACACATCATCAGTAGGTAAGGTTCCAGCTGCTTGGTTGGGCTAAGTAAGATCTTCAGATGTCATGGGGCTAGGTACAATTCTTTTTCTATAAGTGTGAGGATTGAAGGACAGAACGTGTGAATTTCTTTTTAAACTAAAAAGAAGTATACAAATATTAAAGTATTGTTTCATTTCTGTCCACTATAACTATTAACTTTTTCTAGTGGTTATTTTTACCTATTGTTTTGGATTTATATTCCTGAGAAATAACCACAATCCAGTAAAAATAATGAATGAAAATACATTTAAAGAGGCTGAGGTGTTATATGTTGCCTATACATACTAGAAATAAAGTATGCACCTGGTAGAAATTTCATTTATTTTTTTATTTTTTATTTTTTTTAAAGATTTTATTTATTTATTCATTTACACCCCCCCCCTTGCTGCTTGTGCTCTCTAGGTCAGCCAACCACGCCGTGCGGGCGGGCCTGCCGGGGCCTCCCATATGGTAAACGGGAGCCCTACTGATTGAGCCACAGCCGCTTCCCGAAATTTCATTTATAAACTTTCTTTTCATTCATAATTCCTTTGTGTAGAATATTTGCTCTATTTTTAACAGACTTTGATAAGAAAATTAAAGCTTATTAAAATATTATTCTTAGAAAAAATTTTAAATTGGCTAAAAACATTCAGATCACCACAATACCAAACTCAGGACCACAAGTCCAAGGAAGAAATGAGAATGTCTTCAATATCCAGTGCACAAGTAGTTCCTGGTATATATAGTCTTGTTTTATATGACAGTTAATATGATCATTTCTCACAAAGATGAGGATTATCTTTAAGGTAGGGGCCAGGTTTTATTAATATTTGTGTCCCCAGAATCTGTCAGAGGATCCAGTTACTATAGGTATTGAATGAATGAATAAACAAACTACTTTGGGCAGCCTGAACCAATTTAGTGATAATCAACAGGCCAGCTGAGAAGACATAGTAATGTCAATTTGTTAAAGTACTTTCTAATTTGTACACAATATTCTGAAGCTGACCTAAAGTATGTACAGTTTTTCCTCATGATACATCAGAGAAAAGGCCCAAAGCCCACAGTGATAACCAGTTTCCAGTTGACTTCTTCCTTACTGCAGGTCTGGCTTCTACTCCTCCCACTCCACCACTTTGTAACAAGATGCCATTGGCCAGTTCCTGTTTCTTGAACCTCTTCCTTTAGCTTCTATTCTTTCCTGGTTCTATTCCTACATCACTTAGCTGATGACTCCGAAATCTGCATCTCCAGCCTGGTTCTTCCTGCCAAGACCCGCACAGATTCTTCCAATCATCATGTCCTGGATGTCATACACTTGTTTTGTACCCAACACTTTGTAAACTAGCTCATTATCCCTTTCCTTTCTAAATCTACTCTTCCTACACTATTACCTATCCCCACCCCCCTGCCCCGCCATGGTGGCTGCTTAATGTCAATGTCTGTGTATTATTTTGCTTGTATCCTCAACATTGCTTGGCACACAATGAGTGACTACTTACCAAATGAATGGAAGGAAAGAAGGAAAGGAGAAAAGTAAAGAAGGACTGCAAAATTGCTCTTTGCTTCAACTACAAAATTGGGGATGAAGGTGTTTTAAAAAAATTACACACACACACACATGCAATTACACAGATTGCAATTTTGCCTAAGGCCAGCACGCTAGGCCAGAGCAGAGGAAAATAATATATTGTATTTCTAAGTTAAGTACACCAAACAGATCCAAAGGGTATAAGGATTCTTGCAGGAGAGAAGAGGAATCCTTGAATATAAGGATTAAGAATTAGAAGATTTTTGTTCTTTTTGACATTAAATTAATTAAACTAAATTGTACAAAATAATATAAAATTTACCATCTGTTATGTATTATTTGGATTTTCCTCCCTCTCTGCTTCCTTTTTTCCTCCCTCTCTGATTTTAAATAATGGGATTAGAGCACTGAGAAATATGGAAGAAACACAGCATAGACTTCTCCTAGGTGAATATACAATATTAAAAAGCACACAATGGGAAGCGGCTGTGGCTCAATCAGTGGGGCTCCCGTTTGTCATATGGGAGGCCCCGGGTTCGGTTCCTGGGGCCTCCTGGTGGAGGCGGGCCCGCCCGCACGGCGTGGTTGGCTGGCCCAGCGAGCACAAGCAGCAAGGGGGGGATAAATGAATAAATAAATAAAATCTTTAAAAAAAAAAAAAAAAAAAGCACACAAAGGAATAAGCTATTTTGCCACCAGAACATGTTCATCCCTAGGAGTGAAGTATAACAACTGCTTAACAGCTGCCCAATAACACACTTTAAGGATGCAAGCAAAGATAATCCTAGCTCCATCAGAAACTGTGAAGAAAATATTGCTGGCAGAATAAAATTAGAAAGGAATCTAGCTAACAAACTGGAGTACACATTCCTACTAATTCAAATGATCATCAACAGGGAGAGATTTCTACTAACAGTATTCAAATAGCATCAGAATGGGTACTGATAACTACAGGAAAAGGACAATATGGTATTGCACTCTTATTTTGCCCACTGAAATATATTTGAATGTCTTTTTTTTCTGAAGGTTCTGACAAAAGAATATGGGCTTCTGAGAAAGACAGAACCTAAGAGGTACTAACTAGCTGTGCAATCTAAGCAAGTCACTTGACTTCTGTGAGTTTTCCCATTTGTACAATGATAATATCTGTACCTAACAGGGCTGTTAAAGTAATGACATTAAGCACAACAATGTATATAAAGGCCTAGAATAGTGGTTGAGACGTAATATCTCCATGACCTTGGGTTAATTAAGCAAAGATTTCTTAGATATGACACCAAAAGCCTGACTCATAACTGAAAATATCAATAAATTAAAATATTGATAAAGTGGATTTCATCAAAATAAAAAATGTGCTTCAAACACCATTAAGAAAATAAAAAGATAAGCCACAGACTGGAAGAAAATATTTGCAAATTATATATCTGATAAAGTACTTATATCCAGAATATATGTAAATAATTTCCCAATTGCAAAACTTACTACAAAGTGACGGTAATCAAGACAATGTGGTACTGTCATAAGGATGGACATACAGATCAGTGAAACAGAATTGAGAGTTCAGAAATAAAACCCTTACATTTATGATGAGTTGATTTCAATCAAGGTGCTGAGACAATTCAACGGGGTGGTGGGAGGGTAGGCTTGAATATTCACATACCAAAAGATGAATTTAGATCCTTACTTCACACCATTCACAAAAATTAACTCAGACCACAAAGCTAAGAGCTAAAGCTGTAAAACTCTTACAAGAAAACATAGGAGAAAATCTTTGTGACCTTGGATTAGGCAAAGATTTCTTAAGTATCACAATAAAAGTATGACTAAGAACTGAAAATATCTTAGAAAAAAGATAACTCAATCTAAAAATGGGCAAAAGATTTGAATTGAAATTCAAATTGATTTGAAAAGAAATTATACAAATGGCCAATAAGCAAATGAAAAGATGCTCAATACCATTGGTCATCAGGAAAATGCAAATTAAAACCACAATGATACACCATGTCACACCTACTAGAATGGCTATAATAAAAAAGACAGACAATAACAAGTGTTGGTAAGACTGGAGAAAAATTCACACGCTGCTGTTGTGAATGTGAAATAGTGCAGCCCTTTGGAAAGTTTGGCAGTGTCATAGGCAGCCTTCTAAAATGATTCCAATGATTCCTACCTCCTACTATTCGCATGTTTGTGCAATTCCCCCCCCCCCCACCCTTTGAGTATGGGCTGGACCTAGGTGATGTGCTTGAATTAATGGGATATGGTAAAGTGAAGGGTGGTCACTTCTGTAATTAGGTTATAAAAGACCGTGACTTCCATCTTGTTCACACTACCTCTCTCTCTCCACTGATCCCTGCATGCTTCTCTGATCAAGCGACTTGGCAGGTAACTGAAGATGACTTCTGGCCAATTTCTGGTGATGAAACAAGGCCTTTAGTCCAACAACCCTCAAGGAACTAAATTCTAAAAACAACCACATGAGTTTGGAAGTTGATCCTTCCCTAGGTGGGCCTTCAGATGAGACCACAGGCCAACACCTTGATTGCAGCCTTGTGAGAGACTCTGGAATAGAGGATCCAGATGATCTGTATCTATATTCCGAGATAATATATTTGTGTTGTTTTAAGTCACTGAGGTTTGGGGGTAATTTGTTACTCAGCAATAGATAAATATAAGTAATTTCTTATAAAGGTAAACATAAATTTACCATACAATCCAGCAATATCACTTCTAGGTAGCTACGCAAAAGAAACAAAAACATATGTCCACACAAAGACTCGACCACAACTGTTCATAGCAGCATAAGAGCTGAAAATGTGGAACAATCCAGATGTCCATCAAATGGCAAATAAACAAAATGTAGTATATCTATACAATAGAATATTATACAGACATAAAAAGGAAAACTACTGATACATGCAACAACATGTATGAACCTTAAAAATATTATGCCAAGTAAAAGAAGCCAGAAGCAAAAGGCTACATATGGTATGACTCCATTTACATGAACTGTCCAGAACAGGCAAGTCCATAGAGACAGAGGTCAGATTAGTGTCTGCCTGAGGCTGGGAGCAAGAATGGGGAATGACTGCAAACAGGCACAAGGAATCTTTTTTAGGTGATGGAAATATTCTAAAACATAGTTGGTGCTTGCAGAACTCTGTAAATTTACTAAAAATCACTGAATTGAACACTTAAATGTATACCACATTAAAGCTGTTTTTTTAAAAAGAAGAAATCTATTAAGGATTAAAAAAAACCACAACTTGATAGTTAGCTACCCTGATCCTGATTCTATCCCAGAAGGGAGAATTTAGCTGTCCATTTACCAACTATTGACAAGTTGAGCTTCTGACCTATGATTAATCCTAGAAGACAAATCCTCCTAAGATTATCTTTAACTCCTTTTGTTTTTGTAAAACCGATTTCACGCCCTTTACAAGGAAATGAATAAAAGTAACTGATTTTAAAAAAAACACAAGGTGCACCTGCTATTACATTTGGCAGTAGGAAAGGAGGCTAAAACAATCAACTGTAAAAGAGTTGGCCTGACAGGACATCTTCCATGCTTAACTAATACTTATTTTATTATTAAGTTCATATAAATGCCTAAGTAACTACTGATTTTTGCTCTTTTTCTAAAATTGTGCTAAAATCCATAAAATCCAGATTTTCTAATTGTATTACTCTTTGCCATATTTTGTGCTTTTATGGACTATGCTGTCTCACTCTATTCTGTTTATATATAACCTCTTTCTAATAATTTAGTGTGTATTACTAGGCTATGAAATTAATTAATGAGCACTATCCCTGACCTAAAGGCAGCAGTGGTAGAAATGTGCACAGGCAACCCTCTGAAGATTTACTGAGGAATGGGAGGGTTTAATTCTCCCACAGGACAGGGAAAAAAAAAAAAAAAAAGGAAAGAAAAATAATTATCTCTTCCATGCAGTCTGAGAAGGAGAACTAGTATAACCTGAAGTGTTAGAACAGGAAAATCAAGCTGCATAATTGATGGTGAATAAAGAAGAGTTCATATAAAAATGCCAGAACTATTATTCTGGGCTCCTGGCATGAAGAAGGTAATAAAGGTGCATTAAGTTGTGTTCAAATTTTGGTGGATGGGGAGTATGGCTGCAAGCCTAGATTTACTTCAGAGAAGCTAATACAGAGCCTTTCCTGTTTTCTCTAAGGCTGCTATGAATTTCCTTGAGGGGTAACAAAGGGTAACAAAGGCATGACTGGGATTTCTATTTCTGTAGTCGCAGGTGCACAAAAGTCTGGTTCTAACAAATCTTGTCAATGCCTTTAATGCCACCAGACTGACTAATATAGTGAAATATCTATCACGGTCCCATTTTTACTTATTCAGCTGACAAAATTAACAAATCTATTAAGGGTAAGGTCACAAATTATTTTTAATAATTAAACCATGGGTCTCCATATGTTACTATTTAGACAGCATCACCCACTGCAGAATATAGTTTTTAAGACTGCCATTCCTGTCTGCATCCTCAAATCTAGATCCAACTGCAGTCAGTTAAAGCAGAATTCATCCAGGCAGCTGAATGAGAAAACATCTGGACCTACCAGTCAGAAGGAGAAAGGTCACATGTTAAATCCAGATAATCTTGTTTATTGATGTTTGAAGGTTATACACCAAGGGCTGGATTACCAGGGTCCTACTTTAGGCTTGGCTCTTACATCTTCATTTGTCTGCTGTGTGTGTGACACTTAAAAATCCAAAGCATTAAAAGTACAGTGTTTTCAGTCACTTCCAAATGTAATCTGACAGCCTGAATATGATGTCAACCTATTGCTAAGACTGCTGATTAAATGCTGGAAAGAAACCACATAACACACCACTGTCGGGGTGATGATGTCTGTTCTTTTTTTTTTTTTTTTTAATTGTTTCCCAAATTTTCATCCAGAATTTTTCTATGGATGAAACACCAGCAACTTTCCCCATCAAAGTTAAGAAAAAAGAAATGCCTTTGAATCCGCAAGGAATCAAATGTAAAGATCACCCTAAGACAAGGGTCAATAATAAAGAAAGGAGGATTGTGCCCATTCCATCCTTTATCATAATTGTATATACTATTTGTATAGATAAAAAGAAATGAGCCAAAATTATTTCTGTTGGAAGCAACAATTCCATAGGCCATTACATATGAAACTATTATGAAGAAAGCAAATTCAACAAGTCTTAACACCTTATATACTTTAGATCAGCAATTTCAGTAATCTCTTCTGGGTTGCAGGCTTCTTTTACAACTGTATGAATGCTACGGACTCTTTGCCCAAAGAAATGTATATATGCCCATAAACACAAAACTTCACATGATTTCAGAAGGTTTATCAAACCCTGAGGTCTCTGGCTCCTGGTGTTCCAAGAAATGTCTAACAAAACACTAGCAGAATATAAGCTAAAGGAACAGAAACTTCAGAAACCACACATGAAAAAGAGTACATACTTTACAAAAATAGTTTAGAAAAGTCACTAAACCAACAGCCTGTTACAGCAATCAACAAAAACAAACCCTGAGAAGAGGGAAGAATCTGACTTCTAGAGTTATCACATTACAGTACTCAAAATGTCCAGTTTTCAACAAAAAATTATGAAGCATGCAAAGAAACAAGATATTATGGCCCATTCACAGAAGAAATTAATAGAAACTGTCCTTGAGGAAACATAGACATTGGACTTACTAGGCAAAGACTTTAACTCAACTATTTTAAATATGCTCAAAGAGCTAAAAAGAACCATGGCAAAGAGCTATAGGAAACTAGGAAAATGGTATATGTACAAATAGAGAATATCAACAGAAAGACAAATTTTAAGAAGGAACCAAACAAATTTTGGAGATGAAAAGTAAAATACCTGAAATGAAAACTCACTAGAGGGTTTCAATAGCAGATCTGTGCAGGTAGAAGAAAGAATCAGTGAACTTGAAAACAGGTCAGTTAAAATTATCCAGTCAGGGGCGGATGTGGCTCAAATGGTTGGGCATCCGTCTCCCATATGGAGGTACCTGGGTTTGACCTCCCGGACCTCCTGGTAGAACAAAGAAAAATATAGACAGTGCGCGGGCTGCCAGGCCCTGTGTGCAGGCGAGCCCCCAGGCTCCGTGTGCAGGCATGCCAGGCCCCGCCGAGCCACGCAGCAAGATGATGACATAGCAGGAGAGTGACACAAGGGAGAGCCAAGACGAGACGTGCCGAAAAACCAGGAACTAAGGTGGTGCTGGCAGTAGGACACCTCTCTCCCACATCGGAGGTTCCAAGGATCGAATTCCAGTGAATACAGGAGGAGAAGGATAAGAAGAGAGGGCGGGAAACAGACACAGAGAATTGCCCAGTGAATGAACACAAAAACAGCAAAAAAGGGGGTGGAGGGTGGGGTTAAAAATGGATAAAAGTAAATAAATAAATAAATCTTAAAAAAAAAAATTATCCAGTCAGAGAAGCAGAAAGAAAAAAGAATGAAGAAAAATGAACTGTACCTAAGAGACCTGTGAGACACCATCAGGTATACCAAACATATGTAATAGAAATCTCAGAAAGAGAAGAGAGGGAGAAAGGGGCACAAAGAACAACTGAAGAAATAACAGGCAAGAACTTCCCAAATTTTAATAAAGACATGGATCTACACATGGAAGATGCTCATTTGAAATCCAAGAAAGATAAAGACAAAGAGATCCACACAGAGACACGTTATAATAAAATTGTTAAAAGCCAAGGACAGAGGGAATCTTGAAAGTAGCGAGAAGTGATTTGTCACAAACAGAGGATCCTCAATTAGATTAACAGCAGATTTCTCATCAAAATCACTGAAGTCAGCAGGGGGTAGAATGACATTTTTAAAATGCTGAAATAAACCATCAACCAAGAATTCTCTATCTGGCAAAACTAGCCTTTAAAAATGAAAAAGTCAGAATGACATTCCCAGATAAAATCCGAGGGAGTTTGCTGCTAGTAGACCTGCCCTAGGAGAAATGCTAAAGGTAGTCCTTCAGGATGAAATAAAAGGACATTAGCAAGTAATGTGAAGCCATATGAAAAAATAAAGAACTCTGGTAAAGAGAACTACACAGATAAATATAAAAGCCGCATTATTATAACTTTGGCTTATATCCTCTCTTTTTATTACCTACATGACTTAAAAGACAAATGCATAAAACAATAATTACAAACCTATGTTAATGGGAACACAATGTATAGAGATGCAGTTTGTGACAACAAAAAGGGAGGGGATGGAGCCGTACAGGAGCAGAGTTTTTGTATGCTCTTAAAACTAAGTTCATGGGGTCGGATGTGGCTCAACTGGTTGGGCGTCTGTCTCCCATATGGAGGGACCCGGGTTCGATCCCCGGGACCTCCCGGTAAAAAAAAAAACAACAAAAAAAACTAAGTTCGTATCAATTCAAACTAGAGTGTTACAAATTTAGGATGTTATTAATAGTCTCCATGGCAACTATCAAGAAAATATCTAATAAATATACATGAAAGAAAATAAGAAGGGAATAAAAATGGTATATTTACTACAAAAATCAATTAAACACAAAAGAAATAAGTAACAAATGATAGGGGGAACAAAAAGGTATATTAGAAATGAAATCGCAAAATGGCAGCAGTTCTGCCTTATCAGTAATTTCTTTAAATATAAATGAATTAAACTCTCCATTCAAAAGGCAGAGATTGGCAGAAGAGATTTAAAAAAAATGCAATCCAACTATATGTTGTTTACAAGGGACTTACCTTAAATCAAAAGATACAAGTAGGATGAAAAAAATATTCCATGAAAATAATAACTAAAATAGAGCTAGGGTGGTTATACCAATATGAGACAAAATAGACTTTAAGTCAAAAACTATTAAAGGAGACAAGAAGGATGTTATATATTGCTAAAGGTCAATTCATCAAGAAGATGTAATGAGTATAAACAGATATGTACTTAAAAATAGAGCCCAAAAATATATGAAGTAAACATTGACAGAACTGAAGGGAGAAACAGTTTTACAATAATTGTTGGAGACTTCAATATATCACTTTCAGTACTGGATTAGAACTTCTAGACAGAAGATCAATAAGGAAATAGAGGTCTTAACACTATAAACTAACTAGAGCTAATGGACATATATAAAACACTCCATCCAACAACGGAAAAGAATACACATTTTTTTCAAGTGTACATGGAACATTATCCAGGGATAGTCTATATGCTAGGGCATAAAACAAAATCTCAATACATTTTAAAAAATTGAACTCATATAAAGTATCTTTTCTAACCACAACTGAATGATGCTAGAAATCAATAACATAAGAAAAATGGGAAATTCATAAATATGTGGAAATTAAATGACATACTATTAAATAACCAATAGGTTAAAGAAGAAGTCACAAAGGACATTAGGAAATACTTAGAGATGAATGAAAATGAAAACACAACATACCAAAACTTATGGGATACAGAAAAGGCATTGCTCAAAGGGAAATTTATATCTATAAATGCTTATATTAAAAAAGAAGAAAGATCTCAAATCAATCACCTAACTCTTTCACATCTTGAGAAACTATAAAAAGAAGAGCAAATTAAACCCAAAATAAGCAGAAAGAAGGCACTAATTAAGATTAGAGTGGAGATAAATGAAAGAGAGAATAGAAAAATAATTGAGAGAACCAACAAAACTAAAAATTGGTTCTGTGAAAAGATCAATAAAATTGACAACCTTTAGTTAGACTGCCAAAGGAAAGAAGAGAGAAGGTACAAATAACTAAAATCAGAAATGAAAGTGAGGCATACCTACTGATATTACAGAAATAAAAGATTATAAGTGAATACTATGAGCAATTATACACAGACAAATTAGATATTCTAGACAAAATGGACAAATTCCTAGGAAGACACAAGTTACCCGAACTGACTCAGGAAGAAATAGAAAATCTCAACAGGCTTATAACAAGTACAAAGACTGAATCAGTAATCAAAAACCTCCTAACATCCCAATGAAGAAGTGTACCAGACGGCTTCACTGGTAAATTCTACCAAACATTTAAAGATGAATACCAATCCTTCTCAAAATCTTCCAAAATACTGAAGTGGAGGGAATACTTCCTAACTCATTCTATGGGGCTAGCATTATTTTGATTCCAAAGTCAGATAAAGACAGCACAAGAAAAGAAAATTATGGACCAATTTCCCTTATGAATATAGATGCAAAATTCCTCAACAATATCCTAGCAAATTGAATCTGAAAGCATATTGAAATGATTATATACTGTGACCAAGTGGATTTATTCCAGGAGTACAAGGATGGTTCAACATACAAAATCAATCATAATACATACCTTATTAACAGTATGAAAAGAAAAAGCACATTTTCATCTCAACAGATGCAGAAAAGGCATTTGAAAAAATTCAAACCTTTCCTGATTAAAACATGTAAAAAACTAGAATAAAAGAAAATGTCTTCAACATGATAAAGGCCATTTATGAAAAACCCACAGCTACCTTTCAAAGGTGAAAGACTGAAAGTTTTCTCCTAAGATCAGAACAAGACAAAGATGCCTGCTTTAACCACTACTATTCAAAATTGTACTAGAATTTCTAGCCAGAGTAATTATGCAAGAGAAATAAGACATTCAAATTGTAAAGGAAGAAGTAAAACTATCTCTAATAGCAGACAACATATTCTGCAGAATGGAAAAGCCAATCCTTAAATTCATATGGAATTTCAAAGTGCTCTGAATAGCTGAAACAATTATGAAAAGGCAGAATAAAGTTCGAGGACTCATACTCCTTAATTTTAAAACTTACTACAGAGGGCTGGCCCATGGGGAGAGCTGGCGCAGCAAAATAATGCAACAAAAAGAGACACAGAGGAAGGACAATAAGAGATGCAGCAGACCAGGGAGCTGAGGTGGTGCAAGAGATTGAGCGCCTCTCTCCCACTCTGGAAGGTCCCAGAATCGGTTTCCAGTGCCACCTAAAGAGAAGACAAGCAGAGAAGAACATACAGAGAGCAGACAGCGAGTGCAAAACAAGGGGTGGGGGGGATAAATAAATAAATTTTTCAAAAAAAAATTTACTAAAAAGCTACAACTGTGTGGTCCTGGCATAAAGATAGACATATAGATCAATGGCATAGAATTGAGAGTCCTGAAATAGACCCACACATTTATGGCCAATTGAATTTCGACAAGGGTGCCAAGTACATGCAATGGGGAGAGAACAATCTCTTCAACAGTGTTGGGAAAACTAGCTGTCCACACATAAAGGAATGAATTTGGACCCCAACCTCATGCCATAACAAAAAATTAACTGAAAATAGATCAAGGACCTAAATATAAGAGCTACAACCATATAACTCTTAGAAGATAACATAGCAAAAGATCCTCATGATCTTGGATTTAGTAATGAATTTTTAGATATGACACCAAAAGCACTTATAGTATAAATTCGACTTCATCAAAATAGACACACACAATGGAATATCACTCAGCTATAAATAGGAATTAAGTTTTTGTTTTTTTTTAAAAGAATTATCTTTATTTATTTATTTATCCTCCCCTTGCTGTGTCCATTTGCTTTTTTTTGGGTGTGTGTTTTTCTGTGTCTGCTTGTCTCCCTTTGTTGAGTCATCTTGCTGCGTTGGCTCACTGCGCCGCGGGGTCAGCTTGCCTTTACCAGGAGGCCCCGGGAATCGAACCTGGGGCCTCCCACATGGTCAACGGGAGCCCAACCAATTGAGCCACAGCCACTTCCCAGGAATTAAGTTCTAATACATGTTATAACATGAATGAATCTCAAAAACATTGTGCTAGATTGGAAATAAGCCAGACACAAAAGGTCACATATTATAGGATTTCATTCTTATAAAATATCCAGAATAGGTAAATCTATAGAGACAGAAGGTATATTGGTGGTGCCAGAAGCTGGGGAGGGGAGAATTGGGAGTAACTGCTTAATGAGTATGAGATTTTCTTTTGGGGTGATGACAATATTTTGGCATTACATAGAGGTGGTGTTTGTACAACATTGTGAATGTTCTAAATACTCTTGAATTGTTTGCTTTAAAATAGTCAATTTTATGAAAATTTCACCTAAATTAAAAAAAAAAAAAAATAGAACCTCTGCATTAAGCCTTTAATTAGGCTCAGGTTTAAACTGAAGGCATCTCTGTGCTATACCTTGCAAACTTTATTATAGCAGTGGTTGGCATTCAAACTTTTTGCTTTAAGTACTCCCAAAGGAATTTTTAAAAACTCTGTTTCCCGCTTATATAATGAGGACATTAAGCTGACATCTACAATTTTTTGTTATAAGTTTAAATATTTTAAAACAAAACATATTTTTTTGTTTATTGTAAATAATGACATTTTAAAACTGTTAACTAACCCTTTCAAATGTATCTAATGGAATACAAATATCAGTGATCTGATTTACTCCTTCATATATTTAAAAATACACAAACAAGGGAGCGGATGTGGCTCAAGCAGTTGAGCGCTCGCCTCCCACATGGGAGGTCTCAGGTTCGGTTCTCGAGTACCTCCTAAAGAAGTTGAGCAAGACAGCGAGCTGATGTGATGGGCTGGCGCAGTGAGCTGATGCAACAAGAGATGACACAACGAGGAGACTCAGCGAGGAAACACGAGAGACACACAAGCAGGGAATGGAGGTGGCTCAAACAGCTGAGCACCCACCTATCACATGGGAGGTCCTGGGTTCGGTTCCCAGTGCCTCCTAAGAAGAAGACAAGCAGACACAGAGAGTACACAATGAACTGACACAGAGAGCAGACAGTGAGTGCAAACAACAGGGGTTGGGGGAGAGAAATAAATAAATAAAATAAATCTTAAAAAAAAAACAACATCCAGCAGACAATGAGCAAAAAAATTAGCAGACAACAACTGCAAACAATGAGCAAAAACAAAGAGCAAACAGACAAGGGAGCCATCTGGGGGGGGGGGGAAAAAAAAAAAAAAAAAACATAAACAAGGGGAGTGGGTGTAGCTCAGTGGTTGAGTGTCTGCTTTGCATGTACGAGGTCCTGGGTTCAAACCGTGGTACCTCCTAAAAATAAATAAAAAATTTAAAAATACATAAACAAGCTGCTTCTTTCAAAGTCAGAAATTTTCTGCTTGAATTCCTATTTCCATTTCACTATTCTCATAAAATTATATTGTAACGTACTACTTTTTTATACTTCAAAGTCTTCTATTGCTCATCCTATCATATTTCTCTATAACAAAAAATATGTATTTTATATAAACAAAAAGTTTTTTAAATTTTGTTACCATAAAGTGCTGTGTGTTAAATTCCTTCTGGGGAATGGAGAGAGCCTGCAGCTGCAGGCAGGATAATCCCATCCACTGTATCCATGGGGATATAAGCCCCCTCTCACTTGGAGGTGGAGTGGACATCACCATCCCAAACTCCTCAGGATTGGGGGAAGAGCTAAGGACTAGAGTGGACTTACTGGTATTCTGTTGTAGACATATTGTGATTCAAGCAATGGAAGAAATTACAACATTGATATGGAGCCAGTGGCCACTGGACACTTTTGGGGCAGGGAAGAGAAAAGCAGTTGTAATACAGGGGCTTTTCAGGACTTGGGAATTATCCTGAGTGACATTACAACGACAGATATAGGCTATTTTACATCAGCATATAACATGCAGAACTGTATGGGAGAGGGTGTGGTCTACAATGTGAACTATGGTCCATGCTTAGTGGCAAAGCCCCAGGATGTGTATATCCATTGCAGGTGATGTGCCACACTAATGAAAGATGTTTATGTGGGATGTTACGGGAGGTATGGGAGGTGGGGAACATGGGAATCCCTGTAATTTTTGCATAACATTTATGTAATCTAAGCATCTTTTAAAATATAAACAAAACCCTATAATATTGTGTGGTGCAAAGTATAAACTATAATGTAAACTCTAGACATGGTTAGTAGCAATGCTTCAATATGTGTTCATCAATTGTAACAAATGTACCACACTAATGAAAGACGTTGCTAATGTGAGAAAGTATGGGAGAGGGAGGGAGTGGGTTATATGGGAATTCCCTATATTTTCTATGTAACTTTTATATAATCTAAAACTTCTTGAAAAATAAAGGAAAAAAAAATGGATAAGAATTGATACATTAAAAAAAAAAAAAGAATTGATACATGTTCAAAAACAAACAAACAAACAAAAATTCCTTCTGGATTAAGTTATCATTACAAATTATCAGCACTGAATAGATTAAAACAATATTGGTATATTATAAATCTTCATCAATAATTATTAAATATAAAAAGTAAATTTTATTGGGAATGCATCTCTTAAATGAAATGGATGGAGATGAGCACTTACTAAAGTTTGATCAAAGGCATTAGCTAATTGATCTTTAGTATGGCATCCTGGACGCATTTACACCTTAGGGCCAAAAAATAAGATCTGGACTGGGTGAGAGATGTGCCTCTCTTTTATAAGGTGGAGATGGATGACTGAGAGAGAGAACATGAGAAGAAAAAAAAACCCTTCAACTTCAGGAGCCTTCTAGGGCTGAATCATTTTAAAACAGAACATAATGAAGTCGAGGACCTAGAAATTGATTCTCTTAAATTATCTACAGTCACCTAATTCTTGGAAACTTCTTATACCTTAGTTTGAAGAGTAAGGCTACAAAAGAGCTCACTGCCAAAATGTACTCAAGCTGCTGTATATCACTTTACTTAATTAATCAACAATTATTTAGTAAGCTATCTATAAACCCTTTTGTGAACAATGCAGGAAATGAATGGTTGGTAAGAAGGAAAGGAAAATGGATAAATATTGAGCATTTAATACATGCCAAGAACTATGGCATAAAAGAAGAACAAGACTCTCTGGGGGACAATAAAGTTCAGTAAAACCCTGCCACAATGCAGTATGTACAAATTTGGATATAACAAGATTGGCCATTGCCTCCATTTGTCCACCCTTTTCCCATTCTCAAAGAGGATCGAGTTAAAAATTCTTAGGTTATGGTGGAGGAGAAGTGTATCACTATCATTTGAGATATTTTCAGTTTAATAAATGGTCATTATGTCCAGTCTAAACTTCACTGCTGTTGCTCTGTGCCTTTTCTTTTTTTTTTCTTTTCTCGTGCTATTTTGTAACAATATATGCCAAGTGAAAACATACTATATTTCATTAACTTTACAATGATGTGACTCCCATATTTACAGGGTGAAATTCTGGGATACTACCTACCATGTTGTGGAGGGATCTCCCATATTCTTCTCCTCACCGACAGTATTACAACAAACAAAGCCCCCTTAGTGCTGACAAATTTCAAATGGAAAAGCTGACCTAGTAAGCAAGGACTGAATTTCATTCAGTCCTCACGCCAGTGGTATGCTGGTAAATGTTTAACAACCACCTCAGGGTGGAGGGAGGGGCTCATCTGTAGCATCTGCGGCTCTCAGTGGTATATACACTCACATGATGGCCAATTTCAAGCTACCAATGTGAAATCAGCCAGCTCACAAAACTAAAAATTTAACAAGCAAGTATGAGCTGACTCCAGCACTCCACTGGGATTCCTCTCTCAGTTCTCTGCAGAATGCCTTCCCATGGTGCCAAACTGCACCAAGGTCCACAATGACCCAGGTCACTGTGCCTGGCGCCAAACTTGGTTTGAGCAGCTGAATTCACCTGGCAAGAGCAAATGCTGAGTAATGGGCACATATGGGTGTTTCATGCATACTGTTAATACAACTGAACTACATTTTATTTCAACCTCTTTTACTTCTACTCCAAGGAGGCACCAATACTATTGTTCCACAGATAAAGAAAAGCAAAAGGAAGGGAGAAGAATCTGCAGAGTTTCTGAGGTTCTACTATGGACAGTGGGCAGACCATTTTCTGTCAATGGTTACAGCTGTCCATTCCTCTTTTGCCAAACATCTTCCTGTATGTTCCTTTCAGTTCACTGGACTACACTGCTTTTTTTTTTTTTTTTTTAATCCAGAGGTGTTTTTGTTAAAAAAATTTCAAGGAGAGGGATCTTGGTTTTATCACGAACAGAATTTACCCATTTGACACAGTAGAAAGTACTTACAGAAATCCCCTGTGAGTGACTTCTGCAGCAAAACACTGCTGATTTTGTAAGATAACCCTCATATCCCATGAGCGACAGGTCTTGATCTGGGCTTGAGAGATGTAATATTTTGATAAAAAACGGCACTTCCTTTTGAAGCATCTATTTGCGTGTGCTGAGCAGCACCGCTGGAACCTCAGTGAGTGCCAAAGCGAGGCTGACGCGGTCTCTCCCAGCTTGCTCAAGCCATAGACCCTTCCCTTCACAGTCTAAATGTAGCAGTAATTAGTATCCAAAAACCACAAATGTGGCCTGTAGTCCGCCCCCTTCAGAAGCATCAAAGCAATTTGTACTTCTCATGAGTGCAAAAAAGTTGTACACCTCAAAAGGGATGGAGACTATGACATGGAAAGCTCCTGCAGGCTGTAGCTCTCCTGCAGGGAAAATAATTTTTTTCCCCCAGCAAACTCTGTAATTAAAGTTCTTATCTTTGGTTTAAGTAGCTACACCACACAAGATGTCACAATAGAGAAAATTTAAGGCCTTTCAAAAAATGATAAAATTCAAATTTTCTTATGGACGCAGGAAAGGCTCATAACTCATAAGTCAGAAGTAATTAAATCCGTGGATTTGGTCACTGCTGTACAGTTCATCTAAAAGAAATCTGTTTCCCTGTGGGCATCAGGAAGATTTGATGTTCAGCTGTGGAGAGTCGGGAGATGAAGTGTAACTGTGTGAGTCAGGCAGGGTAAAGAGCTGGTGCTGACAGGGACCTGATATGTACCACACACTTTTTGTCCCTATTTTGCTCCAGAAGAAACAGCCGGTGAAGGAGAAAGAGATGGTGACAGTTATGGAGCTGCTGGAAAATGGAGGCCAGCAGAGAGTTAAATGCAGGGGATAGTAGACAAATACCCTGATGATTCAAAGAGGAGAAAAAATGCTATCAGCATATGCATGTAGAATCACAACTTCTACAACTTCATAACAAACAGCTGCTTATGGCAGAATCTTTCCTTTTATTTTCTAAGTGGTAAACAGCAAAGATGGGGATCCAATTTCAAAGAAAGAAGGACTGAAAAAAGCTGTGGAGGTTCTACCTCAGTCATTTCTCTCAATCTACATTTCTTTTCTACTGGGGCTTGCTGGAACAACATTCTACCATCTTGTTTCTCATCTTTCCCTACTTATATCCTTGGGCACACCAATGTTAGACAATTTTACCTCTGGCTGTGATATCCAGAAGGCTTTTATTTTACTGTGTTCCTTGCAAACATGGGCCAGATACAAGCAAGGAAATATTCTTTCTCACGAGATGTTATGATATTGCTTTAACTTCGACTTTTGACATCACGGTATCTCACTGACATTTTAGATCCAGTAAGAAGGTTCCAATATCCTTTGCATTCAGTAAAGTGTCTATAACACCCGGAACTCATCAGCTGTTAAAAATATAAAGACATAGGGTTCCCTGGGTTAGTTTCTATAGCTCTAGATTAGTCTGACAACAGTTGCATTTGGTCACTACTACAAAAAGAAATAATACTTGTTCATAGGTGTCAATGGCCAGGCTGGAAAAAGAACCCCGAATCTCTTCATTTCTTGTGCTTTTCAATCCAGTTGGCTTATAATATTTCATAGCTAAATATTTTTAGAAAAATGTGAATATTGGCTACTAAGACTCTTTTTTTTCCAAAAAGTTTATAATGTAATTAGGGTGAAAGCTTGTCATATATCAACTCCAGCTTGTCATATAGAATATAATTAGGTATTTAATTACTAATTGACCAAACTCTGAAAGTTCAACTCGAACATTACATAGGGAGGAAAACGGAAGGGAATGAGAGCTGGAATAATACAAGAAGGCCTCCTGGAGGAAATAAATTTGAGTTGACTTAAATATCTCCAGTGCACTAGTCTATCAGATTTAAAATTTCAGGAAAAAAGAGGGACCAACTAAATAGTAACACAACATTTAATCCATACATGGATTTGTTCCTAATTAATCTATGTAAGTTTTAGTGGTATGGAACTATAACTATATACGCATGTGATAAACAGCTATTAGTGATACCTATTTTTCTCTATTTTTTTTTAGTGTGATGTTCTTTGAAATCTTTATATGAAATAATGATCCTTCTAAAGATCAAAAGCTTTCTTAGTTCATCAAAACACCCGGAGTCTGCACAAATCCAACCCACGGCCTGCTTTTTGTAACTAAAGTTTTATTGGAGCACAGCTACACCCAAGTGAATTTATGTTAAATGTAATACCTTTTTAAATGTTTTTTCCAAATATTTTATTTCATTTTTCAAACAAATCTAGCTAGGTAAAGACTTCTTCCCTCCTAAAAATTAATCTTTCTATAAGAGTTTGGAGAACAAAATAAAGTGAGTGTTTCTATCAGGAGCTGAAATTTTCTACAAAACAATTTTCTAAGAGCTGGAAACCTATAAAGATGTACATGACACATCATTTCTTTAAACATATAGATTAAATATGATGTCAATCATTCTGCAATTAAAACATTCCAAGGTCTTAGTTTCTAAAACCTTTCAGAGGACATTAAAAAAATGCTCACATTAAACTTAAATAGAATAGGATTCTCTAAGGCACACTTCAAAGTTTTGATAATTGTTATTACATTATAGCTGAATTTCTCCAATCACCTTTAAAAGTACAATCCTAACTCTGGTCCCAAAGTTGCCCCACACTGCATATGTCAGAAGTTCCTGGAGGCGGCTGTGGCTCGATCAGTGGGGCTCCCGTTTACCATATGGGAGGCCCCGGGTTCGGTTCCCGGGGCCTCCTGGTGAAGGCAGGCCCGCCTGCACGGCGTGGTTGGCTGACCCAGAGAGCGCAGGCAGCAAGGGGGGGATAAATGAATAAATAAATGGAATCTTAAAAAAAAAAAAAAAAAAAGAAGTTCCTTATTGCACACTAGGTATATTTTCTATCAGGCAATGCTACTTTTTCAATTACATTAAAAATATTTTTTATAATTTTAAAAATATTTTAGCATGTATAATTTGTGCATACTGATATATATATTTTTAAAGATTTATTTATTTCTGCCCCCTCCTCATTGTTTTTCTGCTCTCTGTCTGCTCTCTGTGTGTTCTTCTGTGTCTGCTTGTCTTCTCTTTAGGCAGCACCGGGAATTGATCCTGGGACCTTCTGGAGTGGGAGAGAGGTGCTCAATCTCTTGCACCACCTCAGCTCCCTGGTCTGCTGCATCTCTTATTGTCTCTCCTCTGTGTCTCTTTTTGTTCCGTCATCTTGCTGCATAAGCTTGCTGCACAGGCCAGCTTGCCTTTCACCAGGAGGCCCTGGGTATTGAACCCTGGACCTCCTATATGGTAGATGGGAGCCCAATCGCTTGAGCTACATCCGTTTCCCTATTCTATCTTTTTTAAAAGCAGGGGCCTGGTAACCACCTTTTCCAAGGGTATATAACCCAGACTAAGTGCCAACATTAATAGCACAGGAATCAGTCTGGTGGTTAATCATGAAATAATGGACGAAAGAACTGTTTCTTCTTTCTTTCTCAAATTGTTTAGAATGATCTTCTAGTCTCTACCAAGAAATGCATGAACCTACCGACCTCTAGCAGCTGGGAAAAAAAGAATTTCTGTAACAGATATCCCATTAACCCATTGATATGTAATTGGAAGTAAGGTGATAGAAATGGCATAGGCAGCTATAATAATCAAAGATGACCCAAACTGAGTGGACCACAGAATCTCTTTTCTTTTTTCCTTGTGTAACACTTCTGGAACAGGGTCAAATGCACAGACAAAGTGGCTGAAGGCCTGCAATTTATTTTATGGGTTCTTAGAAAAGTCCTTGGCTTCAAGTTTTTATAATGTTTGTTTTACTTTCCTATTGATAAATGGAAAATATTTGGTTTCTTGTTTATGTTCAGGTATTTAGCTGGCTTCTTACTTTTTTTTTTCTGTTCATCTACCTGAAAACATTCTAACATAAATTATAAGTTCCCAGACCAAAAGTTGTACAGGGATCACCATTTCAAACACAAACTTAATGGTATTACATAGTGGGACTCAGAAACCCTAATTCAGAAAACTGCAAGCCAAAGGCACAGTTATCATTTGTCTCATTTTGAGTGTGACTTCATGGATGTCACCTTCAAGAAGCTGCATGAAGCTGGTAGAACACCATATACCTTTCCTCAGCACAAATGACCACATCCTGTGCCAGGCAGCATTTTTCAGTCTCTGTGGTTAAGAACCAGCACAAATTAATGTATAGCTTGGCAGAGCTGGAATATTAGTTGACGCTGTGATTTGAATCTCAAAAGTTTTAGACACAGAACTCTATTTCTTGGCCTCGTTAAAAGATGCTTAAGAAATCAAAGAAAAAAAAAAAGCTCTCAAGAAACTTCTTTCTTTTCTTTTTCTTCTCCTTTAATAAACACATATATACATACACACATATGATTAACCTAGAGATTTCATTTAGTCATTCATTCAACAAACATTTATTGCATACCAACTATGGGCCAGGCACTGTACTAGGTGCTACAAATACCTAGCAGTGAAAAAGATATTAAAATCCCAGATCATGAAGCGGGGAGGGAAAGAGACAGAGAAACAAACAAAAAACCTCCAAAGTGATCTATAGCAAGTGCCATGCAGAGGATTAAAATAGGGTACTGTTGGGGGTCGGATGTGGCTCAACTGGTTGGGTGTCCGTCTCCCATATGGAGGGACCCGGGTTCGATCCCTGGGACCTCCTGGTAAAAAAATAAAAAAATAAAAAAATAAAAAATAATAAAAAAATAAAAATAATAAAAATAATAAATAAATAAATAAATAAAAATAGGGTACTGTTTTAAAAGAGAATAACTGGGTGGTCAGAGAAAGCCTCTCTGGAGCAGTGACATTTATGATGATATCTGATGATGATATCTGATTGACATTCATAAAGCAACAGTGACTTGATTTATGGATATAAATCTTAGAATGAAATGTGTGCAACAGTAATTTAAATATAGTGCTCAAAATTATGTAACACTCACAAAAAAGCCTGAAGTAAATATTCCAAAATGCTAATAAAGACTATCTTTGGGTGGTAGGATAGAGGTGGGTGTTTCCAAACTTTCCAAACTTTGTATTACATTACTTTTAAAATGGAAATGAGTAAATATTATTTTTAAAAATAAAATTAATATAAGCTTGAATACTTGAACATTTCTAAATTCTCAAAATTTGCTGATATCCTATAATAAACTACTAAGTACAAATATTTGTAAAATGAACAAAACTGAGTCACTCCCATCTACACCCACAAATGCAAGTTTGGAGAGCCCCTGGTTTCTTCTACGTGCTAAGCCTTACCTGTATCTGTAAACATTAGGTTTTAGTTTGTATACTATGGCTTACCTCCTATATCTTCATCTCCATTGACTGGGCCTTCTGCACTGTCCACATTTTCTATTTCCTGAGGTTTGGTTAAATTGTTATTATTCAGAATCACTGGACCATCTAAAAGACAAAAAGAGTTTTAACCAGGAAGTCAACTTTAAAGGGTTTTTATAAACATGTTTTAAGTAGACCCCATTCAATTTTCAGCTGTGACAATCCCTGTCTAGTGATAGACAGTACCCCTTTAACATACTTCCCAAGTAGGATGTATGTGAAAATGTTCAAGGTTTAAAAATATGCCCAGGTTCCTATACCTCTCTCCATTAGACACTATTTTCTTGAATATTTCTTTCACCTAAGTTAAAATACACACAACTCCTTCTGGATAGAAATTTCTCTCTCCTTTGGTATTTGTCTCACAATGTTTGGTAAGATGCTATTGCTGTTTATGACCAAGAAGTATTAATATGTAGTGATAAGAAATACTGAACCTGAAAATACTGACATAACCCAATTTGAGAAAGGTGTCTTCCTGAGAGGAAGCCTGTAAACTCATGTTTTTATGGAAAAAACATTGGTCCCCAAGTTTCTTTATTTTCCTAACATTTACTAAATGTCAGTACAAGGCTACAGATATGAATAAGTCATAATTCCTGTCCTCGATGAGCTTATAATTTGCAGTTGCAGATAAGACAAATACAGCTATAATGCAAGGGTGACTTGGATAAGGGATTAAAAGAAAGTGTTATGGGAATTCATAAGAGAAAGTCAACAAACATCATTAAAGTATGTATAAGAACCAGCAAAGGAAGCGGCTGTGGCTCAATCAGTAGGGCTCCCGTTTACCATATGGGAGGCCCCGGGTTCGGTTCCCGGGGCCTCCTGGTGAGGGCAAGCCCGCCCGCGCGGCGTGGTTGGCTGACCCAGCGAGCACAAGCAGCAAGGGGGGGATAAATGAATAAATAAATAAAATCTTAAAAAAATAAAAAAATAAAAAAAGAACCAGCAAATTTGTTAAAAATCAAGTTTAAGGGAAAGACAATTTTATATAAGTACTGATAATACTAGAAGAAAAAGAGGAACAATGTAGGGCTGGAATTACTTTCACATATAAATACAGAAGCTTAACAAAAAAGATAACAAAAGCAATGAAATGAAAAATTACCCACTTTCTATCAAAATCCTTCCCAAAATTCAATAAAATATTTATTCTGAGTAAAATTGCATGCAACAAGTTGTCAAAGACACTGAATCCTGTGGCATTTAAGTTGGGCTGAAATAGGGGAGGAGACCAGAACTCTGCAATGGCATTTGTTTCAGCTATAGTCATGAATGAACTCATGCAACAGGACAGGTACTGGAATGCAGGGAAAAAATGGAAAAACATTTCATAAAATCCTTGTTTAAGTATCCCTGAAAATTTGGTCATCATGGACTGTTTTTTTGATTTATAAATATGTAAAAATTTCTAATTTATCCATATTATAATGTATAATTTATGAATTCCAATATACTATTCTTAATAGTGGCTCACTTTTCTCAAGCTGGAAATGACTAAAATACAGTGCATATTTCAACTAATATGAGGTACAGGTGCAATTAAAACATGAGACTACAACTCACTGTAACACAAAAAGGCACTTAAGTGATAAATTTTGTAATATAACATAAGCTTTGATTTTTAAAAAAGTGAGAAAACACGTTATTTTTAAGAAATAAATTATTTCAAATGCTTATGGTTTATTCTAGAGCAGGGGCTGGCAAACTATGGCCCAACAGCCAAATCCAGCATGGCCTGTTTTGCTAAGGGCCCAGGAGCTAAGAATGTTTAAAGAGTTGTAAAAGATACAAAGAATATGTGATATGTTTGCGGATGACATGATCCGGTACTTAGAAAATCCTGAAGTATCCACAACAAAGCTACTTGAACTAATAAATGAGTTCAGCAAAGTAGCAGGATACAATATCAACAAGCAAAAATCAGTAATGTTTTTGTACACTAGTACTGAACAACCTGAGGAGGAAATCAGGGGAAAAAATTCCATTTTCAATAGCAACAAAAAGACTCAAATACCTAGGAGTTAATTTAACCAAAGAAGTACAGGACCTATATGCAGAAAACTACAAAACGATGCTAAAAGAAATTTAAAAAGACCTAAACAAATGGAAAGACATTCTGTGGATTGGAAGAATAAATATCGTGAAGATGTCAATCTTGCCCAAACTGATTTATAGATTTAATGCAATACCAATCAAAATCCCAACAGCTTACTTTACAGAATTAGAGAAGGCAATTACCAAATTCATCTGGAAGGGTAAATGCACCCGAATAGCCAAAAGTATTCTAAAAAAGAAGAGCAATGTGGGAGGAATTTCACTGCCTGACCTTGAAACATTTTACAAAGCTACAGTGGTCAAAACAGCATGGTACTGGCATAAAGACAGACACATCGATCAGTGGAATAGAATTGAGAACCCAGAAATAAACCATCACCTATACAGTCAACTGGTTTTTGACAAACCTACCAAGTCCACGCTAATGGGAAAAAACAGCCTCTTCAACAAATGGTGTTGGGAGAACTGGATATCTATAACCAAAAGAATGAAAGAGGACCCCTATCTCACTCCTTATACAAGAATCAACTCAAAATGGATCAAAGATCTAAATATAAAAGCCAGGACCATAAAACTACTAGAAGAAAATGTAGGGAAACATCTTCAAGACCTTGTAGTAGGTGGTGGTTTCTTGGACCTTACACCCAAAACACGTGCAACAAAAGAAAAAGTAGATAAAAGGGACCTCCTCAAAATTAAACACTTTTGCACCTCACAAGACTTTGTCAGAAGGGTGAAAAGGCAGCCAACTCAATGGGAAAAAATATTTGGAAATCACATATCTGATAACGGTTTAATATCCAGGATATATAAAGAGATGTTACAACTCAACAATAAAAAGACAAATGACCCAATTAAAAAATGGGCCAAAGACTTGAATAGACATTTCTCCAAAGAAGAAATACAAATGGCAAAAAAACACATGAAGAAATGCTCAGCATCACTCATGATTAGGGAAATGCAAATCAAAACTACAATGAGATATCATTTCACACCTATCAGAATGGCCACTATTAAAAAGACAGAGAACTACAAGTGTTGGAGAGGATGTAGAGAGATAGGAACACTTCTTCATTGTTGGTGGGAATGCAGAATGGTACGGCCACTATGGAGGACTGTTTGGCAGTTCCTAAAGAAGTTGAATATAGACTTGCCACGTGACCCGGCAATACCACTACTGGGTATATACCCAGAAGAAATGAGAACAGTGACATGAACGGACATCTGCACACCGATGTTCATAGCAACATTATTCACCATTGCCAAAAGCTGGAAACAACCCAGGTGTCCATCAACAGACAAATGGATAAACAAACTCTGGTCTATTCACACATTGGAATATTATGCAGCTCTAAGAAGAAATGAAGTCGTAAAGCATATGACAACATGGATGAACCTGGAGGACATTATGTTGAGCGAAACAAGCCAGACAAAAAAGGACAAATACTTTATGAATGCGTTACTATGAACCAAATATATTGTGTAACATTGTTTGATTAAAAAAAATTTTATATGTATCCATTACATTTAATTGAGAAATGTATATATTTATTCATCTGTGTTTACTTTTTAGTTTTTAATTGTTTATATTTTCAATTATTAAAAGTACAAAATAAAGTAAAAAAAAAAATGTGATAAAGACCATATCTCAATCACAAAGTCTAAAATATTTACTATCTGGCCCTTTGGAGGAAATGTTTGTTGACTATTGTTCCAGACTGAAAAACACCAGTCACTCAAATAGAAGTTGCTATATTATTCAACAGAAACAAAAACTATCTTTATCCAAATCAATCAATTAAAAAAACAAAACAAAACAAAAAAAAAAACAGACAACCCAGCAGTATTCCAGGTGGGGTTTGGTTTGGTCCTGTGATGCCAAAGAACTTGTGTGATCTAAATGGATGAGTTATTTTTGAATCAGGAAGAGACAACCACATTCCCCCATGCCTCTGTCCCCCATTCCTACAGCATTTTCAGTGCAATCAGAATAAGAACATTCGTCCTCCTCTGGTATTTCCAATAAAGGTATATAGCTACAGAGTTAAGACCTGATGTTACCTGTGGGCAGAGACTGCTCCTGGATACTTTTCAGTTCCACATTTGGTTGTATATCTGAAAAGCAAAGCGTTGTAAATATTAGTTACTTAGAGTAAACTTCTTCAGATCTGAGCATCCTATACTTAATAAGGGTAGCATTTTGGAAATCCTAGCAGAAGTCCTCTTCAGAGGAGGACAATTTTTCCTTTATATCCTCCCTAAAACTGCCTCAAGAAAAATGGAAAGAAAAAATTTACACAGCAACGTTATTCTAAGAGCTTTCTGCCAAAGAAACAACACAGGAATCTATTTATACCAAGAATGAATAAAAAATGGGCCTTATTAGAATTTCAGAGCTCCTTTATTCTTCTTTTTACCCCCAACATTTTATTATGAACATTTTCCAAACATACAGAAAGAAAGGTTAAAAGAATTGTACAACAAACACCCATGAAACCCCCAACTAGATTCTACAATTAACATTTTTTTATTTATTACATATCCATCCATCTATTCATCACTCTGTCCATTCATCAATCCATTTTTTACCCCAAGATGCTCCCTTATCTGTTTTGTCATTGTTTGTGCTCCTTGTCTGCTTGTTTTTTTTTCCTCTCTTTTTTTTTTCCTTGCGAAACCTGAGACCTCCCGTGAGGGAGGCGGGAGCTCAACTGCTTGAGCAACATCTGCTCCCTGCTCATTTGTTTTTGCTTGTTGTCTGCTCATTGTTTGTTTTCTTTAGGAGGCACCAGGAACCAAACTCAGGACCTCCCATGTGGGAGGCAGGTACTCAGCTGCTTGAGATACATCCATTCCCCTCATCAATCTATTTTACTTTTTTGTTGCATTTCAAAATAAGTTGCAAATCAGAATACTTCACCTCCAACACTTTAGAATGCATATTATTAAGGATAGTTCAATATTTGTTTGCAAGGTTGTTTTTTTTAGATAAAATTTACATACAGTGAAATGCACAGATCTTAAGTATACTGTAGTGGGTTGAATGGTGGCTCTCCAAAAGATATGTTCATGTCCAAATCCCTGGAACTTGTGACTGTTTCCCTGATTCAGAAAAAAAGTCTTTGCAGATGTAATTAAATCAAGGATTTTGAGATAAGCCTATTCTGGATTACCCAGGTGAGCCCTAAATCTAGTAACTGCTTAATATGACACAGACAAGGAAAAGACAAATGCAGAGAAGGCCACGTGAAGGCAGAACAAAGGGAGATGCAGTCATACACCAAGGAATATCTGGAACCAGCAGAAGCTAAAAGAAACAAGGTATGGAATCTCCCCTAGAGCTCCTGCAGAGAACACAGCCCTGCCAACACCTTGATTTCATTTTTTCCCCCCTTTAGGAGGTAACAGGAACCAAATCCAGGACCTCCCATGTGGGAGGTGTGTACTCAACTGCTTGAGCCACATCCGCTACCCCAACACCTTGATTTCTGATTCTGCCCTCCAGAAGTAAGAGAGAATAAATTTCTATTGTTTATGCCACTAAGTTTGTGATAACTTGGAACCACAGGAAACCATAGATTAGTTGGGCCTATTCTAGAACTACAGAAAAAATGGAATCATGCAGACATATGATGTAAAGTCTTTTGGCTGAGGCATCTTTCACTCAGCATGAGGTTTCTTGAGATACACCCATGCTGTGGCATGTATACTAGCTTGTCTTTTTTATTGCCAAGTAGTATTCCATTGTCTGACTAGCCCACAGTTTGCTTATCCATTCTCCTGTTGATGGACACCTAGACTGCTTCCAGTTTTGGGCTATCATGAATAAAGCTGCTATGACCATTCTTTTTTTTTTTTTTAATAGTAAACTTTTAATTTTAGATTTGTATTAAAATTATGAAGATAGCATAGAGAATTCCCATATACCCAACTCCCAGTTTTCCATATTACTGACCTCATGTACATTTTTCACAATTAATGAACAATATTGATGCATTATTGTTAAAGTCTGTACTTTATTCAGATTTCCTTAGTTTTCACCTAATGTCCTTTTTCTGTTCTAGGAGCTCAATACCATATTATAGTCATCATGTCTTCTAAGGCTCTTCTTGGCTGTGACAGTTTCTCAGACTTTCCTTGATTTTGATGATCTTGACAGTTTTGAGTAGTATTGGTCAGGATTTTGTAAAATGTCCCTCAACTGGGATTTGTCTGATGTTTGTCTTATGATTAGACTAATGTATGCTCATTTTTGCACAAGACTTTCTGTGACCATATGCTTTATATTGTTTGAGTCAGTATCTAAGGGTGGAATTGGTAGGTCATAGGGCAAGAAGTTTAAATTTAATACAAACTTCCAAAACTTGTTCAAAAGTAGTTGTGCCATCCACAAAGTATGAGACTTCTTCCAGTTGCTCCACATCCTCACTAATATTTGGTGATATAAGAATTTTAAATAAGAGCCATTCTGGTGGGCATAAAATCAAAATGGTACATCATTTTTATTTTAATTTGCATTTCCCTAAAGAACTAATAATATCTATCATTTTTTCACATGCTTATTCATGTACTTTTCTTTGTTAAGGGTCTGTTCAAGTCTTTTGTCCATTTTACACTGGTTTATCTTTTTATTATTTTGTAAGAGTTTTTGATATTTTACCAACACTAATTCTTTGTCAGATATATATTTTGGTAATATTTTCTCCCAGTCTGTGGCTTGCTTATTTATTTTCTTAATGGTATCTTTTAATAAGCAGGAGTTTTCAGTTTTGATGAAATCTGATATATAAAATTTTAAATGGATATTTTCAGTTTCTTGTTTAAGAAAATTTTGTTCTTTCCAAGTTGTGAAGATATCCTCCTGAGTTATCTTCTAGAAGCTTAATAGTTTTAAATTTTTATGTTTCAGTCTATGATTATCTTGAATTAATTTTCATGTAAGTATGAGGAAGAAGCTGAAGTTCTTTTTTTTTTTTTCTTTCCCCACACGGATACCCAGTTCTTTCAGCACCATTTGTCACAAAAAATGTTATTTTCCGATTGGATTTCTTTGGTGCCTTTGTCAAAAATCAAATAACTTTAAAATTGTGAGTATTTTTGGGCTCTCTATTCTAGTACAGTGATAAATACTATCTTTCATTAGGCCAGTTCCATAGTGTATTGATGATTTATAACAAAGTTTTGAAGTAAGGTAGTGTGGCAGTTTGATGTAATTATGAATTCCAAAAATATAATTGGATCATGCTTGTAAACTGATCTGTTAATCTGGGCATGATTAGATTAGGATTAGGGCATTGAGACCCACCCCTTGGTGGGTGGGGAATCGAATATAAAAGGCAAGGCAAAGGACAGCTGAAGTGGTCTTTTGAGAAGCAGTTTTGATGTTGGAAAGAAGGCCCCAGGAGAAGAGAAGCAAGCCGTTCGCCTGATCATCTACAGTTGCCCTTGTGGAGGAAACAGGAGCTAAGCCGGGAGAGAAATGCAGCCCCGGGAAGAGAGGAACCCCAGAAGCCTCAACCCTGGCAAACACTGGCAGCTGTCTTGCTCTAACATGTGGCAATGGACTTTGGTGAGAGAAGAAACTTAATGCTTTATGGCCTGGTATCTGTGGACTTCTACCCCAAATAAATACCCTTTATAAAGACCAACCCATTTTTGGTATTTCACATTAGCACCCCTTTGGCTGACTAATACAGGTAGTGTAAACCCTCTAACTTTTCTTTTTTCAATATTGTTTTAGCTATTCTAGGTCCTTTGCATTTCCATATACATCTTAGAATAAACTTATTTATTTATACAAAAAAGCCCGGAGAAATTATGATTGGGATTGCACTGGATCTATAGATCAGTTTGCATCTTAACAATATTGAGTCTTTTCAATCCAAGAGTATTTCTCTCTCCATGTAGTTATTTTTGGGGTCTAGAGTTGTTTTTTTATAACAATTTGAATTTCTTTAACAAAGGCCCACTCAAATTTTCTATTCCATTTTGAAATAGTTTTGTCAAGTTATAATTTTCAAGGAATTTGTCCATTTTATCTAATTTGTCAAATTTATTGGCATAAAATTTGTTGATAACATTTTCTGTGGGATCTATAATTACATTCCCTTTTTCATTTTTGATATTGGTAATGTGTATTCTCTTTTTTCTTTGTAATCTAGGGATTTACAAATTTTTAAAAATATTTTCAAAGAACCAATTTCTGGCATGGTTTATTTTCTCTATTTTATTAATTTCTGCTTTTATTAGTTACTCTCTTCTACTTACTTTGAGTTTAATATGCTCTTTTTTTTAAGCCTTTTAAGGTGAAACTTCCGTAATCGATTTTTTTCCTTTCTTTTTTTCTACTTATAAGCATTTAGAGATATACATTTCCCTCTCAGCACTCTAATTATTATCTGTGGGAGGACTGGTTCAATAGGAGGTACTCCTCCCATTACTAGAAATCAAAACTCTTCTTGGTTCTTTATCTTAAATGATGATCATATACCCACAACTGTTCAGGATAGCACTGATTTCAGATAGTCTAGGCTATAATCAGGCCATATTCCAATATTTTAATTTGAAAAATATAGTCATTGTATTTATTTTCTATCCTAATTTAAAATTTTTAACACGGTAGCCATCAGATGTTAGTGCAAAGCACAAAGGTGGGGAAAATACACATATTTTTAATGTAAGCAGCTCACAACAAGAAAAAAGCTGAACAATCAACAATTCTTAGGCCTGCCTCAATCAAGATGACAGAGTAAGATGTTTCAGAGATTCATCCCCTGACAGAAGCTTTGAACAACTAGTAATAACTGGCAGAAACATGTCTCTCAAAGCTACAAAAAACAGTTAAAGGACTATACTGAATAAAGAAAAGGACTACTTAAAAGCAATAGGAGCTCATGGCACCTTGGCCAGCCCCCTCCCCTACTCTTTACCAGCTATGAGCGGAGCCTGCCCATAATCCCAGTGCTTGGTTCCCATGTCTTGGTTCCCTTGGGCACATGCAGAGAGCATGTGTGTCTGTCCTAATCTGTCTGGTGGTAGGCTGAAGGACTGACCATCCCAGAACTTGTCCTGTATATAGAAGGCAGTTCATGGAACTCTCCTACAGCACATCTTAGAATGTACTGAGAGAAGTCAAATTATGCTGCCTGGGGCAGGGGATCGCTGGCAGTAGGACATACAGTGTAGTGCTAGGGACTGTGAAGAAATTGTTTCCAAAGGAAGAGGGGGACATTTGTATCTGTGGAAATGGGAATTCCTTGGGCCACATGTGCATACCCAAGACAAGATGCATGGGCAGAATTAGGGAAGCCCCTATGTTTTGGCCTAGAGCTATTCTTTTAGCTCATTGTATGACTAAGCCCGGAAGAAGAGCACCTATATAGGTCAATGTGCAAAGACTGGGAAAAGGGTTTTCTTTTTTTCCTCTTTTTTGTTAGCTCCTGGCATTCAAGAAAAGCTCTGAAATAAAACTGGACACAAATTTAAGGAATAGACACCTCAGGGTCTAAATTCCAGCAATAAAACAATAAAATATCAAAATATCCAGGTTTCAACAAAAGATTACAAAACAAAGAAACAGGAAGTGATGGCTCAGGCAAAGAAGATTAAAGCATTAGAAACCACCAATGATGAGGACCAGACCTGGGACATTCCAAAGACTTTTTTAAAATGGCCTTAAATATGCTCAAAGAGCTAAGAGAAAACATGGATAAAGAACTAAAGGAAATCAGGAAAGAGATGAACAACAGATGAACACAAAGTAAATATCAATTAAGAAATAAAAATTATAAAAAGGAACCAACCAGAGCTGAAGACCACAGTAACAGAAATTTTAAATTTCTGAAGACCCTAGAGGTGTTCAATAGCAGATTGGAGCTGGCAATAGAAAGAATCATTATGTTCATTTCTGAAGGTAAGACAATTTAAATCATCTAGTCTGAGAAGCAGAAGGAAGAAGGAATGAAGAAAAGTGAACAGAGCCTGAAGTACCTGTGGGACACCATCAAGCCTACCAATATACACATTGTGGCAATCCCAAAAGGATAAGAGAGAAAAGGGCAAAGAGAATATTCAAGGAAATAATGACTGACAACCTCCCAAACTTAACAAAAGACATGAATATACACATTCAAGATACTCAATGAACTCCAAACAGTATAAACCTAAAACATTCTTCCTAGATCCATCAGAGAATTGAGGTCTCAGGGCAAAGTGCCACTCCAAAAACTGGAGAGACTAGCCAATACAGAGAATTAGAGCTTACCAGAAACAGAAGACTCAGCTGGAGCCTGGTAGGGACACTTTAAGGGTAAGTGACTAATTGCTGGAGACTCAATATGAACTAGCTCGAGAGAGAGAGAGAGAAACTTTTGGGGGCCAGCCTTAAGGAGTTCCCCACAATTTCATGAGTTTTACTTCCAAGAGCCTCACCAGGTTCTCAGAGTGAAGACTGGAGAAAAATGCCCTTGAGCTTCCAGCAGGGATGGGGCAGGGGGGAGTAGAAATTTTGAAATAAGCACAGAGGTTTTTGTTCTTAACAACAGTCTGCCCTCAAGGGAAACTATTTTATCAGAGACTAACCAACTTGGGTTTTACCAGAGCCTAACCTCCATGGTGGAAAGGAACTCCAGCCCCCTCTAGCCTTCTTGCCTTACCCAAGGGTACTGAGGGGCGGGGAAGGGGGACTGGAGCTGAGAGGCACTTGTGAAGGTCACAGCCCAAGGACACAAGCTCACTAAAACATGGAGACCTAATCACAGGATTACTGAATGCTTCCCCTCCCCTGCACCTTACCAACACATTAATTAAGGGTTCCTGTATAATAACAAGAGATAACAGCTGGAAGAACTGCAAGCCTCAAACCCTATTTAAAACAGAGTCTCTGGTACACTAGAGGAAATTTTAGCCTCTGACACCAGTTACAGCAAAGAGTAAACACAACCTAACTACTCCTAGCCAGATAAACATAAAACGTCACACTATTTACCTCAGCTACTTTTTTTTTTCTTTTCCTTTTACCAGGAGGTCTCGGGGATTGAACACAGGTCTTCCATATGGTAGACGGATGCCCAATCACTTGAGCTACATCTGCCTCCAACCTCAGCTACTTTTACCCAATACGCCATATGTCCAGCATTCAACAGAAAATTGCAAAGCAAGCCAAAAGGCAAAAACAAAACAAAACAAAACAAAACACTGTCTAAAGAGTCAAAGCAAGCATCAGAACCACTCAGATTTTGGAATTACCAGAATGGGAATTTAAAATAGCTATGATTAATATGCTAAATGCTCTAATGAGAAAAGTGGGCAACATGCAAGAATAGATGGATAAAACAAGCAGAAAGAGGGATGCCTCCAAGAAAGAATCAAAAAGAAATGCAGAAGTCAAAAATACCATAACAGAAATGAATATCAGTAGACTGGACATTGCCAAAGAAAAATTAGTGAACATGACTATATGTCAATATATGTCTACAGAAACTTCCCAACTGGAAAGCAAAGAGAAAAAGGAATGAATAAAATGGAGCAGAGTATCCAAGAACTGTGGGACAATTACAAAAGGTGCAACGTGCATAATAGGGATAGCAGAAGGAGAAGTTAAGAGAGAAAGGAACAGAAAAATATTGAAGTAATGAAGGCTGATAATATTCCAAAATGAATGACAGACACCAAACCACAGATCCAGGAATCTTGCAGAAAATCAAAACAAAGAGAAAATCTTGAAAGAAACCCAGCAGGGGATTGGGGGGTGGGGAACTGCCTTACTTATAGAGGAACAAAGATAAGAATTACATCAGACTTCTCTTCAGGCACCAAGCAAACAAGAAAAGACTGGAGTGAAATATTTAAAGTGTTAAAAGTAAAAACCCACCAGCCTAGAATTCTGGATCCAGCAAAATTATCCTTCAAAGGTGAAGGAGAAATAAAGGCTTTCTCAAATAAACAAAAATTAAGAGACTTGGCTTGCAAGTAAAGTAAAAAGAAGTTCTTCAGAGAGAAGGAAAGCGATAGAGGGCAGAAAGTCAGCTCTACATTAAGAAAGGAAGAGCATTACAGAAGGAATAAATGAAAGCAACTTTATTCCTTCCAGTTCAGTCATGGTCCTCCACCCTGCCTCCTTAACAAAACGTTATATGCAAATATTGCTCATCTGGATGAAAAGAAATCGAACCAAGTCCAAGGAAGCTCCCACTGCCATTCCAAGGACTTTTTCCCATCATTTTAAGGAAGATTTGTTGATCTATATCTTAGCTTGTGTCACTTACTTATTACTTGATGAATTTTAGAGTGATCCCAAGAAGAGAAGGGAAATACAGATTGAACTGCATCCTGTTAAAAACTAGAAGTTGTAAAATATATTTTTATTATTTTAGAAAGAATAAACTACATGGGATGCTAATGAAAACTGTATTATTTAAAGTGTTTAACTTAGCAGAATATTTTATTCCTCAAATTTAAAAGATAACAGATACTTCATTCTATTTGGCACTAAGAAAAAGAATGAGTAAAAGTCAGAGGACAAAAAGAAAAACAATAAAAGTTTTAAAGTCAGGAAGTGTGAGTCCTCCAACTTCATTCTTCTTTTTTAAGATGTTTTTGCTATTTGGGGTCCCTTATTATTCCAAATAAATTTAATAAATGGCTTTTCCATTTTTGCAAAAAAAAAAAAAGGAAAAGAAAAAAATAAGAAAAACCAGAAATAATTTCATACAGATGCCATATTTATGCCTGTCCCCTTTATCACTATAAAAATAAAAGTAATTTTTAAAGTTGGGGAAAAAGTAAGCAAAGAGCAGCCTGATGTGGGATGATAAAGTCCAAAAGGAGTAGGAAGAATGTCCATGCAAGGAATGGGGGCAGCCCAGGATGGGATGCTAGAGCCTAAGTGTGTTCATATGGGGTGGGCAGGCTAAATGAAGTGAGGGGCAGCCCAGCATGGGAAGTTGAAGTCCAAGCCCAAGCAGGGTAAGGAGGGCATTCAAGCAGGGGGATGACCTGACTTGCAATGCTGCAGTCTGAGAGGGATGAAGAGGGCAATCACACTAAAAAGTAGTGGAACATGGGGAGTCAGAGCCTAAGCACAGTACAGAGGACATCTATGCATGGGGACAGCCTGGTTTAAGTTTCAGAGCACAAGTAGGGTGAGGAAGAAACCCACATGGGGGGAGCAGGAGTAGTGACATGGATTGTCAGAGCCCAAATGGAACATAGAGAGCTTCTAGGCCCAGTGGGTGGTCCAGCGCCAAGTGGCAGAACTTCAGTAGGGGTGAAGAGGGCATCCACATTTAGGGGCAGCCCTGCTTCGGTGTGTCAGAGCCCAGGCAGTTGAGGAGGGTAACTATGCAGAGGGGTGGCCTGGTAAGGGATGTCAGAGCCCAAATAAGGTGTGGAGAGCATCTTCAGAGAAAAGGAGATTGCAACAACAATGGATCAACAGTTATTTATATAAAGGAGATTTGTCCAAATAAGTAAATAAAGGATAATAAAAGCCAGGTTTTTCTCTGTAAGAAAGTCACAAACATAGGGAAAAGAAAAATGCTGTGGTCCTGTTATGGAATAGAAGGTACAGAAGGAACTCATGGCTTCTACTGTATATAAACAGATATAAAATATAGCTGTAAATGTGTGTATATGTGTGTGGAAGGGAAGGTAAACACACCTATAGTCCCTAGCTTTGCCCGCTGAGAGCACCTGAGAGCAGTGACACTACAATAGCAATGTATACTCCTAGCACCCAGACATTGGCTTCTAATTCTCCACTTAAAGGAACCGGGCTCCATGAAGAAATGGTTGATTCCAGAGTTTGGATAGGAAAGCACAAAATGAACCTGGAACATTGTGTTGTGCCAGAAAACAAGGTAGTGCTCACAGAATAAGAAGGACATGTTAAAAGGATAAAGAAATCACCCTGAAGGGCTGGCCAAATCTGGGACAATTGAGCATCCAGATAAATATTAATAATAGTGGATTATAACTTACTGAATAAAAACAGAAATTCAGGAGTCCATAATGACACTAATAAGTTAGTAAGTAAATGAATAACTTGAAAGTCAGATGATATATGGGATATTTACATAGTTCAAAATGCCTCCCCTCAAAATACTTACTAATTATAAGTATATAGAGGAGAAGCCTGGCAGAGACCACTTTAAAGTAATCATTATCAGTAATGGGACAAATGAGAATTATCATGTAAAGAATACAGCATCACTTTTGTGATATTCCTGCCAAAAATGCACATTAATCTAATCATAAGGAAACCACCAGATTCTAATTGAGAGATATTTTATAAAATAATTGGCTTATAATCCTCAAAAGTGTCATGGTTACAAAAGACTGAAGGAGAATGAAGAGTGACAACTAAATGCAGGGTAATTTTGAACCGAATCCTCCTGCAGTAAAGGACATCATGGAAATGGGGGAAAACTGAATGGAATCTGAGAATTAAATGGTAGTAATGTATCAAAGTTATTTTCCTGATTTTGATGGTTGTATTGTGGTTATGTAGGAGTAGAGAGGAAATATACACTAAAATATCCTAGGGTAAAAAAAAAATATATATATATCCCAGGGTGATAGGGAATCATATTAGCAACTTACTCTCAAAATTTCCAGTCCAAAAAAAAAGGCTTTATATTTTATTGCAACTTTTCTGTAAGATTGACTGCATTTCAAAAGAAATATTTTTCAAAAAGCTAACTGTGAACCTTTACTACACAATAAAAGGATTCTTACTAGGAAAAATAAGAAAGGAAGAAGGGAAGAAAAAAAACTAACTCAAAGGTTTCACATGAGTTACCATCACGTGGAAACATCTTTGAGTTACTATAAAGCAAAAGGGCTTTATCCTTTTAAAATTCCTGACAATGACAGTTAAATAGCTCTTAACAGTTTCTCAAGTGGCCTTTGTGTACTGTAAATAACACCGGACCTAACAGCACTTATCTAAGAGAAAAAGGAGATTCTGACACCTTAGCATTCATAACTTAAAGGAGACATTAGTCTATAATCAGGCTACTTGGCTGTTCTTCTTAGGTACTAAAAAATACTTAAAACACAGGATAAAAGAGATTGAAGTATCTTTAAAAAAAAAAAAAAACAAACTTAAACTTATAAAGACATGAAGCCCACTCAACGGTAGTAGTGCAGTGTTTGGAGGTACTCCTAATGAAAGACCAGAAGAAACGTGTTCAATATTTCTAAGTGCAGCAAATACTTTTCAGTTTTTAAACATTTTGTAACTTCTTTACAATTAAGAGAAAAAAAAACCTTAAAAAGTTTCCATTTGATGGAGTCTACTGATGTCTTTTGAATGTATAGGCAGTCAACCTGGCTTTAAAATACTTTCCAAAAGAATGCTCTAGAAAGCCAAGAAGGAACGGTCCCTACATTGCTTTTACACTGTAATTTTTTTTTAGGAGGCACGGGGGATTGAAGCCAGGACCTCATACATGGACATCAGGCACTCAACCACTGAGCTACATCCTCTCCCCTCCCTACATTGCTTTTGATGGCAATATAGTTTTCCTGCACTGACATTTATATGTATCTGGTGCAAATGATGGAAGAATCCTGGAGAGGATTCTGTCAAAATATAGATCTTATCAATAATCGCCATTTCTATTGTTATTTCAACAGCTAAAGCATGCTCCTGCTTTAGAGCCTTTGCATTTACCCTTCCCTCTAAGTAGAATGTTCTTCCTCCAGAGAACTACCTGACTTATTTCTTAAGATTTTATTTATCATCCCCACACCTCCCGTTGTTTGCAGTTGCTGTCTGTTGGTGTCCATTTGCTGTGTGCTCTCTGTGTCTGCTCATCTTCTACTTTAGGAGGCACCGGGAACCAAACCCAGGACCTCCCATGTGGAAGAGAGGCGCTCAATCACCTGAGCCACCTCAGCTCCCTGGTTTGTTGTGTCTCATTATCTTTCCTCTTTGTGTCTCTTTTGTTGCATCAGCTCACCACACCTGCCCATGGCACCAGCTCACCTTCTCCAGGAGGCATGGGGAACTGAACCCAGGACCTCCCATGTGGTAGGCAGAAGCCCAATCACTTGAGCCACATCTGCTTCCCTTATTATCTCTTCATTCAGATGTCTGCTCAAAGACCGACAAGCTTTATCTAGGGACCCTATATAAAATGGCACCTTCCATTGTCATTCTCGCCTTTTACCTTATTTTATTCTTCTTAAAATTTCCTCATGGGGAGCAGATGTAGATCAAGTGGTTGAGCACCTGCTTCCCATGTATGAGGTCCTGGGTTCAATCCCCGGTACCTCCTAAAAAAAAAAAAAATGTCCTCATTATCACCACCCGACATATCTGTTTTTGTTCTTTTTTTTTTTAACTTTATTTTGTACATTTAATAATTGAAAATATAAACAATTAATAACTAAAAAGTAAACACAGATGAATATATACATTTCTCAATTAAATGTAATGGATACATATAAATTTTTTTTTAATCAAACAATGTTACACAATATATTTGGTTCATAGTAACGCATTCATACAGTATTTGTCCTTTTGTGTCTGGCTTGCTTTGCTCAACATAATGTCCTCCAGGTTCATCCATGTTGCCATATGCTTTATGACTTCATTTCTTCTTACAGCTGCATCATAATCCATCATGTGAATAGACCACAGTTTGTTTATCCATTCAACTGTTGATGGACACCTGGGTTGTTTCCAACTTTTGGCAATGGTGAATAATGTTGCTATGAACATCGGTGTGCAGATGTCCGTTCGTGTCACTGTTCTCATATCTTCTGGGTATATACCCAGTAGTGGTATTGCCAGGTCACGTGGCAAGTCTATATTCAACTTCTTTAGGAACTGCCAAACAGTCCTCCCTAGTGGTTGTACCAATCTGCATTTCCACCATATTTTTGTTCATTTTTTATGTCTCCTCCCAGCAGAATATAAGCTCCAAGAGAAGAGAAATGTTGAGGTTTTGTTTATTGCTGCTTCTTCAGCTCCCAAAACAGTGCCCATTCAGAGACACTCAGCAAATACTTGTTGAATGAACACATGCATTTTCACATCTCTATTGTTGACCCCTAAGAACATGCTAGATCAGGGTTTGACAAACTATGACTTACTGCCTGATTTTGTACAACCTACGAACTAAGAATGGTTTTTACATTTTTAAATAGTTGGAAAAAATCAAAAGAATACTATCTTGTAACACCTGAAAATTCTGAGAAATTCAAATTTCAGTGCCCATAAAGTTTTACTGGAACATGGTCAAGCTCATTCATTTACATATTGTTCATGTGACTACTACAAAGCCTAAAATACTATCTGGCCCTTTCCAGAAAAAGTTTGCTGAACTCCACTCTAGGTCTGCGCTGTCCAATTCAGTGGCCACTAGCCACTTGTGGTTATATAAGTTTAAATTTAAATTAATTAAAATTAAAAATTCAGTTTCTCTGACAAAGAAAAAAAGAGAGAAGACACAAATAAATTCAGAAATGAGAGGGGACATCACCACTGACCCCACAGAAATAAAAATCATAAGAGGATACCATGAACAACTGTATGCTGACAAATTAAGGTGACCTAGATGAAAATGACAAATTCCTAAAAACACAAGAACAATCTACATAGACTCTAGAAGAAATAAAAGATCTCAAAAGACGAATTAAAAGTAAAAAGACTGAATTGGTTTTTTAAAAAACTCACAACAAAGAAAAGCCCAGGACCAGATGGCTTCACAGATGAATTCTACCAAACATTCCAAAAGAATTAATACCAGTCCTGCTCAAACTCTTCCAAAAAATTTAAGTGCTAACATCATATTCAATGGTGAAAGACTGAAAGCTTTTCCTCTAAGATCTGGAACAAGACAAGGATGCTCACTCTCACCACTGTCATTCAACATTGTACTGGAAGTTCTAGCCAGAGTAACTAGGCAAGAAAAAGAAATAAGAAGCTTCCAAATAAGAAAGGAAGACATAAAACTCTCACTATTTGCAGAAGACAAATATATAGAAAGTCCCCAAACATCTACAACAAAACTACGAGAGCTAATAAATGAATTCAGCAAAGTGGGAAGGTACAAGATCAACATGCAAAAATCAGTAGTGATTTTTTCAGTCTCTTCAACAAATGGTGTTGGGAGAACTGGATATCTATAACCGAAAGAATGAAAGAGGACCCCTATCTCACCCCCTATGCAAGAATCAACTCAAAATGGATCAAAGATCTAAATAAAAGCCAGGACCATAAAACACTAGAAGAAAATGTATGGAAACATCTTCAAGACCTTGTAAGTGGTGGTTTCTTGGACCTTACAGCCAAAGCACGTGCAACAAAAGAAATAATAGATAAATGGGACCTCATCAAAATTAAACACTTTTGCACCTCACAGGACTTTGTCAGAAGGGTGAAAAGGCAGCCAATTCAATGGGAAAAAAGATTTGGAAATCACATATCTGATAAGGGTTTAATATCCAGGATACAGGGAAGCGGCTGTGGCTCAATCAGTGGGGCTCCCGTTTACCATATGGGAGGCCCCGGGTTCGGTTCCCGGGGCCTCCTGGTGGGGGCGGGCCTGCCCGCGCGGCGTGGTTGGCTGGCCCGGCGAGCGCAGGCAGCAAGGGGGGGATGAATGAATAAATAAATAAAATCTTTAAAAAAAAAAAAAAAAAAAAAAAAATATCCAGGATACATAAAGAGATGTTACAACTCAACAATAAAAAGACAAACGACCCAATTAAAAAATGGGAAAATGACTTGAATAGACAATATGAACCAAATATATTGTGTAACATATTGTTTGATTTTTAAAAAATTTATATGTATCCATTACATTTAATTGAGAAATGCATATACTCATTCATCTGTGTTTACTTTTTAATTTTTAAAGATTTATTTTTATTTTTATTACCACCCCCTTGTTGCTTGTGCTCGCTGTGTCCATTTGCTTTCCATTTTTTCTGTGTCTGCTTGTTTCCCTTTGCTGCATCACCTTGTTGCGCCACCTCACCACACAGCGCGGGCCATCAGCTCACCGTGCCACGTGGGCCGGCTTGCCTTCGCCAGGAGGCCCTGGGAACCGAACCCAGGGCCTCCCATATGGTAAACGGGAACCCAACCAATTGAGCCACAGCCGCTTCCCTACTTTTTAGTTTTTAGTTGTTTATATTTTCAATTATTAAATGTAGAAAATAAAGTAAAAATATATATATAGTAATGAGCAATCTGTGGAGGAAATCAAGAAAAAAATTCCATTCCCAGTAGCAACTAAAAGAATCAAATATCTTAGAATAAATTTAACCAAGGATATAAGGACTTACATGGAAAACTATAAAACTTTGCTAAAAGAAATCAAAGAAAATCTAAATAAATGGAAGGACATTCCATGTTCATGGGTGGACAAGACTAAACATTGCCAAGGTGTCAGTTCTACCCTGAATGATTTACAGATTCAACACAATCTCAATCAAAATTCCAAAAGCCTACTTTGCAAAAATGGAAAAGCCAATAATCAAGTTTATTTGGAAGAGTAAGGAGCCCCAAATAGCCAAAACCATCTTGAAAAAGAAGAATGAAATTGGAGGACTCATACTTCCTGACTTTAAAACTTTTACAAAACTACAGTGGTCAAGCAGTATGGTACTGGCACAAGGTCAGATATATTGAGCAATGGAATTGAACTGCATGTTTAGAAATAGTCCCTCCCATCTAAGGACAGTTGATTTTTTTTTTTAATGAAAAATGAAATTAAACTTTTAAATGGTCAATTAATTTTATAAAAAGCTGCCAAGTCCACTCAATTGGGAAAGAACAGCCTCTTGAACAAATGGTGCTGGGAAAACTGGATATTTATACATGAAAGAATGAGGAGTTCTACTATCTCATACCATATACAAAATTTTACTCAAAATGGATCAAAGACCTACATATAAGAATTAGGACTACAAACTCCTAGGAAAAAACATAGGGAAGCATCTTCAGGACCTTGTGTTAGGCAATGGTTTCTTAGAGTTGACACCCAAAGAACAAGCAACAAACGAAAAAATAGATAAATGGGACCTCATTAAAATTAAAAACTTTTGTGCAAAGAACTTTATCACAAATGTGAAAAGACAACCAGTCAATGGGAGAAAATATTTGGAACCATATATCCGATAAGGGTTTAATAATCAGAATATATAAAGAATTCCTACAACTCAACAATAAAAAGTCAAACAACCCAGTGAAAAAGATGGGCAAAAGACTTGAATAGACATTTCCCCAAAGAAGATATACAAATGGCTAGAAAGTACATGAAAAGATGCTCAACATCATTAGCTATTAAGGAAATGCAAATCAAAACCACAATGAGATATCATTTCACACCCACTAGAATGGCAATTATTAAAAAAAAAAAAAAAACATTACAAGTGTTGGAGAGGATGTGGAGACATAGGTACACTCATTCACTGCTGGTGGGAATGTAAAATGGTGCAGCGCTGTGGAAGACAGTTGGGAAGTTCCTCAGAAAGCTAAGTATAGAATTACCATATGACCTGGCAATCCCTCTACTAGTATATACCCCAAAGAACTGAATTTAGGGACTCAAACAGATATTTGCACATTGATGTTTACAGCAGCATTATTCACAGTAGCCAAAAGATGGAAGCAACCCAGTGCCCATCAACCCATGAATGGGTAAACAAAATGTAGTATATACATATAATGGAATATTATTCAGCATTAAAAAAGAGATCATGTTGAGTGGATCAAGCCAGACACAAAAGGACAAATACTGTATGATCCCACTGATATGAACTAATTAGAAAAAGCAAACTCATATAGAGTTAGAATCTAGAGTTAATCTTCTATTCTGGATTCCTATTTCTATTTGGATTGATTGTAAAGTTTTGGTAACAGATGGTGATGATGGTAGCACATCACTGTGGATGTAATTAACAGCACTGAATTATATACATGAATGTGGTTAAAAGGGGGAATTTTAGGTCAGGTATATGTTACTAAAATAAAAATTAAAAGAAAAAACATAGGACTGTACAACACAGTGAACCCTAATGTAAACAATGGACTATAATTAATAGTACAATTATAAAAATGTTCTTTCATGAATTATAACAAATACGCCATACTAATGCAAGGTGTTAATAATAGGGTGGTATATGGTATTGTGTAATATATTGTTTGATTCAAAAAAAAAAATTTATAAGTATCCATTACATTTAATTGAGAAATGTATATATTTATTCATCTGTATTTACTTTTTAGTTTTTAATTGTTTATATTTTCAATTATTAAATGTGCAAAATAAAGTTAAAAATATGTTAAAAAAAATAATAGGGTGGTATATGGGAACTCTGTATTTTATATATTTTATGCATATTTCTGTAAACCTACAATTTCTCTAACAAAAAATTATTAATAAAAAATTCAGTTTCTCAGTTACACAAGTCACATTTCAAATGCTCATCAGAACATGTAGCTAGTGGCAACTGTACTGGACAGGGCAGATAAATAACATTTTTACCAATGTAAAAGTTCTATTGAACAGTGTTGTCTTATATTCTATACACTCCCCCTGCTACTTGGGATACCGGTTTAAAGCTATTTATTTGAAACAGATATTAAAACTCTGGATCAGGAAAAATAAATAAATCAAAACACGTATAAAACTAAAATATCAACCAAATTTTTAAAAATAATATATATCACAGGAATAAGTTTAACAATGAACACAAATACTTCTAAAACCCCTGCAAATGGAATTATTGGGAAAAAATGTGGTTTTCATTATACCAGTGACCAAAGTAATAAAGCATTTAGATAGCACCCCTTCATACAAAGCACTTTACAAATTTCACCAATTAAAAAATTAATGTGATTTTTCATAGCATTAAAAAAACACATGATATCAAACATCAGATAAAATACTAAAAATTTACTTATATGTATATTTACAAATATATAATTAGCATAATTATTTTTCTTCCTGCTAATGTTTTTTTGGTATCATTAAATAAAACCATTATCTTATCTCATTTAAAAGCCAAAGTTGTAGTGTGATACTGGCATGAAAACAGACATATATTCCAATGAAAAAGAATTAAACTTTCCAGAAATAAACCCTCACATCTATAGCCAACTCATTTTTTTTTTCCGGTTAGGCCAGTAAAAAGAATTTATTGGGAAATTGGGGGGAAGGAACAGAGCTAACTGAGAAATGGGAGAGAAAGATGGAAATACACACCAAAATTTGGTGCAGGCTCCTCCAGGCAGAGAGAACCCCAAATGAATTTTAACAAGGGTACCAAGACCATTCAATGGGGAAAGAACACTCAACAAATGGTTCTAGGAAAACGGATGTCCACATGCAAAAGAATTAAGCTGGATCCTTAGTTTAAATAATATTAAAAAATTAACTCAAAATGGATCAAAGATCTAAATTTAAAAGCTAAAACTATAAAACCCTTAGAAGAAGACATAGGGACAAATCTACATGACCTTGGATTTGGCAATGGTTTCTTAGGTATGACACCAAAGGCACAGGCAACAAATTAAAAAATAGATAAATTGAACTTAACTAAAATTAAAAACTTTGATGCCTCAAAGGGCATTATCAAGAGAGTGAAAAGACAACCCACAGAATAGGAGAAAATATTTGGAAATCATGTATCTGGTAAGGGTTTAATATCTAGAATATATAGAAATCTTCTACACCCAACACCAAAAAGATAAACAACCCAATTTTAAAAAGGGGTAAAGAACTAGAACAGACATTTTTCCAAAGAAGATATACAAATGGCTAATAACCACATGAAAAGTTATTCAACATCATTAGCCAGCAGGGAAATGCAAATCAAAACCACAATGAGACACTGCTACTAGGATGACTATAATCATCATCAGAAAGTAACAAGTGCTGGCAAAGTGTTGGAATCCTCATTGCTGGCAAGGATGTAAAATGGTACAACTGCTGTGGAAAACAGTTTGGTGGTTCTTCAAAAAGTTAAACATATAATTACTATATGACTCGGCAATTCCACTCATAGGTATACACCAAAAATAAGTGACAACAGGGACTCAGATACTTGCATGCAAATGTGCACAGCACCATTATTTACAATAGCCAAAATGTGGAAACAACCCAAATGTCCCTGAACAGATGAAAAGGTAAACAAAATGCGGTATATACATGCAATAGAATAATATTCAATCATAAAAAGGAATGAAGTTCTGGTACATGCTACAACATGGATGACTCTTGAAAACATTATGCTAAGAAAAATAATCCAGACACAAAAGTACAAATATTGTATGATTCCACTTATATGAAATATTTAGAATAGTCAAATTCATAGACTCAGTTAGATAAGCAGTTATAAGGTTGGGAGAAGTGGGGAGTTATTGCTCAAAGGGAACAGAATTTCTGTTTAGGGTGATGAAAAAGTTTTGGAATTATACAGTGGTGATGGCACACAACACTGAATATAATTAATGCAACTGAACTGCACATTTAAAAATGGTTAAAATGGCAAAATTTTTGTTATGAATATTTTACCACATTTTTTTTAAGTCAAGGCCGTAATCTAGCAGAAATCCCTAGCTAACACTCTTTCATATCATTTGTCATGTTGCTCTTCCCACAACTAAATAGCCAATCTCCTATCTTTTTTTAAAAAATCAATTTATTGAAGTATATCATTCATACATGAACATACATAAACAATAAGTGTTCAGTAAACACTGTGAACTTACAAAACAAACACGCATAACATCATACAGGGCTCCCACATATCACCCCACCACAAATACAAAGTTGTGAAACATTTGTTAACAAATTATTAAAGACCATCGTCAAAGTATTACTACTAACTGAAGTCCGTATCATTTTTCCCTATACTTTTTTTTTTTAAGGATTTATTTATTTACTTTTATCCATTTTTACCCCCCCACACCAGCCCATTTTTGCTGTTTTTGTATTCATTTGCTGGGCAACTCTCTGTGTCCATTTCCTGCCCTCTCTTCTCATCCTTCTCCTCCTGTCTTCACTGGCATTCGATCCTTGGAACCTCGTATGTGGGAGAGAGGCGTCCTACCACCTGCACCACCTTAGTTCCTGGTTTTTCGGCATGTCTCATCTTGGCTCTCCCTTATGTCACTCTCCTGTTATGTCATCATCTTGCTGCATGGCTCGTGGGGCCTGAGAGCGTACCCACTTGTGGGGCCTAGAGGCACATCGTGCACAGAGCCTGGTAGCCCGCATGCCTTCTGTATTTTTATTTTTTTAAATTCTTACTGGGAGGTCCCAGGGATCGAATCCAGGTCACTCCATATGGGAGACGGATGCCCAACCGTTTGAACCATATCCATTCCCCTGCTATATCTCTTAAGGTTGACCAAAGATACCTAGAGTTACAGTCATTTCCCATACAGGATGGTCATATAATAAATCAGACGTAGTTTATCACCAGCATTCTAACACCAGGCCTAGGAAGAAAAACTAGGTCTGGGGACACATGCATGGTTTCTAATATAGCGAATGTTTAGCCTACCCTGATTATCACAAAATCATGACAGCGAGAATATTCGCATTCCTGGTATCTTTTAAAGTTTAATTAAACCATTAGTGTTTTCCACTAACACCTTACCTCTTGCGCAACAAATCCTGTAAAAGGCATAGCTATTCTAATATTCAGATAGCCGAAATATATTGGTATATTGACAAATGCAACTGTAAAAGTTAAAGGTTATCTCTTCTGTAGCTTTCTATAGTACTCTACAAATTCAAAGCTGTATTAGCAATATCAATTTGTTTTCTACCAGTATTGAAAACAAGTATTCATTACTCATTTACTGAGAGATGACCATTTCAAATTTGTTTTAGTAGATAGCTTGGAACTATGTACCCAGAAAAACATGTTCTTAATCTTAATCCATTCCTGTGGATGTGAACCCATTGCAAATAGGATCTTTTGATGAAGTTACTTCGGTTAAGATGTGGCCCAACTGAATGAGGATGCGTCTCAATCCTATTACTGGAGTCCTTTTTTATTAACAGAATGAAATTCAGACATAGAGAAAGCCTCAGAGGGAACAGCCAGAAGCTGGAAGTCAACAGAACCAACAGGCCACAAGCTGCTATGTGCATTGCCATGCAAGGACCAAGGATCACCAGCAGCAAGCCCCAGATGTCATAGTCGTCTGGAAGAAAGCATCACCTTGATGACTCCTTGATTTTGGACTTCTCCTAGCCTCAAAACCATGAGCCATAAATTCCCGTTGTTTAAACCAACCTATTGCATGGTCTTTGTTTTAGCAGACAAGACAATAATATCCCCTTAGATCAGCAGTTCTTGACAAGAGGCCATGAGCTTGAACTGAAATTCAAAAAAACATTATTCTTGTGGGGACGTGTTGGTGCAGGTTTGATATATTTATTAAATAATACACAGTATAGTGTGGACTTAGTAAGGGGTCCATGGTTTTCACCTGACTGGCAAAAGGGTCAGTGGAACAAAAAAGGTTAAGAACCTCTGCTTTAGATTCTCTATTCATTGACAAAGATGCCACATAAAAATGTTCATTAGTTGGAATTTTTGTTAAGATACCAGGATTTTTCTTGGAGATTCTAGCATTCCATATGCTGTAAAATTAAAGGGGGGGCAGATTACAAATAAAGTTAAAACTTAGAAATGGCAGGAGTCTGGTTAATTGAGATTTTCATCAAAGTTCATTTTTGAGTGGTTTATCTCTTAGCTTTAATATAAATTATCTACTAAAACCAAAACATTAATTAGCAACAAAAATGCAACCATATTTATAATTCAAATGGTTATAAAATTGTCTTTATTTCTGTTGTTATTCAATAATTATCATTCAATTAAGAATACCAGCTAACAAAATTCATGGTCTCAGTTTGAGAGATCAGATTGCCATTCACTGGTGTGTTTTTCAAGTAGAAAGTGTAGGTGCTATAGAAGAGCAAATTATCAGATCTCAGAATAGAGTCCTATATTAAATATGCCAGCTACCAGAGAAGTGTCTCTGAATGTTGATATTCCTTTTCATCTTCATAACAATAAATTGACTCCCCCTTTGTACTTCTTCTAAAAAAATAGTTTTGCCTAACACATCATTCACTAATTTTTAACTAAAAGCTTTGAAAACTGAGGCACTGACTACAAAAATGTTTTCATGATAGCAACATTTACACTTGGGACTAAATCACAAGAATGGCTCTGTATAATAAAAAGTGATCCCTATACAATAAAACAGAAATTATTCCTTTCCATTTCAGAAAAATTCTAATGGTTAAAAAGCATTCTTCCTTAAATGTAGCTGCACTCCAATTTCCTGAAATGCCCACTTCAGATGTTAGTCCAGCTTTCTGGGAACATACAGTTCAAGTTATTATTCAAATGCTACCATTCAGTTCCCTAATCACGGTGAGAGCTTTCTTCTCAATCCAGTTTTGTTTGCCTGTTTCTCCAAAAATGTGGCATCAAGCACTTAGCCCAGTAGCACAAGACTTCATTTTATCTCACAGCATTTCTGGAGGATAAACAAGTGCAATGGCATTTATTATTCTCTCCATTTTATAGACAAAATCCAATACACACAGAATGACAGAAAATATAAAGTCAAGTAATTGTCCTAGGAGACACGTTACAAAGAGAAGCAGAATTTGTTTTCTGAGGTTTTGTTTCAGAGAGCTTAAATATTTTTAGATCCTTTCCTACATAGATTTTAGACCTTAGAAGGCCAGAACTAGAAGATATTTCAGACTTAATTAACTGCAAACACCTCCACTGAATATTTCTGTATATTATTTATTGAGGATAAAGGAAAATATAAAAACAAAGTGCATGCCTTAAAATGAGAGTAATTTCTCCAACCATGAAATACTTCCTTCTCTACTTCTCCGGATAAAGGTAAAGGTTAAGAAATATCAAGACTATTTGTCTAAAGACATCACATCAAATAAAGACCATAGGCTACCCTACCGTTTTTAAATAAAGTATTCCATTTTTCCCCTGTAAATTTTATATCTAATGAGGAAATTATAGATTGTGGGGCACAGATGAACTCTGAGAATTTTAGTAATTCTACAAATTCAACTTCTAGTGTTATTATCCCTAAAAGATCACTCTACAGTTGTAGAAAAATATGTTTCTATTTTAATTTGGATATCACATGCCACTAAATGAACATGTCGAGGGAAATGGGAGAATGGGCATTTCATATCATTGCTACTTTTAAATATTTGTGCTATTATGATTGATTCTAGCACATTCAAAGCAAGATTTTTATTTTATAGCTGTAAAATGCCTAGCTTTTTTTTTTTTTTTTTTTTTTTTTTTTTTTTTTT